>CAXAMN010000148.1:83774-178400 GCA_963970005.1 Durusdinium trenchii
TTGTTGTTGTTGTTGTTGTTGTTGTTGTTGTTGTTGTTGTTGTTGTTTTCACACCTGTAGGTTCTCCTGGCTTCACCAGTTCAGAAGTTGCCTGGCTATTTTTTGTTCGACCAAGGTATGAAGCCAGCAACTTCTACGCGCTGCGGAAGGAGATGTATGGCTCCACGGTGTTTGGGCAATGAAGAGACGAAAGAGAGATGACGAGCCATGCATCACCGACATGAATCACCTGACACGGGGATACACGGGGAAAGTATACTGTTATGATTTTTGATGATCTTATTATATTAAAGTCAGCTTGTGCCGCATGTTTTCCTTCAGTGCTGGAAGATACTTCAAAGATATTGAAGTCTGGTGCAGGGTTCAAGGATGATACTAGCGGTTATACTTGGGGGGCTGCAAGGTCCTTCAGATTGATCGATCCTTAAATGACTTAGAACCTGTAGCTTGAGATGCGTAGATGCCCCTGATTTGATCTGAAGATGTATGCTCGAGGTACGTGTGAGGTAGGTGTTTGTTGCGGTACGTTGACAAGTTCTTAGTTGATTGAATCAATTGGAAAGCTGGGACTAAGGATCTCGGAGACCAACGGTTAACTGGAATTGTTTGTGACACTTTATATGAGGTAGTTCCGGAATTTGCGGAAGCAACAAGTAGAGAGAGGGACGTGAGATCTCAAAATGCTGGTTCTAGCCGGAAACAAAACAACAATTTAAGACCTAATACTCAACCTTAAACACGATAACACATCCCGATGTAATTACGTACTTTGAACGTTGCTCATATATATATATATATAATTATATATATATAGAAACTAGTACGGCTCAAGCCATTTAGCCTCAAACCCGGCGGCTCTGTCGCCACCGGGCAAGCTCATCTACAAGATCACCACGTCCTTGCCACCTTCCGCGGCCAGTTCGGGACCAAGCAGGTGATCAGATGACTCCAGGAGGCAAAAACTACTGCCGATCCTACCAGGTCTGTGGCGGTGAAGGATGCTTCAATTGGATTTGGGCTGACCGCATTCGCGAGGGCTATGTGTGTCGGCGCTGTGGGGAGCAGTGGGCCAGACCTCCTCAAGGCTACTCCAAAGCCCCGTTGTCCAGATCTCCGACAAGGTCAGGACGCCAGCAGATGCCAGTCAAACCTCCCCCAGGCCTTGGACCCAAGCCCTTCAAGCTGACCAGAATCCAAAAGGCCACTGCGGAGGCCCTGGCACCGGCTTGGGCTTCTTTGGACCAGGCTCTGCAACAGAAGCTTCAAGATCTGGGCATCCAGCCTCCTCCGCCAAATCCTGGCCCAGACCTCAAGGACGTCTTGGTGGAGAACATGGCACAGCTCCCACCCCAGGTCAGGGAGTTGGTTGAGAAGTTGACCAAGCCCTCTCCTCCCACCGAAAAGGACATTGCATCCAAGCTCAAGACGCAGGTTTCCCTCCTGAAGGATCTCTCTCACAAGAAGTCCCACCTCCAACAGAAGATCGACTCCACTAAGCGAGCCTATCAAGACCTGCTGGAGGAGATGAAGGCTATCCAAGGGAGGACTGAAACTGAACAGAAGGCTTTGACCACCACCAGTGCCTCGTACATGACTATGGTTAGCTCAGCAAAGACTGATTTGGAAGTTTTGCCGGATGCGGAGACAGGCGACCCAGTGCCTGCCGCTGTAGCCGGGTTTATCACCACTCTTGGTGTCAGTCTGACCGAGGAGCAGCAAAACCAGCTTCAGAGCATGTTGAAACGGCCTCCCACCTCCACTGATGAAGAGGCTAAGAGGCGCAAGAAGGAGGTTACTGAGGTCCAGTCGTGCGGGTAACCCGCCTTTGGTGCTTGGATTGCTCGAGACACTTCATGAGGGGCATCAGACATGTGCACAACATGCAGGGGTTTCTTTCACTGATTGTGGGGTTTGTCACAATCAACAGCCTTTGGCCGCTTCAGGCTCAAGCTTGGCCTCTCCGCGGGGTTTGGAGGGCCATGGGCCTCAGAGGCGGCGCTCCTTTTTGAAAGTTTTGGGAGGCAGTCTCCCTGCACAGCCGGGTGAGCTCCGAGCGGGCGGTGAGGCACTGGGTTCTTCTACCTCAGAGCGGGCCCCAAGGGGTACCGCTTCCTCCAGGACCTCACCTGTCCCCTCCTTAGCTCAAGTGCTGCTGGAGGCTATGGAGACGGAGCATGCCTCGGACCTGGACTCCAACCAGGTCTTCTATTTTGACTTGTGTCAACAAGATCTTCTGGCTGCTAGTCAGACATATCGGACCACAGGGCTGGCGCACCATGGCCAGCAGTTGCTGGCCGATCTCAGGAGGATGCACAACCTGGTGCATCAACATCTTTGTCTACCGGGGGATCTCAGGCCGCCTTTGGCCAATGTCTACGTGATCTCTCAGGTGCTGACCACCATTTTGGACAACCCTGATGGCATGAACTTGTGTTTTGGCAACGCCCCTTTCCGTTGCTGGTGTTGGAGTGGGGCCTTTGCAGAGGACACCGCCACTGCCTGGGGTCATACCCAAACAGCGGTACGAAGGTGTCTTTCGGAGTCACAAGGACAGCTACTCTCAGAGAACCCAGATCTTCAGAGCCTCTGGGCGCATTTCCCTTCGGGTCATCAAGCCGATGCGGCGGACTTTGTGGGGTTTTTGTGGGCCCAGTCGGATTCCACCTTCTATGGAGGGAAGTTTTACCACAGGAGGCTTCAAGGCACTTTGGAAATCCGCGAGCAGATGCCCTTGAATTTGATATTTCCTCCAGGCGAACATAGCCTCACGCTGGATGAGCTGGTGTGCCAATGGGCGGACGAAGAAGGGGGCCCGTTTCTCTACGGGGCCCCCGTGCAGTTGCAAAGATTCCAGCTTCACGATGGCGCATGGACCAAACATGAGCGGGAGTTAGATTTTGGACAGGACATCAACCTCCCTTTCTCGGAGGACGGACAGCACATCCACTTGGCTGCTTACAGGATTGTGGCTCTGGTCACTCATCAAGGAGCTGATCATCAAACGGGGCACTATCAGTCTTTTCTTCTGATGGATAACGCTGTCTGGCTGGCAGAGGATGGACAATATCCCATCCCCATCGAGGAGCTCTCGGGCCGCCACAGGCGAGAGGTTCTTCAACTTTGGCTCGTCAAAGAACCGCCGGACACCCTGGTGGAGGACACTCAAGCTGACTACATTGGGCCACCTGCCACCGGCCAAGAAGGCCAGGCAGGCAATGGAAACCCTCTCCATCCTCTACGGCAATGTTACCCAGTTCGGGGCCAAGGTACAGGACTGGACCTGGTCTCGCAATGACGCTCTGCTGATGCTCCACGAGACCCACATGGGGGAGGCGGCTACCAGGAGGGCTCTTCAATACTACTCCAACCGAGGATGGAAGGCCTATGGTCAGGCGGCTCATCCTACGGGCCAGGGAGGCACTTCGGGAGGTTTCTTGACCTTGCACTCCACCAAGCACTTGACCCACCAGGCGGCGGAGTACCTTCACGAGGGCAATGGATGGGTGGCCATAGGCCTTCAACGAGATGGTCTCCTTCTCTTTCTCATCCAGGTTTATCTCAAAACCGGGGAGACTCTTCAATCCAACGCCAATGCTCTCATACTCAGTCATCTGATGGCCTTCCTGCATCATTTGGGAGCTCCTTTTATCATAGGAGGTGATTGGCAAAGCGAACCAGCGGCTCTTGCCGCCACGGTGATTCAGAGTAAGTTCAAGGCACACATCCTGGACACTGGAGGGCCCACTACTCTGCACGGCAGCCAGCTGGATTATCTCCTGGTCTCCAATGCCCTTCAAGGGGCGGTGCGGGTTGAAGCGTGCTGGGATGTTCCGTGGCGACCTCATTGTGCACTCCAGGTCTATGTGGACTGTGAGCAACCTGCTCAAGCAGTGCAGCAACTTCAGCGGTTCCCTCCCATCGGCCGTACTTTTCAGTTGCCACATCAGTGGACCAGCTTCCCGGAAGACAACGGGCCTTTCTACATCATGAACGACCTCATTACTGGCCTGGGTTCGGACTTAGCCAGATGGGCCACCCAGACGGAAAAGTATGTCCCAGTTCTGCTCCGACGACTTTTCTGCCGATGTCTTTGCTGCGGTGGTTGGGCAATGGCTTGAGACGCCCACCTCAGATCCTGGGGATCTCAGGGCACAGATCTTGGAGCAGGAACACATCGCCCAGAAGCATGCGCTGCAATCCACTAGCCTGGAATTCCAAGAATGGCTCAAAACCGCCCATCACAAGGGTCTTCGTGGCCTCTTCCGCACCCTCCGGCAGAGAGAGCAAGCTTGGGAGCGGCCTTTTCAAGACCTGCCCGCCCTCGAGCGCATCAAGGCTCGGGAACAACAATGGGGTGACATTTGGCACCCTCTCCCGGCACCACTCCAGATCAGAGGCCTACAGCAGCTGCGGGACATTGCTCAGCAGGAGGCCCTCACGTGGAAGCCCGTTGACTCATCGGTGTTGCAAAAGCTTCTACGTAGACTCCCCAACAAGGCTGCGGGTCCGGATGGCATCTCTTATGACATGCTTCGGCACTTGCCCTATCCGGCGGTTCAACGTCTCAGTGCACTGCTCACCGAGATGGAGCGGGACGCCTTGCTGCCTACCCAACTGAGGTACACCAACATTGTCCTCATTCCCAAGTCGGCCAAGGTGGAGCGGCCCATTGCCTTGACTTCCTGCCTTTACCGCGTTTGGAACTCCTATCGCAAGTATGACATTCAACGCTGGCAGATGACACTGGATGATGACCTTCCTTGGGATCAAGCCAGACCCAAGCGGGATTGCCTCTCCATTGCGGTAGGACGCATGCTCAAGTCCGAAATCCGCAAGCACCAGGGAGTCCACACGGTCACGTGCTTGGCTGACTTGTCATGTTTCTATGACACGGTCAACTTGGACAGCATTCTGGAGCCGGCAGCGGAACTCAACTATCCGCCAGTGCACCTCAAGCTCGCTTTGGATCTGTATTCGGGCCCGCGACTCATTCAGGCTGAGGGCATTGCAGGGGACCCCAAGCACTACTCTCATGGCATCTTGCAAGGCTGCCATCAGCAAGTTGGTCCTCTTTCGGCCTCTCAAGGAGCTCCAGAGAGCCCACCCAGCCGCCGCTCTTCAGACATGGGTTGATGATGTCTCCTTTGATGTCTGTGGCACTGATCCGGACTATGTCGCCAGGGAAGCCATTTTGGCTTATCGGTCCCTGAGGGACTTGCTCAACTCGGCGGGCCTCAAGGTCAACACTGACAAGACTGGCTTCATTTCCAGCAGCAAAGAGACGGCCAGGGCGCTCAAGACTCACCTTCAAGAGCATGATCCCCAACACCACAATGTCTTGAGAGACTTGGGGGTGGACGCAACAGCGGGCCGGCATCGCAGAATCACCCAGGTCAAGAAGCGCCTTCTGAAAGGACGGGGCAGAGCCGGCATCCTCCAGAGGTTGAAGCTGCAGAGGAACATCAGCCACCGCATCCACAAAAGTGCCATCCATCCTGTGATGTCCTGGGGGGCGCAGGCCTCTGGACTGGCTCCTCAACGGCGCCAATACATCAGGGTGATGGCGGCTCGCAGTCTGGGCTTGCAGCGGTCGGGCTCGGTTGATGTGGTTTATGACACCCACCCACAACACACTGACCCAGGTGACTCCATCATTCAGCAACACCTCCACTCAGTCTGGAAGGTCTACCACTCCTTCGATGACAGCACTCAGCACCTTTTCTGGACTAGCTGGAATGTTGCTTTGGGAGCTTTGCAGAAGGTTCGCTATCGATGGCAGGTAGTCAGTGGCCCGCTTCAGGCTCTGCAGGCCTACCTCTTGGACTACGACTTCGATCTCTCTGATGGCAAAGCTTGGAAACGAACGGCTATGGAGGCATTCCTGACTGTGTGCTCAAGGTTGGCCTGAGCTTCAATTCAAGCTCCAGACAGAGTTTCGCTGGCAACGTCTCCTTCGTTTGACCAGGTATGAAGGGTGCCACGACCTGGAACGCCCATTAGATTGGCAGGTCAGTCTCACATTGCAGAAGATGGATGATGGTCACAATGGACCCGCCCTGAGAGCTTTTCATCAGGGCACCCTTCACGGGCAGAAGGGCCACTGCCCCCTTTGTGGTGACGAACTCACTTTCGTCCATCTGTTGTGGCAGTGTCGATTCTGGAAGGGCAAGGTCAAGGACTTGCCTGATCAATGGCAACAGAGGCTTGCAGCAGGCACGGAGCCTGAGCTTTGGCAGCGAGGCATGGTTCAATCCATCTTCTACATCCAAGAAGGGGGCATGGGCACTTTCCAGAATGAAGGGCTGTGGACAACTCAGGCGGCCTTTGACATCCCAGTGGGCCATGCAATCTCTCTGGCTGTAGCGCCTACCTGCCGGGACGGACGGCACAAGAGGTTTGTCTTCGTGCTGTGCATGCACCACGTCATGTCCAAGCAGAAGGTGGCGACCCTGAAAGGCATCTGTCCGGGACAGGCCACACGGGCCAGGGCCCTTTTCTATGGACTCAAGCATCTCGCGCTCCACAGCAAAGAGCGGGTCACGGTGGCCATCTATGATCACGCCATTTGGAGGGCGTGGCAGCCCACTGAGGCATATGCTCAATTCCCTGATCTTTACCAGGGATTGGACCCAGAGGACTTCGCACAAGTTCGACCCCTTCTCTTTGGCCGCAAGGAAGAAGATTCCAACGCCACTCGACTGGCTTTCCAGCATGAGGCCGACAAGATGGCTCGTGCTTTTGCCAAGCAATCCCGCAATGAGGAGATCTTGGATCTGCAGCGTCACATTGATGAGGACACCAGGGATGTCCTCTGTGTGGCTGCTACCAGGATGAATGTTCTCCTCAAAGACAAGACTCACTTCTTGCATCAGGCCCAAGTGGTGGACTCTCCTGCCAAAGTGCCTTTGATCGAACAAAAACGGCTCGTCCTTCAGCAGTTAGAACAGCACCCCTCACTTGGAGGTCATTCCTGGCAGGCCTATCGCACTGGAGTGAGATGCAGCCTTTGCAAACAGCGGTTCCACGCCAAAAGCCTCTTGGGGGAGCTCCGGGCCGCGGTGGACTCCTCGTGTGATATGGCTGTGAAGCCCACCCCGACCAGGAAGACTCGCTTCAGGTGATCGAAGAGCTCATTGCTGCTCAAACAGGTGTCCAACAGGGAGTGCATCATTTGAAGCTTGACAAGGCTTACCTCCGGTGCTCCGAGTGCGCCAGCTACATTTTGGCAAGATGCAATGAGGAAGCCTTCACCAACTTCGTTGGCAGTCCGTGCTTGGTGGGCCCATTGGAGACGGCACTTTGGAGTGGACACCCCTCCCACACGATGAGCAGGAAAGGAAGCCTGGCCAGATGCACCCGGTGTGGAGCGGCAGCACGAATCAGGCACGACAAGCTCGAGCTCACACCGAAGCTGTCCAAGCGGTGCGTTCACCTCGGGTCAAAGGACCTCAGAGCGTGGTTTTCATGAAGGCACCCAGCCCGAAAAAGGCGTGCAAAAAAAAAATAGAAACTAGTACAGAAACTACAATTACCCAAGCATTCCATACATTGAGAGGTTTTCAGGTGCGCAAATATGCCATACATAGAGTGTTTGGGTTATAATGCAGGGCTCCTTGTTTCTCAAAAAAATACGCGGGTGTATTGTATTGTATCTTCTTTTGGAGACTTCGAGATGTGGGTGAACATCCAGTGCAGTCTCCGATCGTCCTCACCCCTTTCCATCGACCGACATGTGAAGGGTTTCAGCCATGTGACAAAGATTAGCGTAGAAGAATACGGAAGCATGTGTAATTTCATGTCTCACAGCGCATCATGAAAGAGGGCTTCAGCCATGATAAAAAGACAAAGAAGCAAACTCTGGATGGATGTTTTGATGTCTTATATAGGTATTGTCGGTCTTATTTGATCATATTTGAGGGTCACGAGATAGGAACGTCGAAGTTCTCGTCTCGTCCCTTTCTGCGCCTCAGTGGCATCCGCCTGGTCTTTTGGGAGGCGGAAAAAAACGAACAAAGACGTGCGGCGGACGGTCCATTGGATCTGCAGCGGCCCCACGAATTCTTTCGCCGCTCGAGGTGACCCACGAAACGCGGGTGACAAAAGCACAGGTGGGGCCGAAACGCGCCGATGATGCCGTCGGGGTCTGGTGAATGGCGAAACAGATACCCATTCCCTAGGCCTAGGCCCCTAGGTATCCAAATATATGTTCAGGTGATTGGAGACACTGCGATTGTAGGTTTGGAGGGTCCAAGGACCTTCTGAGAAGGTATGTGGATCCCTAGCGATTGGGTTTAAGACTCTGCAACCGCCCAAAACGGCTGTTTGTTACGTGGATGTGACGTGGATGGCATGACCACGATTTCGGATGACCATGTTCCGAATATACTTCCCAAACAGGTCCCAGACGCTCCATGGGACTGGAATAGGACTGCCGATCAGGCCAGGGGTGGTGGTTTGGGGGGGCCAATGGGGCGGCATATATGGCATACACTTCCACTTCCATGATTTCGGGACCCAAGACTCTAGACTCTAGACCTTTCAAAGGCCTGTTGACTGTTTCGTTGGGATTATTCAACTTGACGACTATGTTCGATGGAATTCTAGTAGAAGGGCCAAACGTGTTTCTTCCTTAATTGGCAACTGGAATTACTTGGAAACCAGGCGCGGTCGCAGATGCTTCATCGAGCCAAATCGTACGGAACCCCTTGCTGTTCAGGACTTGCGATGGAAATGGAAAGTGTTCCAAGGGACCATTGTCCACGTCGTTCGTCAGAGTGGATGAATCGTGATCGAACAGGTGCTGAAGCACTGGCCATCACGATTCAGTGCGGGTACAATTCGCTACCTGCTTTTACATCTCCAGGCCGAAAAAAAAGGCCTAGCTTAACACTCATCAACCATCCAAAAAGTCGGGAAGGGATCCCTTTCTCCACCCCAGGCGCCGTTCGCTTCGCCGTTCGCCAGGCGCGTGCCTCGCTGGAGTCGTGGTTGGCACAGATGATCGACGCAGATGGAGAGGTCGATGACGGGTCGCGGTGGTTTGCTTGGACGGGCGGGGTACCTGGGCGCCTTGGTTGGTTGATTATATGGAGACTCCTCGGTCAGGAACAAGCAAGACATGGCATCAACGGGGGACAATGGGTCTCGGTCTGAGTACGGGTCCCCATGGTCGGACGTGGCCGGTGTGGGTCGGTGTGGTCGATGGATGTCCGTGCCAGGACCCGAGGAAATCCGCGGAAAATCCGATGAAAGCTGAGTGCTATTGGATGCTATTGGACTCCACACAAGAAACAAGAGCGCGTAGCACCACCCCAAGGGTGGTTTATAGACCCCCTGGCCATCCCTGGCCCCTGACTATGTAAGTCTAAGTGGTGCTGGTAGCTGCAAATCATCATGACATATCATGACCTTTTGAGTACAGCCAACTCGGGAGTTCCCCAGGAACCTATCGTTTTCCAGGATCCATGTTGTTCAATGGTTGATTTTTTGTGGAGTAGAGCAATCACCTACTGAACTTAAGGCATGAACAACATCAAATTTTTGATCATTTTTGCATATGTTTTTTGCTCTCCTCAACCCCACAAAAGTGGGTTCCGCCGGGTGAACCACATCTCCGGAGGCTGTGGAGATCTCTCCCGAAATGGCCAAGGAGCTCTTAGGCTTTGGCCACCGGGGTCAGCCGAATGTTTCTGTCCAAGGTGAACCATTCTCAGCAAGAGTGACGGCGACTAGATCGATGCATCCAAGTTTTCAAAAGCTAAACTCTGTTGAAGGAACAGGTCAACACAGAGAGAGAGAGGGGTCAACCAGCTGTGACCAAATCATCCAGAATCGCTATAATATATGACTCGCCAGTAGTTATGACCATGTTACCTGCTTGGTTTGGTGACTGGTGCATCATCCTGTTCAAGCCTGGGAGCAGTTCTTTTTACGTGTGGCCAAGACTCCAAGAAAGAAGAGAGCATGGTGGGGGACACGTCGCTTGCAAGAAGTTTCACGGTGTTTCTTTTCCAAGTCAGACATGTTCTCACATACATGTGTTCAATTTATTACTTTCCTGCCAACATGGAACCAGAGAATCCACGAATTGACCGGCGGAAGACCATTTCCAAATACCCAGTGCTTTGTTAATTTGCAGGGGAGTAACTACTCAGAAACCGCATTATTATTTGGCCTCTTGATCTAAAGAATATGATTCGCGAGGATTGGACAAACATGTTTCACAAATCCTTTCGGTGGCCTTTCGGCCGCCAGTGGTGTAAAAGGTTTTCTTCCAAGAGGTGATTTGTCTATCATGTCCCTGGACCACGACCATCGAAGACGCTCCACATGGCCAGATATTTTTGATGTGCAACAAGATGCCTCGTAGTGAGCTCAGGATGCCTCGTAGGGTTGCGAATCATGACATGGCGCCCTGGCCACTGGTCCTGTAGTTGCAGCTCTGCTCACAAATACAATGCAGTCAAATACAGTTTCAGAGCAGATGGCACAAACCCCTAGATGTTTTGTTTTTCTTTTCGGACGTTGGGGGTCCATATAAACCACCTTTTGGCTGTTGTGCCACTTGAATATTTTGGGGACTAGAAAAACCAGCTTTTGGTGGTTGTGACATATGTGTGTCTTTGCATGTTTTGGCCTACAGTTCGAGGATGCCCTTCTCTAAAGTCTTTGGGAAATTCTATCATTCCAGAGTTTGACACATTCTGATGGCCTGATGGCCAAAACAGGATGCCCTGACTGAGTACCCGGGGATATGGCCAGTTGACTGGTATATGTTGTCATTTTGATATTCACAAAACTGTGCTGTTTCGCACACACCGCACCTCTAACTGAACGTAACATGAATTACTGTATGTCGCTACCAGCGGGTGCCTCGTGAGTAGCTGCTCGTTCAATTAGCGACTCGCATCATTCGGTCTCTACATGTCACTGTTTTGGGCGCCAGTCCCAATAATCAGTTCTTACTTCCTCTACAGAATTCCCATCATTTTGGCTCACTCTGGTGCTGATGCGTGTGGGGGGGGGCCTTTAGTTTTCTTCAGCCTTGCAGCCCAGGCTGCACCTTTACTCGCTTCATAAGCGCTTGGGGCGCGGGCCCCAGAAGCAGCCCCAGCAAGAGGTTATTTCTTTGACATGTGGACCCTCTAATGTTGAAACTTCAGTTGAAGCGGAAGCGTACACCCGTGAAAACGCAGTCCAACCGCTTTGTACATGAGGTACTCTTTGAGAGTTGTGCTCCATCAATTTGATGGCCACGTTGCTGTTAGCATCCTTCCAGGAGCTTCAAAGTGATCGAGCTTGAGATCTGAGGATAGGGTGACGGCTCGCGGGCCTGTTTTACAGATCACGGACAGAGACTCCATTTGGAGGTCACGAAGACCTTCAGGTCCTGGTTACCAGGGTTTCTTTTTGGGAGCCTGGGCACACTGGTTCAGCTCCCCCTCAATTTCACCGTGCGCAACGAGGCCCCGCACAGACGTGCGGAAGGGCCGAGACTATTCCTTGTACTACCAGGCAGGGACCGAACTTCGGCCCGAAGGACCCAACTGGCCATGGGGTACATCAGGCTGGAACGGGTCAGCCGGGGACGACAGGGTGCATTTGAGCCATCATGATGCTCCCTTGATGCTCCCCTAATGCCTTTCCATCGCCGCGGCTTGTGTTCAGTACAGCACTGGAGCGCTCGATCGTCGGACCGACATGACTCCGCACATGACTCCCCCGGACCGAGCGAAAGGCGTTGAACAACACGCTCAACCACGACACCGAAGCCAGCCTCCGGGCGGTGCCTGCCTCAGCTGAAGAGTTCTCGAGCGAGCCCGCGTCAGGTCGACGTCGGAGGTTTCTTGCGTGGCGGCTGGTGCATGGCATACTGCCAGAAGGACGAGTTGTTATTTTTTGTGCTTTTTTCTTTTAGTATTTTAGTATTTGTTTCTGCATGGTTTGGACAAAAGTGCTTGAACCATGATCAGTTCAAGATGTTGACTTGTTAGTTATTGCAAATTTGGGAAGTTATGAACATGCCATCTCCCAGTTCGAGACTGACGGTGGTGTGCCTTGCGAGCATGAGAGTGGAACCCAGACGCAAACCAGGGTTACAGAGTGATTGGGCCCAGCTTGACAATGCCTAAACTGGTGGTATTTGTATCCATTGATATAGGCTATAGGCAACATCTGTGGACTCTCAGAGCACCACTGTCTTTTGCGGGCTTAACAGTTGAGGCAGCTTGTATGATTATATTAGGGATATCTAGTGATTTATATTGATTTATTTTATGTATAAATTATATACATGTTCTTTTGCGTGGTGCAAAGGAGGACGGTTCTTCCATGTGTGTGTGTGTGTCCAACCCTGGAAAAAGGGTCTTCCAACACTTTTCCTCATAGGCAGGGGGGGCAGTGGACCACCATCACTCACTGCCCAACGAAGACAGTGATGGATCGGTCGTGAAGCAATGCGGGACGCCGCATTGTGTACCTGCCGAGTTTTTTTTCCACAAGCTGTCACCCTACTTTTCCACGATTTGATTCATGGTTCTTCATGCTTCCACCCCCAAACAGGTTTTCCCACCGCAGACGTTTTGCCGCTGTGCGCTTTCCGCAGTCACGTATGAAAACTTTTTTGTTGAAACATCTACAATTGCGCTGACTTTCCACCTTACCGTTGAGCCATTCCTTTCCTCGGGAGATTGCGTTAACTGAAAATCCAAGTTCGAAGTGTGTCCTGCTCAGCCGTCCCACTCGGGTGCTGAGTGTGATCCCCGTCACAGGGGCGCCGTTCTTGCATGGGAAAGCACACACCCCAACGCACCACCGCTCACTGGAACTTCACAGGAAGGCACCGACACCCTCACAGAATCAACTGACATACTGGCCGCCGGGCCAAAAAACGGTTCTTGAAGAATACATCGGATATCAACTTCACCCCCAATGAGGCAGGTTCCCCCACCCCCCCCCCGCTGAGTTTTACTCCCTACCTATTTGGGGCAACATAGGGAAATGGTACTCGACACACTTGTGTGTCGGTGCCTTTCCCTGTGTTGTTCCTTTTCTAGTCTTTCCTACCCGGGCGGTCTAAGACTAAAGTCCCGCTCCCTAACTATTGCACCTAATTCGGACTGCTAAGTAGTCGGTAACTAATGCTTGTTGAAACCTTCTGTTGATCGGACCCAGCACTTCTTTCCGTTCCTTCAAGTCAAGGGCTAAGTATTCAGTAACTAGAGTGCTAGGTAGTCAGTAACTAGAAGGTTTTGTAACTAGTGGGCCTCGTAACTACCCCTATCTTTCTTTCTTCCCCTCTTAGCGCTGCTCTTTCTGTGTTTCTTTCCTTTTGTTTCTAAGGCTTTTTAGGTGACTATTTAGTTTTCTCACATGCGCGCCGAAAAAGCGCCGAAGCCGGCGACCTGTCTGTGTGTGTCTGTGTGTGTCCACCCCTGGACAGAGGGTTTGAAAAAAGCGCCGAACGCGGCGACTTGTGTGTGTCCAACCCTGGAAAAAGGGTCTTCCAACACTTTTCCTCATAGGCAGGGGGGCAGTGGACCACCATCACTCACTGCCCAACGAAGACAGTGATGGATCGGTCGTGAAGCAATGCGGGACGCCGCATTGTGTACCTGCCGAGTTTTTTTCCACAAGCTGTCACCCTACTTTTCCACGATTTGATTCATGGTTCTTCATGCTTCCACCCCCAAACAGGTTTTCCCACCGCAGACGTTTTGCCGCTGTGCGCTTTCCGCAGTCACGTATGAAAACTTTTTTGTTGAAACATCTACAATTGCGCTGACTTTCCACCTTACCGTTGAGCCATTCCTTTCCTCGGGAGATTGCGTTAACTGAAAATCCAAGTTCGAAGTGTGTGTTCGATGAAAAGGCCAGGCCCTATGGCCTCAATGGGTGTTTTAAAGGTAATGTGGTATTGTCTCTTTTGATGTTCTATATGAAACCACTAGATCTAGCAGCATGGGATTGTTTGGATCTTGATTTTTCTATAGCCTTTAGGTTCATGTGCTTTCGTATCTCCTCCTAGGATGGACTTCTGTGCAGTCCACCACGTCCTTTGTCTTCCCGCCACAAGGCTTTGCCGTTGATCCGGCGGATGACGTACCTCTTGCTCTATGAAGAGAGCACAGGCATACGTCCCGACCGGCCATGGGCGGCGGTTCCTCGTGCTTCGGCGGGTTGGGGGGTCCAAGCTTGGACAGGCTCTGTGGTGCTAAGAGGGGCAACCAAGTGTTGGTAAAATACGTGTAAATGCAAAGAGGAGAGACTCTGGGTAGTATTGGATCATTGACAAATTGACGTCCAGGAACAACAAGCCAAATTAGCGGTTGGACATCTGGCGTAACGGATGTTGGAACAACGGCAAATTCCCGCTGCAGTGGCCTAAAACTATGACCTTTGAAATGGAGGTCCTGGGAGTCCCGGCCCCTCCCCAGCTTGAGCCACTCCCACCACTTCTACCCCCCGGTGCCTCTCCGCACGCGGAACTCCGCGCGCCCCGCGGGTTGCGGCCCGGGTCGCGTGCGAGGTACACAGCGCTTGCACAAGGGCGGCACCGTGTGGAAGGGCGACTCCGAGCGGCCGGCTCGGGCACCCCGAGGGGGTGGGGCGGAGGGGGGTGGACGTGGTAAGAAAGGAGAATAGGACTAGGATGGAGAACAGGTTTGATTCTTTTTAGAGGGAAGACGCACTGCCACCTTGTTTGTTTTGATGGATGGGGATGGCTTTCACCATCACTGCGCTGATTTTCACAAGACCAAGCAGGCGTTTCTTTTGGCAAACTTTTCCGGGGTCAGACGGTATAGGGGAATTTTGCACGGAGATCCATGCTGTCAAAGCCAGGTTGATAGCAGGGTTTTGTGGCTTGCAGTCCTCACATACTTCCACTCCTTAAATTGAAGTGACCTCCACCCAACTTGCCAGCCGCTTTCTAGGGAGAATTCATCAAAGCCTAGCGGCCTAGCGTCAGTCATCACCTGGAGGCTGAGAACGACGTCATAGGTTGAACAGAAAGTAAGCTCTCCATATATTTCACTACTTGCCCATATGTTTCAATCATCCAATCGCAAAGACCGATTTCCCAGAGGACCACCACAATCCTTCGCACCCCGCCATCACTCCCACGCCATCGCCCCCACATGTTCGTCAGTGTGTTTAGCACGGCGGATGGCCATGGCGGATGACGCTTCGCACGCCTTTCAGCTTGCGCTAGAAGGACTGAAAGACTTGAAGGTGACTCGTCCACTCTGGAAATTGATCTGGTCCACCGGGTGAGGAACCAAAAGGGATGATGTGAGGAACAGTGAGGGGATCAATCAATCCCAGATAGCCTTTGCCTTTGCACTTATGTCACAGCCATGTGAAGGAGATGATACAGCTTCCAGATCCCTTTGAGGGTTTGATGGTTTGATAAAGGTGGTATAGAACTGCGATCACAATGAATGGAATTGAATGGACACTAAATACAAAATACATCAAAATACCTTCATGGCCAGACAGACATGTACTTGCACGTACCTTTTTTCTGGCTAATCTTGAAGTACGAGATGACTCAAAACAAAGTGAAGTGATATGAAGTGATACTGTGATAGTGATACTAGTTACTAGTACCCCTTGAAAGTCCCCTTGAACACATGCAATGTGTTTTCAATGTTTGTTCAGTACCTTGGGGACTCCCATTCAAATGTCCAAAGCTCACATAAGAACACATGTTGCATGAACACAAACGTTACTGTTACCGTTGATTTGATGATGCATGAAATCCAGGAATTCACAGCGCCACAGGTCGCTGGAGAAATCAGCAGAATGCCCGAGAAATCCATGCAGTAGCAAAATTCATACAAGAGCCTGCCGATAGGCTGGCTGAAGCTTTTTAAATGTATAAGTGAGAACATATAGGGGATGTGGGGGAGACGTGGTTGAATGGTGTTGTTTTTGTAGTTTTTGGTGAGCTCGTGATGCAAAAGATGCAATATCAACCTGTGTCCGCATCACTTGCATCATACGTCTGTTGGGGCACCTCGTTTTGGAATGACAGGCTGAGATATAAAATGGATTGCACATGATTGCACAAGTTCCTTTGAACTCGAAGTGGACTCCGAAGTTTCCAGTGAGTGGAGACCCCAAGCAAGAATTGGCAAGAACGGGTTACCTCCCTGTACCTCCCCCAAATGCTTGGCCCGCCAGCGCCAGAAGAAAAGCGCGCAAGTACAACTTTAACTTTCGGTGGTGTTTCATAGGGGCCCCTAGATTCTTTTGACTTCGACTATAAAGGATCCTATGTGGCCCTGTATATTATTTTTTTAAAATGGCAACGGTTGCTTCTCTCCATGCCCATGCTGGGTCAACAAGAGCAGCTCAGTCGACAAGACTTAAACAGTAGGACATCCCACAACCTCTTTACCGGAAGTAGATTGTCAGGGATTTGTACCAGCACCCTCCAACAGGTCACCACCTGAAGGAGACCTGTGGGCGCTGCTACAGGGATGTTCCTTTCTTGCTTCGACACCCACGCATTGCCCTAGACTGCTAGACCAAACTCTCAGGTGAAGTGTGAGGTGATCAATGGCAATGGCTCCGAACCCAGATTCGACCTCTTCCACTTTGAGTGCCTTGCCCAAGAAGATGGAGAGGGTCCTTGGTGCTTATTCCTTTATGTTGCAAAGTTCATTCAACAATTCTCTCTTAGCAAACGTTAACATTAACATCAACATCCCCCCACCCCACCCCACTCAAAGTCAGTCGCGCAGTGTAGCGTAGAAGAGCTTCTATTGTATAGGTGAGCACTTAGACAGCACGCAAGAAAAGACTGTGAAACAAAAAACTCGCTAAACGAGAAGTTGAAAAGAATAGCTGCACTTACCTTCCGAAAAAGAACTATGTTTTGCTATTTTCTAAACGATAGAATTTCAAGGCAAATGTTTGAAAATGTGCACGGCGCTACAGCGCCAGTAACATTTTGCCGAAGACAGTGCTCATTTTGCGCCGCGGCGCAATAGGGGGCGTGCACCTTGTACAGTAGTTTCTTGTGGTCGTTCGTTCCCAGCCTAAGATCCTAAAGTGAACAGTCTATTGAATTACCGATAAATCTCTGAGGCACAGCACGCCTTGAGGCCCGGCCCAGGTTTGATTTTCCATTATTGGGGCGTTCTAGGTGCAGACCGCAGACCGAGAGTTTGTTTAGAAATGGAACCCAATGACCCAATGAGTTCATCCCCATTCAGGTGGTCCATTTGTTCCTGGAAGACGCGCATCGCGCCTCGGCGGGAAGGGTCACGGGTCACTGGACGCCCTGATAGTCAGTGTATGGATTGATAGACAAACATGCGCAGTTCCAGAAGCCCTATAGACTATATTACAATATATATGTTATATATTTGTAGTTAGTTATATGTGTTTCTTTGTAAACAATTAGAAGCAAGATATGACTTCTCTTCTCTAGGCTTCAATTCTTCATAATTCTTCTGAGCTGGGGGGGCTTGCATGTCAAAGCATTCTCGTTGAGATGCCTCAGATCATGTACTCACTCCACTTTGTGTTTGAATTTGCTTCCCCGGGTCAGCCTGGGTTCCGGGTCAAACCAGGTGGCAGAATTTGGTGCTCATGTTTGGATAAGGTAAAGGATTGTAACACAAATTCAGCCTGGTCCAACATACAAAGGTTTACTGCAGTGGGGAGTACTACTCTCTCCGAACATGTTTGTTCAATAGATCTATTGGTTTCAAAACAAAGCCACTGTTCTGGTGAGTGCAGTTTCTTTGAGGACAAAGATTGGCTCTTCCATCAAGTGTGTGCGTTTGTGGAAGATCGATCGATCCGGGATCCCGGCACCACCAGCCCGCCCTGCCTTCCGTGCTCCGGTCGCCCCGAGTGTGCCACGCGCGTGCGCCACGCAGGTCTTGATGGAAAAAGGCGTCCCGTGGCGCTCCTGGACCCTGGACCCACGGGCGCACAGCAACTACGCTCCGGCGTATGTGGCCTGGGAGCGTTTGGGTCGGTCAGCTGAATGAGGTGTTTGGACAAACATCAAACATCCAAGGTTTGGAGTGCGTGTGTGTGTGTGTGTGTCACCCTCCGTTTCCAGGAGTCCCTTTGGTTCGTTCACTAGTCATGCAGGGGGCTCACGGGTCCGTTCCTGGCGTGAGCCAACGAAGCTCCAGGTTCAGACTAGGATATCGAGAGGGGGCGCTCTTTTCACCTACCTGCATCCAACACATTGACACCATTGGTCCTCCCTGCCGCTGCTCGTTGTTTCCATGGTTTTTCTTCATGATACTTCCCTTAAACCGATTTCCCTCAGCCGCCTTCCGCTGTCGCGCAGCTGCAGTCACGCATCAACATTGTTCAACATCCAACTTGAGCTGACTCGATCGCCATTCTGTTCCCTCGCTCTTTTTGACGTTGATTCTGATTCACTGAAAAACCCAATGTCAAAGTGTGTGATTGTGTGTTTTTTTCTGGACGGCTTGGAATGGAAAGGGGAAGGGGCTGACGACAACTGCCTAGGGTGCCCTACTTTGTCCATGCATGTCGATGCCCTAAGGCGTATCATCGTCAAGAAAGGCGTATCTTTGCATGCGGAGCGGCATTCCAGCAGTCAACTTTATTTGATCGCATGTCTTTGGTTGATCCTCTGTGGCCATGGGGAATGGCTGGTTGGAAGTCTTCTGTGCATGTGTTGAAACTTTTGTGTGTGCATGGGGGCTTTATGTTTTCTTGATGTTTTTTGATGCTCATCAGCCCATTTTGGGTCGAGAATTGATGAAAGGCAGCTGGTGAGAAACAGGTTGTAACTTGTAACTTGGAATTGCCTCAGTGACATTTTTATGATTGAACTGTTAGTTTTGATGCCTTCTGGTGCATGCAAAGATTTTGGGAAGAGATTGTTGGATCAATCCGACCTTGATACTCTTCTGGCCCGTGAGCAGTTCCTGTTGGAGAAGAAGCCGGTCAAGAATCTCAACAGATTCCACATAACGCAGTGGTACCGGCGGCGAGAACCCCACAGCGACCGGAGCTGTAGTGTCTGTGCATCCCTTGCAGGTGGGGTCAGGACCAGAACAAGTCCAGAAGCGCTTGGCCTCACTGGGACTCATACAAGAGTGGGACATGGCAGCCACGACAGTGACGGGGCACAGCGTCGGCACAGGCCTCGTGATCGCACAAGTTGCGCATGGAGAGGTTCGCAACTTTGCAGTGCATTTTCCTTCAATAGGCGGCTGATAGAATGCTCTTTGTGAAGCAGGAGTTGCAAACCCCTTGTGTCGATGCAGCTACTGGACCCCTTGTCGCTTGGTATTGCGCTTCTAACTGGGAGCGGGCTGTGATTCTGTTTGTTGTCTCCTGCCTGCTTGCTGTCGCTTCTTTGCTGCGCTGGGGTGGTGGGGTGCGCGCGACAGGTCAACTATTAAGATTTGGTGGTCACAAGCGTGGCCTTCCGCAAGGGAGTTCAATGTGTTCACCTGAATGATGACAAGTTTTAGATTACCTGAAGCCGCTATTGCCATGGGGCTCCAGGTGCGTGATGTGCCTTTCGTAAACATGTGCCTTGCTCTAAACACTGTGGCCTTGCAGTGATATGCCTTTCAGACACTGCCTTAGGGCGCTTGCTTGTAGCTAGGGATGTCCATCAGATGAATCATCATCTTCTAGGGCACGTTTCCCTGACACTCCATGTGTGGCACAGATGTATTTACTTACGTTGGGGTGGTTTCAGGAGTGGATGTATGCAAATATTCCATACCTGGAGTGTTTAGGATTTGTTTCTCCCTTCAAGTCGTGGCAACGACAACAAGTTGCAGACAACCAGGGTCTATAGCGTTAGTATACCTCATTTCCAAGAACTTTGTATCGCCTGTTTTTGGACTTGAGGTGGCTACACACCCTGGAACCAGGTGTTTTTCACCACCAACAGTGGCCATCCGAACTCGCATTGGACATACGGGCTCCTTTGTCGAAACTCCGACCCAGGTGCGCCTTCGTTCGCTGGGCACCACGTCCAGCACGAAGCTGGTTGGAGAGGTCGGACGGAGAGTGGGGTCTGCCATTCGACCGTTAGGCGGCAGCTAAGGCCCATAAAGGGGCCATACATGGGCCATGCTCATTGATGGGTCACCTGTATGGGCATTGTAGCAATGATGGTCATTGTACCTGTACGGGCCAATGGCCCCCTTATCATTGTATAGCAAGAGCTGTGGCCTGTACAGGTTGGAAGCGGTTTTGGTCGTGTCAAGACCGGCGATGCCGGGCGATGTCGGGAGCGGCACGCTGCGCAAGATGGCCCTGGTTTACCCACTAGCACTGGCAACTTGAGGGAAGACAATCGGACCTTGTAGTGGGGTTGTTGCGACATTGTTGTTTTGGGGGGTGAGCGTAGATACCGGCCAGAACATGTCCTTCAAAATAGCAAGCTCAAACAATTTCCAGGCGTGAAACCCTACTCTTGTGGAGGTTGTGTTTTTAAAACAATTGAAAACAGATTGAGATTTGTGTTCCCTGCAAGGGTTCGCGTCACTCTTGCATGTCACCGTGTAACAAGTATAGGCCAATTCTTGGACAGAAAGACACGAAAAGCGTTGCCGCCGCCGGTGCAATACCCAAAGATGCAAGGTTGTCAACCCAGCACGAGCCCTGCCTTATCCTGCCTTCCAAGTCATAGGGGCAAGCCCTGCGGACAACGATTTGTGAACAACTGGCAATGATACTATGCACTTTTTTCCTGTGCGTTCGAGCCATTCCACCAGGTGTACAATGGCTCGACATCATCGGAAAGCCAGGGCTTCTTGGCTTGCGAAAAATCTATGGCCCCACGGCGTGACCGACCTGTGGCCTGTGAGGTCCCAGCTTATACGCGACACCGCCCACCAAAACAAGGCTATAGATGGTGCTTTACATGACGATCATGCCCATCTTTTACTGCTTACAATTACAATCGTTTGTTGAATCCACTTACCGGTCGTTTATCAATATTTGATTGGGGATGGTTGACACCAGCAAGCGCTGGATCAGAGTGGGCACCACCGTACCTCAACTGCGGGCGCTAGATCACAGCGGGCGCCGCCAGACCTCGACAGATACAGTGCAAGATAGAATTTTGGAATATATGCAAGAATTGCATACATACCACATACAAGTTGCCAGAGTGAGTGCCAGAATTTATGCCGGCTACAATGCCAGAATATATACCACATACAATGTGCCAGATAACACGTCAGAATTTATGCCAGCTAGAATGCCAGAATATTTGCCAGGTTGAATGCCAACAAATAATAGGCCAGATGGAATGCCAGCATAAATGCCAGATAGAAGACTGTATGCCAGATAGAATTATTGTGCAAGATAGAGTGCCTGCACATTTTCCAAGTAGAATGCCAGAAAGTATGCCAGATAGAATGCCAGAATGTAGGCTAGATAGAGTGCGAGACTGTATGTGAAAAAGAATGTCATCAAATATGTCAAACACATAAATACACTATAACACAATGCCAGATAGAATGCCAACAGCTTCTTTGTTCGCCAGATAGAACGCCAGAATGTATGCCAGAAAGAATGCCATGACTATTCCAGATACTAGGCTCGCGTACCAAGAAAAGAGCTAGACGATATATGCTAGGTAGAATGCCACATAGAATGCCAGAGCTTACGGCAAATAGAATGAGCCTGAAATTTTGTCAGATCGAGTAGCAGAATGTAGGCCAGATAGGATGCCAGAATTTATGCCCGATAGACTGCCCGGATACATGCCAGATATAGACATTTTGTTTGATGGCAGAACAAATGTCGGAATACATGTCAGGGCAGATACCAGGACCAAAGTCGGACCATGAGTCACAGCACATGGCAGACTTCACGGCAGGAAAAATGCCAGAAGACATGCCAACAAGGACGTCAAACACATTTGCCAGCCTTTATGGTAGATGATGTCAGAGCGCACATTCAAACCAGGTTTGATGCAGAAACACGCGTCAGCGTCAGAACATTGTGTCAATCCGCATGTTTGCCTTTGTCAGGCTAGTCTGTCAATACATGTCAATACATGCGCCCTGTTTTTTCAAAATCGCCTGTCAGGGTGTGACCACTCGAAGTAAAATATGTTTTTGGAAAATGTTATTGTTGGTTGTTTCCCCTGTTCTCTCCAAAATTGAAAAAGTGCCGCACTCCAGAAATGTTTTGCTGCCAGCCCCAAGAACAAAGTTATGATCAAAACAGATCAAAACATGAACCAACCCCAAAAAACATATGAAGGTAGATGTATAGGCATAAATTATCATAGATGTACGCATGTTATAAAGCCGGGAAAAGAATTCAAACAAAACCAAACAAAAACATTATTTTTCGAAGGACGGGCCTTGCCAAATGCGCGAGTGGCAATCGACTCGACTCGTCGACGTGTCGACTCACCGAGGCTTCGATCCGCTGGTGGTGCCAACATTGGTGGATCGCCAAGAGCGACGGGTGGTGGTGGATTCCAAGGCGTGAACCGTGAACCGTGCTTGCCGTGTGCCCCTTGGAAAAACCGCCGCACGTGGGTGCGACCTGGGGGGAATATATTTATTGGGGGGGTGGAACGGGAAGGGTGATGTTGAGGTATGATTGGACATGTTTTTTTTTCTGTACTTTTTGGGTGGATCCAGAAGATATGTGGATCAGAAAATGAAGGACCTCAAAAATTTTCAAAGTGTGAGGGCCTTGTTGAAGTTTAACGTTGTTTTGTTGAATGCTAGCTGTTAGCATTGTAGAGTTGGGTGGTGGGCAATTATCCGTGAATCCGGACGACCGACACAGTCAACATATGTCGATTGATGCAAGTCAACTTAAGGAACTTCAGCCAAACCGACCCAAACATCCGCATGACCTTGGCGTTTCGTGCTATGCCATCAGTGCGCTGTGAGAATCCATTGGTCGGATGAGTTCCATCCTTCTCAGCCTGCTAGGCCATTTGCGAGTATGTGGATCAAGTTGTGCCGAAGGTTTGTTTGATTCCTCCAGAGCCTTGGCATTGTGGCATGACCAAGTCTTTGAAAGAGTTTCTGGTTGGAACAACGAACAGGTTGACCGACGACTCGCGACTCACCGGATTGGTTGAAGGGAAAGGATGTTGGTCACACATCGGACACACATCGTGTTAGAGGATTTGGGGACGGGCGACGCCACGGGGTTCTGAGGCTTCAGAGGTTCGATGGCACCCCAAGATGTCTTTGACAGGTGGGGGGTCCATATGAACCACGGTGCCATCTACTCTGAAACCACCAACAGATTTAACATTCCAGGGCATGTTTGAGTCGTTGCAATCGTGAGTACCAACTAGAATCGGCCATGCATGACAATGCTATGCTCTTGGTAACCTATATATATATGTAATTATATATATATATATACGTATCACTGTCACACAGACTCTAACATCTAACCATGGTGCAAGTCTTTGCATTTTCGTTTGGAGTCCCTTCCACCACACTGTTACTTGATGTTAACTGGTTCCATGCCGTCGCTCCAGGGACCCCCGTCCCTGCCCGACCCTTCTCAGGAGCACGCAGTGCTCATCCGAAAGCACCTGGCCCTGGTCGACGAAACTCCGCACCAGGGCATCTTGTACGGCCTGCACCTCGCAGACGTGGTTGCCGAACGGAAGGACCGTGGTCGGTGGACCGAGGTTCCGTGAAAGAGGTGACTCGAGGGGACGCGATGTAAAACATCCGTAGGCCCGACCTGGTCGGCGGAGGAAGTGAAGTTGTTATTGTAGGAGGATGTGTGTGTATAGGGGGCAATGAGATGTGAGGCAGTCTTCTATAGATGGCTATTATTAGCTTGCTAGACTGGTCGAACACAATCGAGTTTTAACTTTAGTCTCTCTTGGGAAGAGAGTGTTATACAAGAACAAACACGTTCTGCAATCCTTTCGGAGATTGTCACCTACCCTACATGTGACAGATGGATTCTATAAGAGATAGTAGTCGTTAAGATTTCTGGCGAGCTCCGAGCATCTACGTCGCAGGTGCTTTAGGTCTCCCCCAGGGCTGGAACGGGCAGAGCTTGGCGTGTTGATTTGGTTCCACTTGGTGAGAAGGAAGGGGTACACAGCCCAATATACCAGGACCCACAAGGAATGGAGACTCACAGCCAAAAGGTGGGGGGATGTTGATAGAACCTGGTCATAGGTAGGGCTTTTTCTAGTTGTGGGTTTCAAGACAGGTGGTCATTATTGGCCAATTGGGCTAGATGTACTGATTTGATCTTCAGCAGCATGAGCCTGCACAAGCCAGCAGCTTTTGCCAGACAAAGACTATACCTCGTTTGTGAGCAGCTGCCCGTTTTTGCAAAAACATAGCAAAGCGCCCAACAGGATCCATTGGTGGTGGCCTTCGCGGGTGTCATCAGCAATGCTCAAGCAGGACCGCGTTTGGGTGGCTGGAAGAGCACCACAGCGCTGGTTTTGCCGAGGAATCTCACTGAGGTATCCGCGCAGTACGTCCAACGTTTGCCCCGAAGAAGCTCCCGAATCCACAAGCCACACTGGATGAGATCGATCCAACTAAGATGCTCAGGATCCGGCACCCAATCGAAGGGCAGGGGTTGGTGTAGAGACCCGAACTCTCTGATCCTCAGGCTGAGTCCCCTGCCCTTCAAGTAGAGAGATTGCGAGGGATTATGCTCCACTTTTTGAACTTGAACCTTTGTAAGAGCTGGACATGTGGGAAATATCATTGTGAAGCAGTGAATGATAGTGAAAGTGTTTATATTTTGGACCTTTGTAACGACCAGAACGGAATCTACCAAGAGAGGCCATCTTTAGTCCCGTGGCAGCCAACCGGCTTTCTCCCCCCCACACCAATCCACCCAGGACAGCTGAAGAGCCTCCAAGCGCGGCTCGCGGAGGATTTGGCGCCAGAGTTGCGCAAGCTCTATGAGGCTAAGAAGAAGAAGACGGGTGCCTTGGCTCCTCTACTCTACTGGCACCCAGTTGGTGTGTGTCAAGGCCCAACAAGAAACATACCGAATGGATCCGAATTGCCCATTGCTAGGTTTATAGTTATTCTGTGTATGTGTTTGTGTTTTGTTTGTGGTTCTATTTTGAGCCATCGTGCCTTTCTCGATTCATGTGGTTTGACAACCACTTCCACACCAACTCGTGGGGAGATGCAATGGTTGCAGACCAGCATGTGGGTTCGATTGAAGTTGGATGATGTTGGCGCGTTTTCTTCCAGACGTTTCAGTCTGCGCGCAATTGGATCATTTTGTTCGCATTCATAAGACCTGAGACCACTCTCAAACAACTGAAGCTTTTGTTGATCACTTCAAAAGAGCTATATAGACACCAAAATTGATAGAAAAGTAGATTCCCACTACAAATGTATTGGACACCGTGCCACTATCTATTTGGGGATCACTATATATACTGCAACCTGCCCAAAACGCCCGGTGACCCTTTTGCAGAACTGGCGAAGAGCGCGGTGGGCAAGCTCAGTGGTTTGAAGGAGACGTACCGAGCGATGCTGGCAAAGGTGGGTCTACCGAGCGGCGAAGGAGGGGAGGTTCCATAAATGGTTTGGCTCAAAAATTGGCTGCCCCCCCAAAGAAGAACATTATAGTTATAAAGAATATAGGTGATGAACAGAAATGCTCACTGTTTTTTACAGATGTCGGCCTGCAACCTAACAATGATCCCCTTCATTCTTGCGAATACCCTTGAGCCAGTCCTCGAGCGTCACAGTCGTTTTCACCGCGAGCAATTCACGATTGGACCATCCTGACAGGTGGATGCCATGCTTCTAGAGTTGGAGGCTGATCTGAGGAAGACAGGCGCGAAGACGGAGAATGCCAAAGAGACGCATATTTTGCCTGGACCTTGAACAAATTGTTTAATGTTATTTGTTCCATCTCGCAGGAAAGCATTATACAGAAGGATGCAGAAAGTTCGTGACAACAACATGACACCAAAACGACGCAGAAGCGACATACGCTAAAGTTTCAATTTCGACACCAAAATTGCTTGTTGTGTTGCTTTTGTTCAGCTTCGCGTGAGAGTTTGCTCCACCAGAAACACATACGTTTTTTGTGGACGTCACAAAGATTGCAGGAGTCACAGATGCTGCGGATGCAGTTGGGGAATTGCTCTTTGGATTTGAACAGATTTGATACACATGGCGTGGCTATAGAGCACTTCTACCAATAACATAGTAGGAAGAACTAGGAAACAACTATACATGGATTTGACATCATTTCAATCTATTTCACCTGATTTGCTGTTCTTCATATTTCTTTGCCAGGTGGCCCCTATGTGTGTGGCACCACGTGCACCATGGCAGACTTGGTTTGGCATTGCAGCCTGCTACGTCTCTACGAGTTGGGTTTCGAGGATCACTATGCTCAGGACGCGCAATGAAACGCGAAACCGAGCACCCCCGCAGCGACCCGATCAGCGTGGCAGCGACCCATGTCCTTCGGCCTCCAACCTAAGGGTCAGACATGTGGATCCTTTTCGGCAAGAAAGGTCGATTTGCTGAAGGTCATCGGAATTTGTTCTATTAGAATATGACTGAACAAATCAGATGACCTTCAGCAAATATATGTCATTTAGGTCAAACAGGTACCCTATGAACCAAAGTACTCGTTAAACTGGTCCTTAACTAAAGGCCTACTTTTACTTTTGAAAGAACGTACTTTACTTTTGTCTAATCACGACTCCATTAACATGCTAGCACAGGATTTGCATGAGTGTTCATACGTTTTGCAGGTGGTCATGGCATGTTCAAGCTGCATTTTTGCAGAAGGTCGGCATCATGCATGTCCGACATATGAAAAACATGCATGGATAGAAGGATCCATTGATAAACATGGATAGATCACTGATCAACTGTCTAGATTCCATGAATTAACCCTGAGGCTCCATGTATGACACAGTTGCTTACGTGGCCATGTCTGCTCATACAACTGACGGAGGCCATGTAGTTGATTTTTAAGTACGTTCATAGTCCCATAGTCTCGGAGGATCTCGGAGGTCTCAATATGTCTCAGGCTGGCGCTTTTGAGGCCTTGCAAAACTTGAGTAGAGCAATGACTTCCAACAAACACAACATGTTTGCATGGCATCCTGATTTAGATGCTGTGGGCCATGCTTTAGAGCTATGATCGGTGCAATTGCTCGTCGTGTGGCCCTCAACTTGAGGAGTACTTGATAAAACTTTGTTGTTTCTAAGAGGGAGCCATTGGTCTTGAGGCCATCGGTGGAAAGTGCCAAACAACTATGCCCCAGCTTCTGATGTGGATGGTGCGAGCCCGCCTGCAACTGCTTTTGGTTAGTTGCTAGTGGAAACAAACACATGCAGTGGAAGGTCTTACTGTGTACCTGCCCAGGCCAATCCCTTCGCAGCCCACTTTTTTGGCCAGTCAGTAGCGTAGTTTTGCAGTGGGCCTCGGACCATGGAGGAAACCAAGGCTAGGACAGTGTGTGGGGTATCTCAACACAATCATCATGATCACAGCTATACTAGCTGTCTGTCCATTGTATAGGTGAAGCCCTCGAAGATCGATGAAGCCAGATCTACATTGCAGTACCGCATGTTGGACGACGTCATCAGATCGTTCTTGCAGAGCGATGAGAATCTAATTTCTTCGATCCGGGAGTCGAAGGACGGTGCAGAAACAAGCAACCACACTAAACTGTTATTGTTTTCATACATGTGTTGTGGCCTGAAGGAAAAAGATATCTGGGTCATCGCCCCTAATGGAGCAGAATCTGCGGAGTCGGTGCCGTTTTTTTCAGAAACAAGTCATGTGTGTCCTTTCCAAAGTTTTCCAACCAACGTCGGGTGGCGCAAGTACATACAGGTTGAAAAGAACTTTGGCTTTTTGGCACAATTCTATGGCACGTTTGCTGGTGATATCGTGCCGCCCATGACCTACTTCAAGGCTGGACTGGCTAAAAGCTCTGCAGAGCATCAACGTCTAGCGTACGCTCTGTACTCTGACTCCTTCTCCAGGACATCCTATACCAATGTGCCCGCACTTATGGTTTCTTTCCTAACGGAACCCGGAAGAAGGCACAAAAGGAGGCTCGTCTAAATCGCCTAGAATATCCAACACGATCAAACAGACCCTAAAAGCAATTTTTGGGAGTGCCATTGTTTTAACTCCAAACCCCTTCTAAGACAATTGAAAAAATCATTTGTTTTTAGGGTCTGTTGGCCTCTCTATCTTTGGCATGAGCTGTGGACCATGGTGACTTGACTAGATTCCCAGCACCTGAGGAATGGGCTCGCGATCAGGCTGGCTTGATCAGGGCCATGTGCGTCCACGGCCTGAATATTACTCGCAGAGCTGATGGTTCGAGGAAGTTTTGTTGGGAGTTAGGGCACAGTCGTCGGTAGTTTGCTAGCTCCGAAGAGTTTAAAGTTTAAACCCTCAGTAAGTTTGGAGGAGCCAACACATCATGATGCTGAAGGAACTTATTCGATCAGTGGTCGGAGGTGGGTCTGTGATGTATATATGTAGCCCTGAGATCATGTTCTCTTAAAAAGATGCCTGGCAAAGCAGTCTAACATATTCATATACATGCTCAATGCTGCAGATGCTCATGGTTCCAACAATGTTGACTCCGCTTTGGAGAAGCTCACACATTCGGCGGCTGATAATGAGGCCCTGGGTTTCAACAACACAGTAGACTGAAACATTGCAAGTGGCACTTGCTGCTTGCCTCCTTTGAAAAAATGGAAGGTCTTGGACATCGAGTTCGACTCTGCTTCGGGGCAGGAAACACCAACTTCGGCACGGGTCAGTGTCCTAGTGGAATTGCTACAGTGATGGCAATGGCAAAAACTTGTATATCAGGAAAGGCCTCACTTGGCATGTGAGGCCCTTTCTTCTGGAAGCCTTGACGAGCCGAAGGTGGTGAACCAGTTGTGAACGCGTGATTGTTTTCTTCCAGATGTTTTGTTCACTGGAGGTACCAGCAGTGGCACCACACAACATAGACAACATGGAAACGCAGGTGGTGTTGATGGAGGACCCTGCGCTTCAAAAACAGGCCTTAGGTCCTATATGTTTTGAAGAGGTGGCCGGAGAGCTCACGCATCTTCTCAGGCCACCTTGAAGTTTGAGGTTTCTTCAAAGAAAACCTGTTGGCTTTCGGGCAAAGCATACCCTACCAAAGGTGTTTAGCGGGTTTCTCGACTGTCATGGCCCGTTCATTTGTTTCAGGACTCACAGCTTGATGTGGCGGACTCCGCTTGTCAAACGGCCCATAAAGAATGAGGTGGCCTGTTCCTTTCCTTCAGGACACACAGCTTGATGTAGAGGACTCCCAAGATCTCAGGCTCACTTCAAAGGACCGCTTGCTGAATGGCCATGTGAAGAATGTAGTGGGGATGTGTTTTCACTGGACTGCCTGTCAGCACCAAACCCGGTTAAAGCTGGAGACAACACCGACGCAGCAAAGGCGCGCTGAATTATAAAAAATAGAACAACTTGTGACAACCAACAACAAGTTTTGAAGCGGTCTGCATCGTGCTTCCTACAGCGCAGGAACCATGTGAGGATAGTCGCCAGCCCGAACGTACGCGACAGGCCTTGAAGGACAGGTTGCATTACCGTGGTGCATGCTGTCCAAAATGGACGACTGCAGGACCGGGCCCCCTTGCTGCCAGAGGTTCCCAAGCTGTCTCAAGGGCTGCAGGCCTGACAGCGCGTGGAATGCAATACAGTACATGCACTGATGAATACAAGCGCATGCTCTTTCACCGCAGCTCAAATGGAATAACCCTCAAACAAGTCAATGTGTGTGTATCTCATCTGTGGCTGCCAGGACCAGGTTGAATCAATGTTGGCGACATGAAGAATGCGGACCCAGACGTTTTGGCAGCTCTTACTAAGGCTTGAACTTTAGTTTAAAGTTCCGTTTGAATGTTCATGAAATGGATCTTTTTGTTTCGCAGGTCCGTGACGCGGCTCGTCAACAAGCCGCTGCAAAAGCGCAAAGCAAGGGAAAGGGCAGGGGGCGGGGCCGTGGGAAGCAAGAGAAAAAACGAGACCCAGTCACAGAATCTGTGGATGAGCAACAGCCAAGCAAGAGAGTGAAAGGAGATTCAGGGTCGATGGAGCCATCTGCAGAAAGCGCAAAGCCTGCAGTGGAGCCCAGTGCAGAACATGATGTAGGCACCTTGGAGCCTGCCCCAGAAGGCAAAGAGACCAAAGCGCCGAAGGCCCGAGCCTCCAAACCCCAACCCGCCCGTGAAGAGATCAGCGCAGCGTGGGCCGAGAAGGACACTACAGTTTCCACCAAGCTTGTAGCTACAGTGGAATCACTGGATTAGCAAAACCAAGGTATAGGGCACATACTAAATGTTGGTGTTGGAACAACGGGCTGAATAAATCGGTGGTGATTTGGTAATCAACTTTGAAATGCTGTTTGTATTGCAGAAAAAGTTGTGCCAACACAAATGAAGGGTTGACGTTTCACTAATCCTATGATTCCATTGGTCACTACTGCCTTTATGCAACGGCCTTGCACGCCTTTGTGACTGTTTAATGTTATTCTATTTGTAGCCCCCTTTCCAGGAGAAAGTCTTCAAGGAACTTGGAATTCCAGTGCCAGGTGGATTTTGTGGGACCAAAAAGAGCTACACCATCTTTCCAGCTGATCCACAACAGAGCTCCGCAATCGGCGTTCTGCTGCGGTCTTAGCCTTTCGAACGCCAACAAATCTCCGCTCCCCAAACAACTGAAGTGCCGCGCTTGTAGGTGGTGGGCCAACATGTTCTACATCAATTCGGCCAAGAATGTGCGTGATGGGTTCACTGTCAACAAGCATGGAGGAACCACAGTGAGTGTGTTGAAGAGAGGTGGGCTCAAAGCGGCCTGGGCAGTGACTTGCGATATTGCAGCATGGCCCTTGGTTGTGGACCGGCCCACGCCGGCTTCTCCTCCGGCGTGATCACGGTCAACCAGTTTTATGGGGATGCGCAGTCCAGCACATGGCTTGCAGTTTTCTGAAACTCACAAACTGAGTGAAGTGGTTTTTGTCATGTTGCTGCAAGCGGTGTGGCGCTCATGGACAGGTTTGAGGCCTTTTGTTTGATCTGGCCTGACGTAGTGATTGCCTGGTTGAAATCCAAAAGAGTGCAGTTACATCTGCAAGGTCTTTAATGCTTGTGTTGGAGCTTTCCACCTTCAGCCTTTGAAGCCAATGCGTGGCCTGTTGTATGCAGGTTCCAAGTTTAAAGTGCAACTTTTGCAGTGCAGCTGGGCTCTTTCGGAAAGTGTTTTCGGGCAAAAGCGAAATGGAAGGTCACGGTCCCATGGTACACAGCCGTATGTGGTTATCAGCCCGGGTGGCTGCGACCATACTACTCCTCGGCGGGCCTCCCATACTGAAACCTGCTCAGTTTTCTTAGCTATATATATATAATATGGACCATGGAGTGCGCTGCAACCTAATTGGTCATTGCGTGCCCAGGATTCACTTGGCCGATTTTGTTTGCCAAGTGGCAGAGGCGGATCTGGACGCAGGTGGACCTTCTGGAATCAAATGGCAGAGAGTGTGGGACTTATATCCCAGACACTCTATGTATGCCCCATTTGCCTATATCCCAGACACTCTTGTATGCCATATATGCCTATATTGACCCCTCAAACCACCCCAATGTAGGTAAATATACCATGGAGTGTCTGGGTATGTTCGAAACATTCCTCCAGCAGAACCACCAAAAGAATCCATGGCCTCTGCAAGGATGTAGACTTCTTCGAGCTCTTCTCTGGATGCTCCCGCCTGACTGGTTCTTTTCGTTCATGTCTTAGATATAGGTATGGCCTGGCAAAGAAGGTTCAAGGATATGTAGGTAGCTATATTCACATTACCTAGGAGAGCGTGGCTACAAAGCGCCGCATCCTCAAGCCTCAAGCTGTGAACCTGCATTAACCTCGTGTCACTACAAAAGGTTTTTCATCTTTTCCTAGGGTTTCTCAAATCTTACTTGGACTGAGTCAATGGTACGATCTGACTGGCCGTGCAGATCGTCACAATGACTTCCTGAGTGTGGAGGGGTTTTTGGTGGCCCTTCGAGACACCATGCGTATCCGGCGTGGTGGTTTACTCTGGGTAGGCCACCCATGCAACCCGCTCCTCAGTTGAGGAAGTCGCTGTTGTTTTCCTTTATGCATTACGGGTGGGTTTGCAGTATTACACGGATACACATGGCTGTGCCAAGGTTCATATTCATCTCTACTGGGACACACTACCGCCACCTGGCCATCATGGGTGACCCCAGTCATCCAGCTGCATTGGACGAGCCGTGCCAATGTGCTGTTCCAAAAGCTCATAGATTCCCCGCAAAAAATCTAGAAGCATGCATGTGGCCACCACCAGAATGGAGACCCCCTTTACATACAAACTGTCCCTGCAACGCGCCCGCAGCTCACTAGTCGATTAGTGCAGGAACTGAAAGAGTGCTGGGTCAGAATACCAGAAATGTTTAACACGGGTGAGACGATGAGTTTAAATTGGCCTGCAGGTGCGTGACTCTGGCGTCCCAGAGTCATATCACATCCGATCAGCAGTGTCTTTGTTAGGCAGTGACTGCGCAGGAAAAGGTAGATGAAAAGCACAACAAAGTAGATCATGGGTCATGGGGGGTAACAACCCACTACCCTGTCCTGTTTGCCCAGGTCAGCAATTGACTGTGTTCGGCAACACATGTGCTTCGCGTATGTCCCTTCTCCTGATTCTGGCCATGGCACTTGTGATACACTGGGTGGTGCTTGGCATGCGTTTGGCGTCTATCCCTTCGCCTTACTGACAGAATAAGTTGTTGGCCTCCTAGGGCTCACCCCAAAAGCAAAAAAAACTCGCTGTGCTAACAGGTGGAACAACCCAGATCTTCGCGCCTCATTGACTTTCCATATGTACGTCAAGTCATTGAGAATGTCTTCATTGGCCCCTTTACGGTCTTCTTCAAAGCAACGTCACCTAGCCAATTGCGGCACTTGTTTCAACATGGAATGCAACACAAACTGTTTCATTCTATTGGAGTCTGGCGCATGTGAACTTAGTTGGTTGGGTCTATATGGACATCAGACTGCAAAGCCAACTTGGCTCCTCGGTACCCCGTGAGCGTCCTAGTTCTGTGCATCGAAAAAACATTTGGAATGTGGTTTTTTTGGCGCAGTGCTTCAATAACCCCAAATGTTCTTTGAGGCCTTGGGTGACATCCTTGGAAAGCTATCTGCCAGCTTGGAAGGCCCAAGAGTTGAAGGAATCTGCTGAGGCAGCAGGTGTTGAAATGGTGCGCAAGTATATAGACTCTGATGGACGGACACGAGTGTCCACCTCTCAGTTCTCAGTGTTTTCAATCTGTCACTTCCAACCCATGGCCCATTGACCAGAGCTTCGCCTTCGAGGCCACTTTGACTTGCCAGTGCGCCATCACTCTGCCCAGGTCTGGAGGAGCCTCGCTGCCGGCCAGTGCCCATTACCCCAAGAAGTTCACTGAATGGGTGGTCGATCAAGTTGCAGCACATAATGCTGTGGTGCACTTGGATTGAAATGGTTTGTGTACTGGAGCTAACTGTAGTGCTGGCATCCACAAACAAAAAACAATATATATATATATATCTACTTTGCCTGTAAGGATGGGTATACCCTACCGCCTCTTGATTTGCCAGAAAACCTGAACGATGCGACGCCTACAGACACTCAGCCTGTATCAGCTACGTAATAGTTGCCAGCTGTAAGATTAGGATGTCGTTTTTTCCAAACCCATGCCAGGTCGCCCCATTTGATTGGAGCCATGCTGGCCTAGAGGAGTTTCGTGAATTCTTACGCGGAGAGATAGCAGCTGGCCGCTACATTCCAACGACGAACTTGCCATTGTAGAGAACTCACGTAGATGAACGCATTGAACAGCAGTGATGGACATTTGATACGTTAACCATTTGTTGGGAAACCTGCTGTGTTCGTGAGACCTAAGAAACTTTGACCGCCATAAACATGTATGGCAATTTTGTACAGGGAAGGTTTGCCCGCGTGACCCAGCGTGACCCAGCGTGACCGGGGTTATGACATTGTCTCGGCATGTAGACAAAAATCGCATACGCGCAGTCAAATGTAGTTTAAAAACGCATACGGTCACAGAATGTCTCGGAAGTCTCGAGTGACCCAGCGTGACCCAGCGTGACCTTGCATGGCATCTCAGGTGCACCTCTTGAGAGTACATATATGTGGAGACTCATTTGGGTTCGGACTACAGTGCCCTCAGTGTCTAGCTAGTCACTTCTTGAAGGGTTGCCATGGGGAAGAAAGCAATGCCAGACCCGAAAGAGGCAGGGCATCTGGGTATTAACGCTTCATGCACTTTTCACCTCCCCGTGCCTGCTTGCCTGCAGCAAGATCTCTGCAGGTGATTGAAAAGGCCTTGGCTGATGCACAGCGAAGGCGAAAGTTTGAGGAAAGATATCCTCTTGTGGGCACACCCAGTGTTCCTACCGCGACACCTTGTCTTGCCAATCGTGCCGCTGTGAAACGTGCCTTGCAAAAGCATGTGGGCGATGACTCTACCACCAGTACACAGGCATCTTCCTGTGAGAAGGTGACCCCTGACCCCAAACAAATCCGTATTGGATCTGGTGGAGATGCAGTCCCTTTACCGTCGCCCAGAGTTCTTTTTGACACAACTGCACGTGTGGCGGGTGGAGAACTTTCGTCATCTACATCTGGGCCTTCTACAGGCCATGGTTGCATAAAACAAATAACTGCAATCATGAAGAGTGCAAGTACAATCTGTATCGTGTAGACATATATATATATATATGTACGCGTACAATGCGTTCAGATCACTCGCGTGCGAGCAGGTGATGCTGGCCAAGATCTTCGCTCCGAAGGTGAGACTGATCCGAAAGATGTGCACATGCCCGGCTCTACACCAGATGCACGAGCTGCGCAACCTGCCACTCTGCCTGAAGCCGGACCACCCATGTTCGCAGAGCCAGTTGCTCCGGCGCCAGAGCCCTCTGCTCATCTATCTCGTGGGATAAGTTCTCTCAGCACCATTCCTGCCACAAATGAAGAGATTGTGGAGATGCTTGCTCATGAACTGGAGATTCAAATGGCTATGCCCAAGCCTCCTGTGCCTCCTTTGCCTTCATTCCGAGGTCGCACTGAGAGTGCAAATGCTGGAGACAAAGATGGTGAGCCTGAAGTTAGCCAGGCAACCATTGAGGCTCGAAAGCAGTACTGGGCCAGGTGGAAAGTCCCAAAGAACCAATCGCAAACTCTTGTCTTATCAAGTTCTTCAGTGGAGACCCTCAACTATGGCCAGCCGGGTGCAAACGCAACTCCAGGAGCTGCCTTGCCGAAAGAAGATGTGACTTCTGCAGAAGGTCTGGTCTCAGCCAACAGTGCAGAGGCCGCTCATGCCAAGGCCGGGCATGGTTTGAATGAACCGAACGAGGGTGTGCCCGCTGCACCTTCAGCTCCGTCAGTGCAGGCGCCAAATGCTGAGCCTGGGCCTGCGGGTAATGTTGAGACCACACCTGGTCAGCCTGCGCCAAGCAATGAAGGAAGTGATCATGTGGCAGAAGCCTTGAAAAGGCTGACCACAGTGGATCTGGAAAATGGTGCTGCCCCATCTTCGTTCTCAGGCTTGACACTGGGGCCTGTCTTGAAGACGCATGTTTGGATGGATGTAGGCGGGACGCGTGTCCCAGTTGAAGTTCCGTTGCAGCCAGAGGTGTGCAAAGCAGCTGGCCTCCAGCTGGTTTCTGAAACCCAGCCTGAGGTGAAGCCTGACGCTTCTCCTGCCAATACTGGGTCTGATGACAAGAGCTTGTCCCAGCCTGAGGTGAAGCGTGATGCTTCTCCTATTCCTTTGGCTCCTCCTCCTGCCAATGCTGGGTCTGATGCCAAGAGCTTGTCCCAGCCTGAGGTGAAGCCTGATGCTTCTCCTATTCCTTTGGCTCCTCCTCCTGCCAATGCTGGGTCTGATGCCAAGAGCTTGCCCGCTGAAGCGGCAGATGAGGAAGAGAAGGCCTGCATTGCGTTAGTTTTGTGATATATATATATATGTAGTATATTTTCTAAATAAGCCCCTGGTGTGGTGGAGCTGGGTAGCCTAGCAGCTAGTATTGTGGCTTCTGCCACTTGACGTGGCTTGTTCAGGCCAGAAAGGCCTACAGGGCAACCCACATGAGATTCAACCGGAGCTTGAAAAGTTTCTTGGTTGCAAGTCGCTTTGCAAGCCAATCCCATGGGTTTTTCGGTTCTTCGATTGCTGCAGGTGAGCTACCACCTGCTGTGAAGGATATGGCTGATCAGCTTCAACAGCTGATAGAGAAGCATGTTTTTTGCCAGCAAAAAAGTGTTTTGGACAGGAGCTGGCATATGACTCAACTGGAGTTTAAATTTTGTCAATTTTCTCTGGTGGGCCGAGGCCCTCAAGCGAAGGTTGTCAACAAGGCCAGGTCTCAATTGTTTGAGGAGTGGCTGCAGGCAGGAGAGGAGTGGAGTGGGGAGAGTGCAGCCTGGCGCTGAATGCCCGCAATGTGCAATCCACCACAAAACGTGGCAAATACTGTCTCATGTCGCGTGATGAATCTAGGATGCACAAAGAGCAGAAACTGCTAATCAGTGTCTTTCACCTTGTATGCAACCACCCATGCTGCTGCTCATGGTCATGAGGACCTGTTGAAAAAGTACCATGGCAATACAGGCATTGTCGATGGCATTGTCCGAGACAAAGAAGCCCACAACCAGTGGGAGTGGAACCCAGACGTGAAAGACCTCAAGATGTATGTTTGCTGGGACAGCAGCGCGACAGTGACCAATGACACGCAAGAGAAGTCTCAAGAGGTTAGCCAGGTCAGCGGACTGTCTGCACAGTATGCAGCGGCTGCTTTGCCAGGGACTGAGATGCATCCTCCTTCACTATTTTCTCACTCATGCAATGCACCCCTTGAACGAGGCGGGAACCTTCCATGATTGCGATGCCTTCCAGAGCTGGCCTGGACTCAGTGAGCGCACCACCGGCTGAACAGGAAGGAAAAGGAAAGGGTAAACCCAAGCCGAGGGCCAAACCCAAACCGCGACCAGAGCAACCAGAGAAGATCCCAAAGGCCAAAACACCAGAGCAAGAGGCCAAGCTGGCAGCTTGGCTTCAGCTCCAAATACTCTAGGTGTCCTGATTGTCACGTGTTTATTCCTGAGGCTATGGGCCAAGCTAGTGCTACGATTCTGGAGCTCAAAGGCCTGACCAGGATCACTGGCTTTTTTGAACCGCATGTTTCTTGTGTGGCTAGGGTGGGAAGCGAAGCTAGCCTCCAATGGTGTGCCTCTTGACTTTTTACAAGAGTTTTGCTCAACCAACCCACCTCATGCACACCCCTATCCCTGGATGTGCACAGACCCCTGGATGTGTATAGGAGGGTTTCTTGTTTGGTGTGGGGGAGTGGTGCAAACAGAAACCCAGAGACAGTCCCACGTACGCCCTCTTCTTTCATTCTGCCAAGATGCAGCGCATCTGAGGCCTGAGGCATTGCGAGTGGCGATCGTCGCGGACATGAACAAATTTGAGGAGAACTTGTCAAAAGCCCGGCATGGTGTTGAGGCCCAAAATCTGCTTTACTCTCTAGTATGTACAAGTTGGCCCATGTCTTGTTTTCCGAAGGCAAGTGTGGCTGGCCAGGGCTCATCTGACGCCCTGATGTCTGCGACTCAAGTGCTTGTTGAAGCCATCGCTGATTACAAGCGCGCCTCCGTGAGTGTGAAGGGGATGTGCAAGGAGCCCAAAGCCAAAGCCAAAGGGGCTGCAAAGCCTTAGTTAGGCGTGAGTCTTGGTAGTCCTGTTTGACCGATCGCAATGCAATGCATTGCGATGAGGAGAGTTGGGGTGTCTTTAACTGGCCAAGATAAGCACATACTATAAGAAAACTCTTGTTGTCGCTCCTGTGTTTAAGTGAGATTGGTGTCTAAGCCCACACATGTAGGCATTCTGGCTAACCAGTCGTTGCCTGCTTTGCAGGTGGCATGGATCTAGTTTGTACCCCGGATCCTGGAATTGTCAGAGGGGCCAAACAGATTGCACATGCTGTGGTTAGAGCTGTAGTGTTCCACCTTGTACCCCTATGAAGCTGGAAACCCTGAAGTCAAAACAAATCTGTTTGTTGGCCTTGGCGTTCCGGGTTAGGCCGTCTGGGCATCAAAGGTGTCTTGCGTGGAAAGAAAATGATTGTACGTATAGCTCCACTACTTGTGCGTTAGCCGCATGCACATACCCTCGGAATTCCTGCTCCGTCGCAGACGCTCCATTTGCTGAGCACTTGATATCTTCGCTCGGACATGGGGCTTCTTGGCTCCACTAAACTGTTTGAATAAGTGACCATCGACATTGACCAAGAACCCCACACTAAGCTACATCCCAGGCGACCAGCTGCAAAGGCCTACAAGAAGCAGCGCAGGCGTGTGTTCAGGACCGGCCTTTTTTCTAGAATGGCAAACCACCCAGCCCTATCCATGAATTTCACCATCATGGTGCCATTGATTTCCTCCCTTCTCCTATAATGCAGGAGAGCAACGGAATGTGCAGCGATCTCACCAAGCGCATTGCTCGGATAGGCGCCAGTGGCAGACGGCCACAGAATTGTGAGGGATTTGTTTCGAATATTGAATATCCCCATTGACCCTGAGCAGGGTACTGGTGCATGTTTTGCTGTTGTTTAATTCCTGTTGTTTCTTTGGGGATATGCATACATCTGGGAATCTGTCCCTTGACAGCTAAGGATTTTTTCTGGGTGCAAATCCCTATCAAAGATCTTTCAGACCCAGCACGGAAAAGGAAAACCACTTTCAGACTTCCCTTGCTCCTGCCACACGAGATGTTGCACTGGCTTCATGTGCCCTGTCTTGCAGCAAGATCGTTTTATTGAGGGACCAAAGCCCCAAAAGCATATCCCAGAGGCACCAATGTCTGTACGTAATATAAACTTGGCTGGCACTCGAGAATGTACCTAATTTTTGATAACATTGACGCCTAGAAGCTTGTGTTGTTCTTTGACTGTTTTAGAACAAAAAAAGGGGTCAGAGACCATCGGTGTGGCACGAGCTGATGTTGAGGGATTTTGGGCGCACTGGAGAAACTACATGCCGTTCCATCCTGCAGCAGAAGCTGCGTCTCAGCCAGGTGAACAGCTTCGTGTACCCATTGGTTTCGCAGGCGACGATGCCAAATATACATTGAGCGGATCAAAGTTCATTTGCTGCACAATTTCGAGCGTTTTGTACAAAGTGAGATGAGTCTTGGTGGATTATGTCCATTTTTGTTGCCAGGTCTATAGTTGCAAGGTTCAACCTTCTGAAAGCAATGCATTAAAGTTTTGGTGATGGGGGTTCCCAGCTTCAAGTGTTTTTGTTTGCATGTGGAGCAGTCCAAGGCTTGGACATTTCCACGTTTCCCCTGTTTGTATTGCGGCGCGAGCTTTCCCTCGGAAGAGAAACTCTAGACCCGATATTCAGGGTACTGGCTTGGAGCATGAACGCTTCCTGACATGTATCAATGTGCACCATTTTCTCTTTTTTGGACCTACAGTAGCTAGTATATATTTTTACACGCAGGTCGCCCTGTTTCCTTTATGCAACATCCACATGAGGTAGCGTACCTTGGTATATGGCCAAGTGTGGGTCCTGATGGGAAAAGCCTTGACACTGTTCGCACGATGAGGGCAAACACACCTATGGTTGGGGCGTGGGCACTTGTGGAATACAGGGGTGATTGGAAATGGCACGCAGAGGTTATGGGTTTGGCATATTTCTACAAGGCCACATCTATATGTCACTTGTGTGCAGCAAGCACTCGGCCAGGAGCGACGCAGTGACTGAGTTGGCGTCAGTAGCCGATAGTTTTTTCTTTCTGTTGTGCTTTGTTGTGCACGGATGCGTTGTTGTTTCCTCCAAACATGTGGACACTGCAGGTATGTGCAATTCAGAAAGTTCTCTTCGTTCCACAGGTTCACCATCCCTGAATTTTACACACAGTGTATAGGGAGGTGGGTCTCGCCATTGACTATGGTGGTGGGTTTCCACCCTTTGCTAATCCGGCCGTGTTCCATGCACACAGTTCAGCTCGGACTATCTCAGTGGTTGAACGCTTCTGTGATCCTTGATCTTGCAGAGATTGGGTACTTCGGCGGTGGGAGCCTGCAACAGAAGCTCATAAGCCTTACTCATTCCCTCAATGGCTGGTGCCGTTTGCATGGCATTGAGTGCCCGAGATGTTGCAATAAGTACAATGTTTGGTGGTTTGGGCCAATTTGGGTTGGTTTTGTTTAAAGCTCTTTCTAGACGGGGTTTCAAGAATGATCAGATCAGCAGTAGGCACTACCAACAATACATCCCTATCTCAGTTCTCGGCATCAGTGCCACCGACTACCCAGCTCTCTCGCTCAAAGCCTGGACCAATCGCATAGTCACCTCGTTTCTCAATGCGTGCATGCAGGATGCATGCTCGCGTTTCGAAACTACGGAGCGGTTTGTGCTAGCAGCCAGTGCATGTCAGAAGCTGGACGAATGGCAGCTGTGTGTTGAGTTGGGCAAACGGTATCTGGGGCAAGCAGAAGCAAACCACATGTGGAATTTGTCAATGGAGTGCCTTTGGCATGAGATTCAAAGTGATTTTGTTTGGTTCTCACTGCTAAGTCATTAAGTTACAAAGGCATTGATGGCCAGCAACTTTTGCCAGCAAGGTTTCTGGGCGTGTACACGCTACTAGCACGCAAGACAGCTGAAGCTGGAGTATTGCGATACCCGATCAGGCCCAAACATCATGCGCCTGGCATTGATTAGAAACATTTGTGTTTTGATGTATTTTTTAAAGTTGGTGCATGCCTTGCTTTTGCTTCACCAGCTGAGATGTTTCAAGAGCTCAATTGGCTAATGGCCACACAATGTTACAACATCCGGTACACCCACACGTACAATGATGAAGACTTCATGGGTATACTGAAGTTGCTATGTACACGCGTTCACCGTGCAATGTTGGAGCTGCGTGTGATGTTGAGGATCTCACTCCGGCTGAAAATGTATCGCCGCGTTGGGGACCCATGAGCTTGAATGAACTTTAACACGCATATGTGTGAAGCTTTGGTGTGTTTGAATGCCGCGGGGTTCCCAACTGGCCTGTGTGATATGGCTGGTATTGCATATACCTAAGGTGTCCCGAGAGAGTGAAAAAGTGAGTCTCGAAGCTCATAAACGGCTGTAGGTGATTTTTGCATACGGAGGGCTTCTCGGCGTCAATGTTATCAAAAAGAAGGTGCATTCTCGAATGTCAGCAAATATTACAGACATTGGTGCCTCTGGGTAATGACATCATAGCACCACATCCCCGCCCTTCGTTGCCCTGTCGTTTTGGCCTCGCGCATGGATGAAACGCGCTCTTCGGAAGAGACTCTCGGCTAGTATCTGGTGATAAAGCTACAGTTTTTGAGGGCTTTTGTGTGGAATGCCCGCACTTCCCTGCAACAAGGAGCCTACGAGAAGAGAGTGGAGGTCGTGTCGGATGTACAATTCATGTGCATTTGCTTGTGAGTATGCATGAAAATATACTTCGAAGTATATACATGCATATGCAGATATCAACTGCTGGCGGCTGAAAGTAGCCAAGAAACGGATGAGAAGGACCTACAATTTGCTGCAAAAGTGGCAGTTGCAAACTGATGTTGAATTTTGAGACTATTTTTGCAAGATTGTGTTAAGACTTTATCGGTTTTTGCTGCAGGATTGACATGGTCGCAGCCTGGAATCGATGAGAAGTGGAGCTTGCTCGGAGAGAGTGCCAGAAAAGTGATCGGAAAGCGGCCGGTTAGTGAAAGTAGTCCCCGATCGCATGGTACTTGTTAAGCTAGTCTCCCGGGTCCGCAGGGTAATATATTAAAATTATAGCCAGACTGGTCATCATTATGACTGGACACGGATTCGATAGCCATGGTTGGGAAGTCCAGATACATCGTCAAATACCTATGGGCCACTGTCGTGCTTCAGTGGTTGAAGCACTGGTAGCGTGTTTCAGGGCGCAATTGGTCAGTCCACGACGTAGCTTTTTCGCTCAAGATCACCCTACATCCCTGTGAACTCCGTAAAGCAATTCTTTTCATCCCATGGCCATGTGTCATGGAACCAGGATACCTTGCTTGACCTTCTGACGGGAAGTCGTGCGCTACATGCTGTTGGCTGGGCTTAATTATAACTACATTATTTTGACCCATCCCCCGATGAGTCTCAAAAACCCAGCACAAGTTCGCTGAACCTTCCGGAATGGTGGTTTTGTTTGGGTGTTTCATCAGGGAGAGCGACTCGGACGTCACTTTTTTCAGGAGAAACTTCCCCGAGTGCACGAGTGCCTTGGCAGAAGGGTCTGCTGAAACGGATGGGTCAAAGGCCTTGATGGCCCAAGAACAGAGTTTGTGTATATTTGTGGCAAGGATTGGATGTTGACCCAGAAATCATGCAATCGTGCACGGAACTCTTCCAATCAGCTAGCGAACTCTATATATTATATATTATATTCCTCACTGTAGTTGTTGCAGTTTGCAGGCGGTAAACATCCGGCGACCACTCCCTTGGCCAAAAACTTGGTGCAGTTCCATGTCGGGGTGCCGGCGCCGAACGCAGGAAGTCGGGATGCCCATGATCCCAAAACCTCATAAAACACATCGAAAAAACCACGCAAACCACCAGCCACGCAAGCCACCAGCCACGCTTGCCCTGATAGGAACTCGGTGGTTGGACGGTGGTTGGACGAGAATGTGACCTGCTCCATGGGCCAATCCACCCGGGCCTTACATCCACGGGACTCGCGACCGGAGGTGGGCGGGCGGGCCCGTTCCGCGGTTGTTCGTCGTGCGGTGTCTTTTTTTTGAGACCGGAGATTTGATATCTAACACATCTTAGACACCATTTAAGAAGGTCTAAGGCTTAGACATAGTCTTAGACCTTCTTAAACCTTTCTTTTCGTTTGGGAGGTATGCCCATCGGATCTTGCGCCGTGAGACTTGGGCAGAATCGGGTCCGGCCAATTGAGCCATTTGGAGCCTGGATATCGGGGCGGAACTCACCAGGAGTGGGTGGGTGTTTGCTTAGGGTGCTTGTTGGGTGGTGTTCTTGGCTACTTTTATTGAGCTCTATTCCTGAGTTTGCTAAGTTGAGGCCCATGCAAATCAGTGTATCTTACATCCTATTTTTGGGGCTGTCTTCCAACATTGTGCCCTCGGCGCTAAAGGACAGACTCTACCAGATCTAGCAATTGGACAGCAAATGTATGCAAACGTGCTGTATCAAAATAATTCATAGACTTGAAACTCGTGAAGATCACAAGAATGAGTCAGACCGATTGGCTGGGTGAACTCATGACTTTACGGTATGAAAGGGTGGTATGTGCCGGAACCTCAGAAGTTTCTTTTCAGGCAATAACATGTCTCTTCTTTGCTTGTTTTTCCCTTCAAATTCCTCCCAAAACTTATGAATTGTTGAAAGAGGTTGCACAAGGTTGCACCGTTGCACCACGGTCTTCCCCAGATCCTTTCCTCCAACCATTCTTTCCAAACCTTCCTTATTTGTTGCTCTAAAATCGGCATTCCATGGTTAGAAAAAAACAACTGAGGACACCTTTGCGCGCGCCACCTACTTGTGGCCCTACAAACCGGTCACCCGTAACCTGAAGCTGCTCATGTCGGAGCAGATGCCCTTGCAGGCGTGGGAAGGTTAGTCGGCCGCCCGACGGTGAACCGAGTCTCACGACTCTTTCGGTGTATATAGAACTTTGAGGAATTGGGCGGATGCTAAAACCGAAACCTGACTGTCTATACACCGCGAGGTCACTTGACTGTCTACATGAAGAGTAACATTTTCATGGTGGCCAATGTTGGAAGAGAGTGGCCGATGTTTCATGGTGTAACTTGTAAGACTATGATGTGTTTCATTTTTTTCGACGCGAAAGGCTCGTCGAAGTCTTCGGATTTGCTCCCGGTTCTTCTGCGAAGCTTTCGGAACGTGGCACCGATTGATGTCCAGGCTTTCTTCCTGAACCTCATGTCGAAGATCTTACTGGGTGGGTGGAGTTGTTGCTGTCTTTGAAAACGAAAGGTGCGATCTCGCAGCGATTCAGTCTACATCAGCCACAATTCCCTTACTCATGGCTTTGAACCTGTCCTCTGGTGGAATTTCCTCTGTTCTGCGCGGCCGGTGTGGGACAGTGGCAGCCACACGCAGGAGCCCAGTGGCAGTGCTTGCTGTTGGTACAGAGAACTTAAAGCAGTTCAATCTAGTGCACAGAGAATGCATGAGAATGCAATGCTGTTCAGACTGTGAAGCTGCCTCGCATGTTGCATTCTCGAATGCAACGAATTCCTGGCGGCGTAGAAAGCATGCCAAGGAATGTGCACAGGCTTTTTTATCGACTATGTTTGAAAGACGGAGTGAAGCAGGTTTTGGCTTGCCAGGGTTTGCTCACCGTTTTGCCGATCCGGCCACAGCGTTTGACGGGGTGTGCAAGATGCAGTCAACAGCATCGATGGTCACTGCTGCCCACAGGGATGTGCAGTTCTTCTCCCTTCCTTTGGACGCCAAAATTAGCTTCTCACACTCCCAGGCGTTTTGTTTCGATGCGGAGTCTTCAAGCCATCGTCTTGCCTCGTCCGACTGCTGGATGTGCGTGACGGACACGCTGTGTTCTTCCGGCACCATACACTTTCCAGTACTGCGAGGGAGTTGAGTGGAGGTCGGAAAGTCATACGAGGTCCACTACACATGCACTCTTCTCCTGGTGTGGACGCAGATGTGACTGATGGCATCAACGCTGATGATTTGGCAGACGGCTTGGGAGGCACCACGAAAGGACATGTGTTGACATTGCATCTACTAAAGTAGGAGTGCCTCTTCTTGAATTGGGTCATGTCTCATGCCATTCACTTGGATCTCATGTGATCTTTGTTTCTCAATTTGTGCTGTCGCACTGCCGCCGTGCCTTCTGAACCCCTACCTGGTGCTGCAGCTCTACCGGTCCTATGTCGATCGTAGCTACGGAGGCCCTACGAACGACGTGAACCACGACGTGCTGCGTGCGTGAAGCGTCGCACGGTGTGTGGACCGGCCGTGAGAGCTCGGTGGAGAACTCTCCAACGGTTCAACGACTTTGGACCCCTATTAGGATCCAAGTACTGTACCCTCTTTTCGAAGGTGGGAACTGGGGGCCGTGCCAAGGAGGGGCCAGTGTTGTACCTTTTGAGGAGGTACGACTGGATCCCTAGGGGACTGGACAGTTCTGGGCCGTTTTGAGATGCTCTCCGACCATGCTCTCCGTATACGCCATCACAGTGGGACAAGTGGACAAGGCGTGCCAGAATCCTTCGACCATCTTTGCAAACAGATGAAAGACTACAACATGGATGCTGACCTGAAGCCTCACGGCTCTCGAATCCTCGTGGATTCCAAGTTTGTTGTGAATTCCGAGTATGTGAACCCCCTGGCGTAGATGGAAGACCTGGCTTGGAGTGCAGGTATGAAGCCTCACGCCAAAACCAGTAGCTGAATTTTGCAGCTGAATTCTGTGTCCTCATGGTATTTTGGTGGCACGTCTTTCGATGGTCGTCATTATTGGTCGTCGTGATAGCCTTGTCCTTTGAGACCTCCCATCATCGGCAGATGTGAAGCACCTGAAGCTGCCCAAGCGGCCTGAGGCAGCCGGGAGCTGGGATGGAACTCCAAGATCTATTGGCTGCTTGTCCGTCCGATCGCCCCATCACAGTGGGCTGTGGCAGATCCACTTCAATGTATGTGGTCTTGAAGCTGGAGACTCTGTGGGCGGCGCAACAGCTGTCCCTTAGTTGTGGGGCAAAACACGCAAAAGCTTTGGAGGCCACACAGGTGTGGATGGAGTCCTGAATCCACACCGTGCAGGATTGGCCTTCCCACCCACGCCTTTTTTGTGTCAGGCGATGATTTGCTCCGACATCTAGGAATCCCCTGAATGGCAATGTTATAATTAATGACCAAGGTCTCACAGCAAGGGCGACCAAATGCGAGAAAGAGAACAGGTGGATGAGCTGATGAGCTGTTTGGCTTCAACAAAGTACGTGGCCTAGTTACCTAGTTATGTTATCCTATATGCTATCCTAGTTCCCGGAGTGAGGAAGAGACCCCCCGGTACTGAACTTTGGGTGAACGAATCTCACTGAGATTTGACGCATTCGTTTCATTTTGTTTCACTGTTTCACTCATCGTGCGGAAGCTTCACTCGCAGATCCATCAGGTGCCGTTGAACATGCAGAGATTGAAGCTTGCATTGAGGCGACGGGCGACGGGTGGTCCCATCAGTGGAGTCTTGGAGGGGTTATATAATAACATATACTTAATCAATAATTATATATATATATGGTTTATGATTCATGATGCTCAGTGAACGTGATACATGAGAGATGCGTTTCATATACCATTACTAAAAGCTATAGATGGCTACTAATATATAGTAATGTATACAATATTGTTAGTGCATATATATGTAGTATTCTACTTTGGGAACCAAAAGTGTCAAAGACCAACCCTGAAATTTCGGCCCTACATGGCCTATGGAAGATTAGAACTAACTGGAACTATATATTGCTTCTGCTGGAGGTAGACACATAGATCAGCCTTGAAATCTCCCCCCCTCCCCTCACACACACATGCCATAAAGTGGCCCTGCATGTGTTCTACACCCTGAAGACAGTGGCTTTCCCCATGTCGGATGACAGGTGAAGACAGGGCTTTCACCCTCCAAATCCCAAGTTTTTTTGCGCCGCCGCCCCTCTGCGTGAGGCATGACGTGCCCATTCGCTTCAGGCAGTTTCAGAGCACCACCAGCCGCTCGGACGTCGGCGTCAGAGCTCGGCATAGAGTGAGGTCCTTTCAATATCCTATCATATCCATCCCTTGTTCAGGATCGACCTCAGATGAGGTTTTTTGAAACGCAAGGTGAGAGCGGTTCGCCTCATCACGTGGCTGGCATGTTCGCCTCTTCCAGTCTTTCCACCGCACCAACCCGAGACGTGGCCGCCTCAGGTGACTACAAGGTGGCCGCGAGGTTTCAGAAGCGCGAGGCGTTCGGGGCGCCGGTCAGAACGCGAACGTGTCGTGGTCCGGGACGACGACTCTTTGAGGGGTATTGGTGAGGTCGGCTTTGGTCCGAGGTGTGGTCCAAGTCATTTGGTTCCGAAGCGAAGGCAATGGAGGCCATATGAGGGAACATGGAAAAGCGGAGTTAGGGGTTTAGACTTTGTGCGACCTGTCGGACTCAACAATTTTTGTGTTGACGGTTATTTTTCAGCGACTGACTGGCACTGGAGTTTTGGACCATTCAATTTCCCACGAAGAATGAAGCGCTTCTTTTTGGTATCAATCTTCTCAAGGCGTATCAAGACCGGTTCTGACACGTGTGTGCATTTCGTCCGAGATCGTGTAGAATTGTGCTCAATGGTCAAATCCGACAGGAGTATTTATGACATTGATCATGATGATGCACGCGAAGCAAGTAGGGTTCTAGCCTGTAACACATAGAGAAATCAGATTCGCCCAGCAACAACACCTATATGTATATATATATATATAGTGACACGTTGCTTGCTTGGACGTCAGGTTTAACCTGAGCAGTTCTGAGCAGATCGATTCTTGGGAACATGCTGTGTTTGTTGTTTCTGTGTGGAACCTTGATTGATAAGGACATGTCTTGGCACGCCGTTCGGAACCAGTACCCCGGAACTGGTGATTGGAAAGAAATAAAGAAAGAAAGAAAGCGGGATGCCGTAATTTTGTTGACCGTGGCTCATGTGTTTGTTTGTTTGTGTGTTTGTCTTGATTTTTGCTTGGTGAGACCTGCATGTGTCGGCACACATGAAACATTACCACATATTACCACGGATTTTACCTGCACACTGACCGTGTGACCATGTTTGGAAGAATATGGATTTACCAGGTTTCTTTTACACATCTAAGGTGATGCTTTTCCCATCTTTTCCCTTATTTGTGAATGCCCAGTCTGTATAGGATGTGTTTTTTCCCTGGTTCCTGGACAGCAAATCCAACGTTGGCCAGGAGAACTGACTCCTTTCGGCGTGACGAGCGGTCCATTTCGGCGGTTCGGCGGCCGATGCACCGCAGCGTTTCGATGCTTCAGAAAGCTGCCGATGCTCCGGAGGATCATCCGGGCTTTCTGTGGGTCATCGACATCCCCGAGAATCACTTCGGAGCCCGGAATATCCAGGCGGAGCACGTTGGTTGGGGGGTATACTAGTGGGTCAACGGAAGGTGGATCACGGGGGAGGTGCATGCTTATCCAGCTTATCCAGACGATCCATGTGTAGGTGTATGGTGTGTTTATATATTAATATTATATAATATATATATATATAATTATATATATAACATATATATATATAGTATCGAGTCTATATAGAACATATTCTAGAACCCATTTGACCTCCAGTTTTGATAGGAAAAGTGTTGGGTGGTTGGTGGTCCAAGATAGACTCGGATTCCAGTGTAGACCTACATGGTTACATTGGTTTCTTCAGGGTCCCTGACCACATTGCCCGCCAGGATGTGAGCTCAAGGTGCGCGACTTACGTGGCGCGTCACCTGGGTTTCTGAGCGCGTGGGCGAAGCCGACAGTGGTGGCCAAACTCACTCTATTTTTGGCAGTTGATCCAGGCTGGCTCCGCAATGGCTCCGAACTAACCCTTTCAGTTCCAGACTTCACTTCATCGAAGCTTGGTCCTGGAGAAAACGAAACACCACGAGCGGAAGAAACCCGTTGGACCGTCACCACGAGCGGAAGCCGGACCGGCCAGATCCAATGAGTCGGAGACGCTCTTCCCGCCTTACTCCATGTTCCAGGCGCGTGGTTTTTTCGCGTCGAACGAAGCAGAAGAAGGAAAACCAGTGGCCCAGCTTTGGAGCGGAGATGTGTTGAGCAGTTGGGCCTAATGACCTGCATGTGTTGAGCATGGTTTAATATGTTTTAATAAAGTATGGTTTAGGTTTAAATTGCTTAAATGTGACGCATGAGGATTTATATATGTGTGTTGTTTGAGCTTTGGTGTGCAGTGGAGAAGCAGTACCTTCAACGAGCATGGTTAAGGGGTCGGACGCTCCCAGTTCCTTCGGGTAGGTCAAAACCCCGCAACGGTTAACCACAGTTTCTTCTATCAGGGGTTTCATTCTTTCATATCCCGTCATGGTGTGAAGGGTGAGGTGTTGACTGTTGACCCATAGATGTGTACCAAAAGTACAACTGCCCTTCTCTAAAGTCTCAACTGAAATCGGATTTCTAGATATTTTTGCAGGTGCTACTCAATGATACTTCCTTACTATTCTGTGCTGGTGAGTGGAAGATCATATGGATACTTGAGTTAACATAACTTTACTTTTATGCGGCGGCACGCTTGAAGGCGAAGGACGAACTTGATACGTTGCAATGGATCCTTGCAATTCTCAACAAGCCCACAATGTACTCCCCTCAACACTCCTACCACCACTTTGTTAGGATTCCCCAGAGGCGACTTGTACTTCCAAAGTCAATGTATAAGAGAAAACCACGATTCAAAAGAGTTCCCAAGACGTCCTGCAGTGTATATCTATGCAATTATAGGGTGTATCACATTACCAGTAATTATGTGTTGGGGGGGCAAAGGTTTGCAACATAAACCATGTTCATCCGCCCGGCCGCAATGGGATGGAATGGGATTTAACAGATATTAAACATTGAAAAAACATATATTAATGTATATGATCCAACGTATCTAGCTCCCCTATTTAGGAGGCCCCAAGAGTGACCTTTTTCCTCCAACCCATCGAACATCTCCTCTCGACCCGACCTCGCCGTGCCCGGAGGTCGTGGAGGTGAGCAACCAGAGGTGCCACCTCAAAGCTTTGCCCTGGGTCTGGGAGGAGTACGAGCCCCGCTCTGCTCAGGCCGGTCAGGAACTTTGCTTGACTTCGAGCTGTGTTGTGTTTGTGGCACGTTTTTCGCACTTTTTTTGGTTGGGTACTTTTGTGTCCGAGCGGATATTGCATCATCATCCTCTAACACACGGGAAGAGACTCGAAATGTATCTAAATGTGTTTTGTATATTATACATCATGTCTATGCATCGCTTTCTTGGTTCTTTGTTTACCCGGAGCTTCAACGGAGCGAGCAAATCTCCGGACATGAAGTCGAAAGGTGGGTAGGCGCATGATGACCATTGACAACCATCATGTTCCAATTGGATCCATATTTCCCAAACCACTCCATGTATAAGCTGATAATTATATGATTCATATATGGATTAGTATGGCCTACATTCACCAGCCAAAAGCCTACCTGGGACAGTCATGTAGGCCATTTGTGCCGTCCCGTGAAGCGTCAAGGGTGTTTGTGGAATTGCAGGTGCCACAGATTCTGTGACATGTTGATTGAATTGGTTTATTGTTCTTAATTGTAGTATATTGTAGTGCTGTCTCATGGCTGAGGACAAAAAGCTCAGCCAAGTACACATCAGTTCATGTTTCTTGCTTTTGCTCGCCTTCGCTCACCTGCTGCAGGGGGAGCCTTTCGATCTGGACGACGAGCCAATCACCGGCTGCGTTCGCTGCTGCGTGTGACGCCGACCCGCGGCCCGCGGCGGAGCCGCCAAAAGAAAGAGTGCGGCATCACAGCTTGAATGTTTGAAGCGGGTAAGAGAGAGCTATCAGACATTGTCAAACTAGTGAAGTGACAGATCCTTGGAAGCACAACAGCCTGCTTCTCCGTGAACTAGAAACTAGTGGTTGTTGAGCAAAGGTTCGAGGACAACGACTGTATACGACGTTCAAGCCCGCTTTGAATATTCCGTTGCATGGTTAACACAAGCCTCTTGGCATGCGGCTGACTTGTTGAACATGGTCAATTATGATCATATGTAATATGATATGTTTTGTGACAGCTAGCGTATCTAGCGTGGCGATTCTGCTCGATGAGGGGAATTCATGGCGCCCGTGGTTCTACGAGCATTAGCATTGGGTAGTATTGGCACGGCATTGGATAGATTTACCATGATTTACCAAGTGACAGGGACAAACATTGCACACACCGCCGAAATGCTCCAAGCTGCCACACAATATATACCCTAGAAGTCCAAGACTGTTTAAAAAACAGTCTTTAGGTGACCCCAAAAGGAGATTCCTTTACTTCGGTGGCGCCCAAAATCGTCTTCGGAGCTTCGGCTGGGGATGTTTGCCTCGTGCTGGGTGCCTTCCCCGGGCCTTCCTCCCGAAGAGGGAAGACCCCACATCGACCGTCTTCCCAACGTTCTTGAAGCGTCGACGGTGAGGTTTGACAGCCATGGTCTGATGACCAACTTGGCTATTTGAGGGGAGACCCCCAACAAGTGGTCCGATCAGTGAATGCTGTTGTGAGCCGTTTAGCTACAAGCGACCGCTCACGAGCTACAGAGCTATCCAGTTCTTCCCCATGAAACAGGGAACTGTTCGGAGTATGTACGGCAGTTCCCCAACCCTTTGCTAGATTCTAGATATGGTACCAAATCGACTTCACTTTTCTATGTTTTGCCAAGAAGGACGTCATTGACATGAGCCACTCCGCCAAGCCAGGCCTTTTTTTGCCTCCAAGTGTCTTGTGAAACAAGGCAAACTTGGTGCCAGCACCCATGGTGAGTCTAGTTGCTTGCTAATGGAACAGTGTGGCGAAGTGATTGCTCTTGATGTCGCAACTGATGCAAGGTCTGCACCCCTGACAATTATTTGATGCATGTGATATCACTCGTTTGAGGAGCCTCATCTCGCTTGAACCACAAACCCAGAAACGGATAACTTTTGGTGCGCCAGTCGCACTCCAGTGGTCCATGTTCGCTGGTGCAGGGTTTCTTACATCAACATGTTGGACCCTTCTCCGCGGATGCGTCGCCTTGAGCAACCCACCCTTGAAGGTTGAGAAGTGAACGAACACATGGATCGTTGCCCCAGGACGTTTGTTTCTTATTTTAGTTTCTGTTCACGCCAATATCCACCGTGACGTCGGAAGTGTTCCAATATGTTCCAACCATGCATTTTCTGTAAGACTTCTATATAGGTAATTCTTCATTTTGCCATCGTCTGTGACCATTGTCTACGACCACATGTCCTAAATTATATTGAATCATCGGCATGACGATCGTTTTCTTTTAAACACATATTTGTTTGTTCTGCTCTGAACACTTTATCAAACCTGCTATATAGTACTGGAATGTAATCGTGTAACCAGGAATTGGTCAACTCAATGTGCACTGTCTATCCATACAGTATCATACAGTTATAAGTGAGTGATGGAGTCTTGCATGCAGTCGAGAGGGTCGAGAAGTACTGTATCCGGAAAGAAGTATGCCTGAAACATTCTCAATCACATGAATGGTTTGAGCCGTGGTCTTAGATTGGAAGTGCCACCTTCTTTTAAAATTTAAGACAACCGATTTGACCCTATTCTCCAGCTTTTCTTATGTTGCCCTGGCATCCATTTTCTCTCCTTTGTCACACTGGAGTGTTCCCCGTTCATCAACATTTACAGCCTCCTGATCAACATGTGCAGACTTAGCATGTTGCATCAACGCTTCCTTTGCCACCTGTGGACCCTGCCTGTATCCACAGCGATGTGAATGTAGCCAGCCACAAGGTCTTTGCGGATCAGTTTGGTCTTTTGGGTTGGACGATCGTTTCAGGTCCATTAATTTGACTTTGTTCCGATCCGATCGAAAATAGTATGGGGATTCGATCAACTTCCTTGGGCGCCAAGCTGACCAGCTGTGTAAGGACCAGTCGGCGCAGCAGGCACACATGTGTACAAGCGCTGGTTGTAGATCCCTCATACCGCCTGTTTAGGGGTACTACACTTGTCTTTGGAGTGTCGAACAAGAATGATATCATGCACTTCAGTGCACATCCACCCACTTGGATTTCCTGTTTGTGAGGAGTGGTCTTCGTTCCAACCACCAAGAGGAACACTTTGGAGCTTTGGAGGCACACTTTTGGTTTTGAAACATCACCGGGACGACCAATGAGACGCTGGTATTCTGCTCCCTCGAACGCCCTCACCGAGTCGGTTCATTCCAGTTCTGACCTTTGAGCCGCTGGGCGAACAGGTCAGGATCTCATCAATGTACCGAACGGCCTTTGAGCATCGGAGAGAGGTTGAGGTGCTCCCACGACCCGGTCGTGGACCGGTTGAGGTGCTCCAAAACGACCTGGGTGAGGGACTTGGCTTGTTCGACGTTGGACCCCCTGAAAATATGGCAAGCAAGCATCCAGTGATTTGCTCAAGTGCTTGCTTCCGGAAGGGGGGATCTTTGGTGAGCTGCAGAATGCTGCAGGTATTAACGTTTGAAGAAAGTAAGTGTTTTGATGTGTTTTGCAACAGGTGGGCCTCTATCTATTTACACTCGCTGAAATATTCCATGATTTCATGAATGGCATACTCTGTAAGGATGAGAAGGACATCCTCAGCAAACAGGTCCAGCTGGTGCCATTCACTTCCGGTGATGATTTCTAAAATGGACCGTGAGTGGGTGCACGTGTGAATAGCTTTCGTGGTGCCATTCACAAGGGGCCAGCTTTCCGGGCTAGCTTCCATGAGTGTAATAAAATCCCATGAAAACCAGCCTCTTCTTGGACACGCGCGGAAGTGTAACAACTTCGACTGCCTTTTCACTTCCTTTCCGCCACGTGCAGACGTTTTGAAGAGATCCCGCGACCATGGGTGTTCGATGTTTCCTTTTCTACGGAGGTCTGTCGGGGGTCTCTATCCTATTTACCATTATTTACCTCACGCATTTGGTTTTTTGCGATGGGCTCCAGATATAGCGACCTCCACCAAATAATTATAGAGTTTTCTTTGCTCCAAGTGACTCCTTGTATTCAGCTGAGCGAATGAGTTTGGACACAAGAAACCACAAGGATCATGTTCCCCTGTTATCACTTGATACAGTTAATACTGCATTCTTGATACATGTTATCACTTGAGACGAGCGACGCGACACTAGCGATACCGTTTCAATCGAAGGCCTAGGGCCTAGCGATACGCTCCAGTGCTCCGATCGGCCAATCGGCGGGCGTCGGTTTCACTCCAATTATTGGCGTGAGAGATCATACAGGCGTTCGTTCTTGGGCGTTCTTGATTGGATACCTGGATATCATTGGATGCCGGGGGTTAAGTTGAATCGATCAAATTGTGCAGATATGGCAATCTTGGGGCGTTTGGTGTGGGAGAAAAACAGGCTCATACATCATAGTTTGCCTGTCCTGCTCCGAGACTGACATCCACAGATTCGTATCTTTCCAACTTTGAGGAGTTGGAAAGCCATCCTCCCAACCCACCCTGTTCAAAGAGCGCCATGGAACCATTGGCTTCGTCGAACTGGGCCCAACATGGTGCAATTGTTGGTCTCAAAAGTTGGGCGCCCGTTTCTCATGAGGGGGGTTCAGGTAGAAAGATGCCAGGTGTTTGTTAATTTTTGACTGTGGCAAAGAAACTCAGACCGATCGTCAAGAAGAGTCTATTGCACATGTTCTATAACATTATAAAATATATTGTTATTGTACATACAGCATATTCTATTGGATCCCACTATACATGCCTGAAGTCTGAAGTCGATTTGTTTTGGACTATCAAGGTTCCCCATATCAATCCTTCAATCCTGAACCGCCCTGTCTTTGGGCAACCCCACCGCGGACCGCGGGCGGTTGACCTGGGCGGTACCGGCCAGGTCTGAGCGAGCCCTGCTGCGGCTCTTGAATCACCAGGACTTCGAGGCTCGGAGCGGAGCCCGATCGCGGAGAGTGTGGGGTCGCGGGGAGTGGGGAGGTGGGAGAAGGAGCCTCTCTCGCTCACCACGAGTTCGCCCACTGAAGCTGCGGGTGTGCTGCCAGCGATGGTTCTTCTTGGGCGGTGGATGGTTAGAATATGTTAGAATCATTTTGAAGAGCAACAAGTCCCGCGTTGGAGGGGGGGGGGTATGTTTTGGAGTCGACAATGTTTTTTTTGGGAGGTCCACAAATAAGCAGCAGGAGGTCCTGGATAAATGGTGTTGTGTTTTTTCTTTCAGGTAATGCCTGGACCAAATTTAAGTGCCTATCTAACGCAAAACCTGCACGCCACCATTCCAACACCAAATTGGTGCCAGTCCCATGAATTGATGTGCTTCCGCGTCCACGACCATCTCCCCCACCCAACGTCCCACCCTGTGCCGTTCCCGCCGCGCCGCATCCGCCAGGTGGTGCGCCGCATCCGCTGCTTGGGCGACCGATCCGCCGAGCAGATCATGGACTTCCGCCAGCGCCAGGCGCGCGGGGCCCGCGACCCCACGGATCCTGGGAGCCTGGAGATGGGTCCCCCATAAGCAAGATCGTGGTCAAGAGTCAACAGTGGTTGCTTTTTCTTCATGAGGCTGTTCAAGAGTTTTTTAAGGACCAGATCATCAGATGTACTATATAAGAGGTGCTCAGATTCATCCAACCAGCGATGTTGGGATGATTTGGGTGCTTGAGGATGAGACCGGGAGCACAGTGGATCCGACGTTGGGCGGGGAGGTGTGTTTTAGGTCCTGGATGGTCGAAGCAGAGCAGCTGAAGCAATCAAGCTACCTGGACCCCTCTGGCATCCACCTCAACCACCGGAGGTAAACGGAGGTAGGCCGGGAGTCCTAGGGTTGATTGAAGCATTCTGAGACTAAAGAATGCCATGGCTTGTTGGTGAACATTCACGGTTTCCAAGTGGTGATCCACCTTCTACCTAGATGCTCATGTTTTCGAAGTAGGGATGGAGGGGTCTGGAAATGTTTGTGATCTGAAGTATCAAATCCTTCAATTTTGAGATGTTTTGAGAAACCCAGGGGCTGTTGCCAACAGCGTTTCGGCACAACATGTCATATGCGATGTCGATCGTCGATAGGTGATCCATGTCGTTGACCACAGCGCAAATATGATGTATAAAATCCATTAGAGAGAGTGCCTCTTCAATTTAAAAGACGTTGACCTCCTTTTCTTTCGTTTCCACCATCCTTCTGATACCCAACGGGCTCGCCTCACTTAGCTGAAAGCACTCGCCCAGCTGGCGCCCCGGAGCCGAGCTCGGTGACCAACCGAACCCCGGCGGTTGCTGTTCAGGGTGACCTGCAAAGCGTGCGAGAGCTGGCCAGCCGTGTGGGCCTGAAGGCACGCGCGGGGTGGAACCCGCGGCCCTGGTGCCAGAGGTGGTGCATATGTGGAGAGCGATGAGAAAGAACCCATAGCAGCTGGTGGGCAAACAGCTCTTGGAGCTAGAACTGAAGCTGTGGATAGTCTATAGGGGAGCTTGAGGATATGCAAGCTGTGTTTTTTGGATCTTTTTGGAGCGCGTTCTGCTATGAAGAGGGTCTTCTTTGTTGGATTTGCCCATGTGCCGTGTACGCTAAGCACATCTTTTTTTGTGGGCCTGCGGATTCTCACAGCTTGGGGGAGCGTTGTGCAACTGCGTGTCATGGCCCTGACACTCCTTGAATATCCATGATTTGCATGGGACTGGCGTAATTGACCTACATTCGGGTGGTTTCAGGGGTCACTTATATATATATATATATATTCAGATCATGTATGTATGTTCAATACATTGAGTGTTGGGGTGGTCAATCCCCTAGGCCCTAAGCTGCCACGGTGAATCTCGCGAGTATCATGTGGGCTTTGACGTCAACATGTGGTTAGTTTATGCGATTTTGCTTCGGTAGGAGTCATGATCAAGTGAGAATGGGGTTTGCTGCAGGGTCGGAAAATGACGGACCATGCCACACAGATATCTCCTGGGCATTCCATTGTTTCCCTCCAGCATGTCCTGCTCATGACTTGTTATGATTACGTAGTTTGTTTAATGATGATCATGATGATCCAGCTTGCACTGTAAGGTACGCCTTGCTTTGAAGTTCCCCATACAAGATGGAATGCACAAGTTGGGGGTCACCCTTGGAAGACAGGGTTGCCGGCCGCTCGAGGAAACCTTGGTGAAAAAGCTTCTGAAAGAGTACAAATTGCTGCCAGCGTGATTTACAGATTCGATTTCAACAGTTACAGTAAATCACCGTTGTGAAGATTGCGCTGGGTTGTCCAACTTCTGCCGCACCGGGCTTGTCATGGATCTTCCAAACACTATCTTTGTCAGCGAAAATTGGGGTAAACCCGTTGCAAGGACTGGATGATCAGCTTGATGCAACGGGTGACATTGTACGAGCCAGACTGGCACATCCATGAAAAAGCTGAGTAAGATCCCCTAAGGCAGCGCAACCTCTTTCTAGAACTTTGGACTAGAAGAAGGGAAAAGCAAAGGAATGAACAACGAACAGACAATGTGTTGCATGTTTGTTGATGTTTTTTTGTCAGTCCTGAAATGATGTTGAAGAGACACGAGAACTCCCTGTGCATCATGGGTCCTAATTCAGTGTTTTCGCTTGCAAGGTCCGACCCAGCCGCTGTTCTCCTTTCCCAGTGAGGCTCTCATATCCAGAGCAGAATAACTACCCGTGAAGATTAACATGAACCCTGAAACCACTCACTGTTTGGTAGAGGAAGACAATCCAGGGGCCCATTGTCAGGGTCTATGTTAGTCTTCAGGACGGTACACTCCCTGGAACCAAGTTTTCAGTTCGGTCTTCGGTTTCGACTTCTACCCACTTCCCCGTTGTGGGCCGAAGGGAGAACCGAGAGGACGCTGGCTGGACCAATTCAATCGTGGTCTGGAATGTGGCCAAGTCTGACTGTGAGGAGAGGACTATCACTCCATGAAATTCTGGACCATGCCAGTGAATGTTTGAATTTGGACTGTGTATAGACTCACTTCTGGCCCATGTGTTGATTGGACTTGAAGCACACTTCTTGGTGTTGATTGCGGTATTCGCCAGCTCATCCGGCGCCTGAAGTGAAGCAAATTTGATGCTCATGAACGGTTGTGGGAGAAGCATTTGTAGAGTTTGACCTGCAACTGAACATGGACCTCTGCAGCAAAAAAGAAGGAGCAGCTTTCACCAGTTCATCGCCCTCCCGGGAGTAATCGTATCATATTATAAGAACCACTAGTAACTATAGTGCTGCATGAGACATGCTGCGTGAGTCTGCATGAAGTATGATCCATGCACCTATAGCACTCCTGTCATGGTTCGTCTCCTGGAGCAGGACGGCTTGTGGCGATCCAACGAACGTGTGCGAAACCGCACGGGCGCGGTGTCCCGCACGGGCGCGGAGTCGCACGCATGGCGGAAGCGCCCCGCCCCCTTGCGCCGCGATGACTCGGCTTTCTCTACCTCTTTCGCCATGTGAGTGTGTATTTAAATGTAATAGGGAGACCTCCCAGGCAACCACCACCCCTGGAAGAAAGGACATAGACCGGTCTACCCATTGCTTGGAGGGTCTACCTATTGTCTACCTACCACAAGTCACGCATCCTCACGCATCCTCGTGTTTGCCCGGATTGGTGAAGCATCAAAAACGGAGACGGCGGACCAGGACCATGGAGACGAAGCGCGTTTGAAGAAGGAGCTCCACAAAGAGTCGGACAGAAGAAAGCACAAAGAACAGGGGAGTTCCTCAATTGGTTTCTCCGATGATGCCACAAAAAAATCTACCACGATTTAAAGGGACGGAAGAGAATGAAAGATGCCAAGCACGCAGCACGACTGCTACTTTTGGTGAAGAGGCGACCATTCTTTCGCGACACGGCTTCCGCCCAACTCTATCCTAATCCATCATGAATATGCATTGCAACTCCGGGAGACCGCAAATTCTGCAAATTCTTTGTTTCGGAGGGAGCCATGGACCAGCCGTGGCCCTTAGGGGAGAACCTTGGCAAAGGCTTTCCCAGGCGCCTTTGACGCGCGTAACACCGTGGCGTGCAGCCAAAAATCCGGTCCCCAGCGGTGCCACCAGGTGTTCATGCGCCAGCTGTTCGGGTTGTGAAATCATTAAGCTCTTCGGTGTTCGATGATGTTCGTTCGTCGAGTTTGGTATCTTCTTGGTGGAGTTCAAGGGGGGGCGTCTCCCTATTCACTTGCACACCCACATGAAGAGGGGTTTCTTGATTTTCTTTCAGCCCGGCAGGCCGATTCAAGTTTCGGGGGTAGTGGCCGGCAATCTGGACCTGAGTTTGGACGTCCTGCACCGCGGGATGACGGGTGTGACACCGGTGACTGGGTGTGGTGACCAGGCCGATGTCCCAGTACACCAGTAAAGACCGATAGACATCGGTAAATATAAAAGATTGTAAAAGGTGATCACTTGTTTCGAGATGGTCGGCCACCGATCCATTCTCGGACTCGAACGTCCTCGTCCCCTGGAAAAGATCTTCCTTTTGGAGATACGTGCTCAATTGGAGCATAGCCATGGCCACACCATTTGGGGCGGATGCCCATCGGATCGTCGCATGATCGCTGAAATGGCGTAGCCGATTTCGATGGCAGGAGTCATCACTTCCATCGTCCTGGGGTGAAAAAGATTTGAATACATGATTGACATATTTAATATTATTGACATTGACATTCCTGTGTGTGGAGGGACACAATCATAATTAACCAGTGATGGCCTTTTATTAAATGGAGCGCCCCCTACTGAGACTACTGCTGAACTTGTGTTGCCCGACTTTCCTCGCCGGTGCCGCCTTCAGGCTCTCGGCGGCTGCGGTGGAAGCGAATGGTTTGGCATTGAAGCACTTGACGCCAGAGATGCAGGTGCGCTGGTTTTGAGGAAGGAACATGGCGAGGGCCAACCAGCGCAAAGTATTGCTTGTGTGGCTGTGGCTTTTTGCTGCGTTAGAAGAGGGTGGTGCAAATGTGGGTTACTGCACAAGCACTTGTGTTAAGTCGTTTGGTCTTGTAGAAAGTCGTCTGGATGTTGCGTTTCCTTTGGGGTTAGATGCAAGATGGCAATATAACTGGAAGAGCATTAGGTCAACAACATTGTTTGGATGCTGCGTTTCCATTGGGGTTAGATGCAAGATGTCACCCTCATTGGAAGATAAGCTTTGGAGTGTCAGTTCAACACCATTGTTTGGAGCTCGAGCATCAGTGGAACATCTATGAATATATGATATGAAGTCTATTGGGGGATGTTGCGTCATTCCCCTGCCCAGATTGTGGGCCGTTGCCGGAACATGCGAGCAGATGAGTCGATGACCAAAGATGGAAGCTCCTCGATTCACCACACGCGGGTGCATTCATAGATGGCTGAATTTCTCAACAGAAATCGATGCCCTCTCTTTTGCTTTTCTTTTTACATACACAGACGTTTTCTTTGTAGAAGACACACAGGAGCATGTCCCTCGCCTGGGGAAGTCCTGAATTGGTTTTGGCTTGGTTGAGGACCAGTGGACACCTTTTTCGTAGTTGTTTCCTCTAAGACTCTAAGCAACCCTGACAGACTTGTGGGGGCAGCCCGGCCAGTACCCTTCAAAGTATTTACCTAGTAGACACCATGCATATTCACTTGGTCGGGTCCCTCTTTGGGTGTCCTTCTGCTACTACGACTCACAGCTTGGCAAGACATTGTAATTACCTGCATCATGTATGCACGTGTAGTTTTTTCGACATCCCTCATGGCGGCCAGTTCATGTTATTTCAGATGTAGCACCCTATAGATACCACCTAAATATTTTTGCAATTATGTTTTCATGTATTCACGTCTCCCTACCTACCTCTGAGTTTCAAGTATGTTGATGAGGCCGACCAGGAGTGCCGTGTCCAAAAACAGCTGGCAAAGAATGTGGTCGACCAGAGGACCTTGTTTGATCAAAAAGCGAACAGAATAATTATGCTTCTACCTTAGTGTTCTACTTCATGAGGAGGTGAACCTACCAGGGCTCCACCGGGCAAGCTGCCACCGCCGCGTTGTGAGAAGCCCGTCCGAGACTAGGCGGACCGAGACTTGGTGCTGAAAGCGGTGTGGCAGAACGGCAAGGCCCGGCGCCCACCGGGGCGCCCGGTTCGGAGCGTGTTCGTTGGAGTTGCGGAGGGTTGCGGAAATCGGTTTCCAGCGGCGGTATGGTATGCTTATATATGCTTATGCGGCTTTATGTGTTGTTCATCTTCTTTTTTCGGGTCTTGTTCAACACTGTTGTGCCTGATGTTTGGCTGATGGGGAAGAGTTTGTTCATGCTGTTCTTTCCTTTTTTCACTGGTATGGTGAAAGCACTGAAAAGAAAGGAACGTGATACGTGATAAACTGGTTGAGCAGAAAGTTATTTGTATATTTATTTATAGTATTGAAAGGTCCTAGACTAGAACTAAGAAGGACAAACGAAGCTAGATTTCGAGCTATTTAGGTCCTGGTTTCTAGTTCTGAATGACTTATAAGAAGGACAAACATAGATAAGATAAAAACAAGAGAGCAGAGCCGGTACGACTGGAAAGGCACGAATGGAAAGGAACACTGCACCAGAATGATCAAGATGATACTGGGCAGGTACATGGTTGATTGGGGTAGAAAGTTGTGAAACCAAGAATCCAAAAGGTACGAGAAAGGTACGAGTTGTTGGTTCATTAAATTGGGGTACATACTTTGCTGACCATTCGCGTTACTAGTTCTCACAAAAGGCATTTTTGGAAGATGAAAATGGGGGCCAGCAACACCGCAGCAACGGGACAACAAGATTAAATGAAGGGAACAACAAAAGATCACCAAAAAAATAAACACATGATTGGCAGGAGCAAAGCCAAACAGCAATCGATTGTATACTGTATTGAAAACGACTGTGTAATGTTGTGAGGAGCAGTCTGTGCCATTGCGCAAGCACATGTTGCTTTGATAAATATGTTTTTCTAATATTAACAATCTGATGCAAAAGAGTTTGGACAGCCAGCATTCTTTGCAAGGCCAGGTGAAGTTTTGTTTGTTGTTCCATGACAACACCCTTCGCTCCCCTAATCTCCCCTAAGAATACAAGTTGGTTTCATTATGGTGGGATGTCAGTTGGACTTCCTTTCGTCCCCAAACTCCAAAGCAATCCACAGCCACCCTCTCAGCCCCTAGCTTATATAGCCCTCTTAGCCCTACCACACCTGATTTGTGTTTGTCGTTGCCGCACCGAACTTTCCAAAAACCGGAAAACCATCGACCGAACTTCCGTCAATAAACGCCACCGGTCACGCGGGCGCCCGCCGCGGCCGTCCTGTCTAGGCCTTACAGTTCGCCAGCAAAGAGCTCCGTGCGGATCGACAGGTCGAGACGTCCAGGGTCGGCTGATGGAAGTTCCCCTCCAGCCTGGAAGTTCCAAGCCTGGAGGTTCATGTCCGTCCAATTTCGAACTTCACTAGAATTTACTAACTACCAGTGATCCCTGTGGTGACTTTTCTGACACCTCTATAAAATGGTTGGACTGTGAATTGTCCTCTATACAATGACCATAGATGAACACTTTTGGTTTGCGAGGTTGGTTCGAGGGATTTCTGGTAGCTTCTAGCCTCATGCACATGAAGTAGGCGCCTGTTCAATCTTGCGTGGAGATTGACCTACTGTACAGGGTTTTGACTTGCAATGATTACTCCAGTCTTGGAGGTCCAAATCCGAGCCATCATCCAATATCCATGTCCACAACCAATCTGCTAGCAGGTGGTCCTCCGTGCTGTGGCGCAAAATGGAGATGCACGGGACACCCAGAACTATACTGATTGAGGTGATTCCTCAATGAACCAATCTCTACAGGTCCAGTCTGAGCCAGGTCCAAACCTGGTCCCGAAAACCTCATTGAGTCTTGTCTTTATTAATATGACCAACACCAGTAAAATGAGGTCAAGCTGACCTGTAGTGACTGACGTGGGTGGTTAAATTTCGCAATGAACCAATCAAATGAGATAATGGTAGAGGATCCCATGTTGGAGAGCTGATCCTCCCAAAACAGGAGTCATTCAGGCTCGTCGTAGATCATCATGCAGATTGAAGACCTCTTGCACACGGAACAGATCTGGATTTGGGACCAGATCTTCCGACAAAAGAACTCAAACATCAGTTGCTTCACATCTTCACCAACTTACATAAGAAAAAACCATCTCAACACATACCTGCGATGCCCATCAGGCATTTGTAGATGAGCCACAGAAAGACTGCCGGGGATCAACAGCTACAAAATCCCACAGCAGATTGAACATGGCCGGTGAAACTACAAGGTCCAAATGCTTAATTGAATGTTCCAAGATAGATTCGTGGCCGACCAAGTGAGCCTCAGCCAACGAGCTAAGCACTGAAATTCTCTCCACATGTGAGTCTAGAAGGAAGGGGTTTTGTGATGTTTTGTGTTGTGTTTGATTGTGCTTTTTGAAGTTGTGTTTGCTCGGTCATTCCTGTAATGTAGACTGGTTCTATATCAACATCATTCAACATCCCTTCCAGAATGGCAAAGCATCTCCATATGGGTCCAAACGACTCCAAACCTGAGCCCTGTGCACCACCTTCTCGGTGGACCGATACCTCCTACCGCACCGACCCGTCCAGGGGGACCCGTCCAACCGGGCGCCCAGTGCCACCCGGTCCTTTGGGTGACCCGGTCGATTCCAGCTCGGTGGCGCCCCAGTCGACTTGCAGGATCTGATCCGTCATGGTTGGAACGGAAGAACACCCCCGTTGGCCCAAGACCACCAACGACATGGGCTGGGGCTGCATGTATCTGCATATTGGTTCTCGTTGACATGTGGACACATGTAGACGCTTCACAGCAGCCCCAACGTATGGTCGCTTGGAAGTTCGCTTGGGATTGCGGAGTGACAACCAGAGGTAGATGAGGTACTGTAGATTCATTGAGAAACTTGGGTGAATGGCAGGAAGCAAAAATAGAAGCAAAGATACACAAAGATAGAGAAGCAAACACAGAACAAGGCTTGCGTCTCTTCCCTTCCGTTGAGATCGCCCAATCCCGACTTCCGCCGACGCCTGGCACGAGATCAGCCGTTGGGACGAGATCTCCATCACTCGACATGCCACGGCACAGCACAAGCCACGGCAAGCCACGGCAAGCCACCCAAGGCCCCCAAGGCCCCCAAGGCCCCAGCATTCAGGCTAATCCTACCCAGGAAAAGTGGATAAGCTTTAACATCCTGGCAACCTCAATGGAGGATTGAGTTCCTTTCTAAACAAGAACTTGTGGAAACATGAGAATGAGCTTAAATAATTTTGCATGAGGGAAACACATCGAAAGATGATTTGAAGAGCTGCTTGAGATCAGGGATGAAGTCCTTTGCCCTTCTGTTTCCTTTATATCGGAGCATATATGGGTACATCAGTGCATCTATTTGCTCCAACGACAAAAGCTATCAAAAGTGTAAGGAAGCTATAGGTCAGCCCTTTTTCTGCGGTTTTGCAGTACAGGGAATCAAGGCTCAGAGAAATCCGAACACCCCAAAGACGAACAAACTGTGACAATGTGAGCAAAACCATGCAGACTGAGCTTCGCAGAGTTTCTGCTCGGTCCAGCTGAATGTCAGACAGCCAGACATCAGCCCGGCCATATGTGTGGCGCCAGCGCGGTGTCCTGTTTGGGAGCTCAGACTCAGACTGAGGTTTTGGGGAGCCGAGTTTTGTTGTGTGCTGCATCGTTGGATTCTTCAGTTTATTGAAATTTGCTGGTGACCTACCAGTAACCAGCCCACCTGGCACCGAAACCATGAACAACACATGTTTGGCCACTGCAAGTGGGGTGCGGCAATGCTTACACACTTTTGAAGAGAGACCGTTTTGCCAAGGGCCAAGATCCCTTTTGATCCTTTTGCAAGTCGACCAAGCACAGGTTCAAAATGTTGCCTTCCAGGTTTTCAGGCAATGCTGGTCTATATACTACCACTGATATTAGCATGTGATGGAATGAATGTCCATTGCCGCTACAGCTGCAATCAACCTGCAGCCATAGGCTGTACTATCGGCATCCTCTTAACCATTCGTAATTTAGGGGGACCACCATCTTTGCTGTACTACAAGTTACCGTATATTAATATATTTATATCCCTGGAAGTCCAGAGACTATTTTTGGCGCCACCGAGCTAAAGGAATCTCCTAGTCGGGTCACCTAAAGACCTTTTTAAAAGTAGTCTTGGACTTCTAGGAGTTCACTCTTGCAAACGTTCTTGTTCCCCCTAAAGACCAGCCTGTTGGTTCGGCGGCTGCAGATGGACAAACCGTGATTCTCCTGCAAGGTGAAGCACCTGAGGGTGTCAGGTGCTGCAGTGCACCAAGTAGAATCTGACTCTCAAATCACTTTAATGCATGTAGACTCTTGATCAATAAAACTGTCCCCATTTGGATCTCCTCATCGTAGCGAAGGTATTTTGACATCAAGAGTCTACATGATTCCCTAAAGGTGCAGTCTGACCCAGGTCCAGTCTCCTGGCCGTTGTATATGATCAACACCAGTAAAATGAGGTCTTTTGGTTAGAGTCACTTAGTCGGTCCCCAACAAACCTGGAGGGACTCTAGCCTTGCCGCAGCTGCGGCGTTGTTTCTTTGTTCTCGCAGCACCAAAGGCCATGTGATGACGCTTGTTTGGGTGGATCTTGTTGTGAGTCTATTGGATATGGGGTTTATATGGTTCTTCTCGACTGCTGCAAAATCTGCGGCCAGACTTCCAATGGGGGCTGATAAAAATCGACTGATGCACTTTGATATGCTGATCGGGGCCGACCCATTCTTAAACGAGATAAGATTTCGTCACTCATCTACCATGCGGCCCAGGATCGGATGGTGAAAGCCGGGTGCCCAGCGGAGCTTGGACGAGCTTAGACGAGCTTGGTGCTGTGATGAGCAGTCAGTTTGGGGTTCAATCAGTTGGGGATGGGTTGTTCAACCTGGAGCCTGACCAGTCCACCATGGGTCGGGCCGGACCACGGTCGGTAGGGAAAAACCGGTCGGTCTCCTGGTGTTGATCCGCTGGTAGATGCTCCACTGGCCTGGCTCGTCCTGGCCTGGCTGTGGGAGACCACAATGAGCTAAGACGTATGACGTATTCCTCAACCGCAGGTGGGATCACGCCAGTCCCTTTTTGGTGGGATCATGCTGTGCAACTTTGCACCCCGGGAAGAACTACACCACTTGGACACAGACTGCAGAAGTGAAACAATGGAATGTCTTATGTACTGCGAACTGCCACATTGCGGCATGGTTGAAACTGGGCAGCTGAAGGTGCTAACACCATTCTTTGAGAGTGTCAACACTAATTACATCGCTTGGTTCATGTTGTAGTGAACACCCACACAATCCGGGCCGTGTTTTGCCTGCAGCCTGACTGACAGGACGGGGGCGATCCGAAGAGCGACGATCCGATGTTTCCGATCCAGGCGTACTTGCGCTTCGAGCATGACAAGGCCGTCGGCGTGGTCACCTCCCGCGAGTGCAACGTGGCCTTCGACGAGACCGGGCGCCACTTGGAGCGCCAATGTGTTAACGGTTAAACACGATGAAACGCGCACAGTGCGGCTGCGACCCGGGCATCGGTTTTTGTGGGGCTCTATAGGATATAGTGGATTCACGGTGACAGGGATGTAGAACCAACAGGGGTCTCCTACCAACCTCTTTGGTTTGCCATATTTAGCATTAATCTGGGAGAACCTGACCTGGCGAGTGGAATGTAACTCAGGGACTCAGGGTTCTCCGGTGGCTTTTGAAGCGATCAAGAATCAACAGGCCCTCCACTCGGGATTTTCTTGCGAGGCTCTCAGGGTTTTGGCTTATTTCTTTCACCGGTGCCAGAACTGCTCCATGCCATCACGTTTCAACACACGCTCTTTGGCCACGCCTGGTTACACTGAGAGACGCGTCTCCCAGTGGTTCTCAGTGTCGAGAGGGGCGCGGTCTCCAGAGACGGACCTGGAAACCCCGTCCCAATCAGCACATTGTTTGTTCCAACGTGGCACTTGAGAGTGGTTGTTCCTGGAAATATCCCGTGATTGTTCTTTCAATATCGGTGTTTTTTTTCTTTTTCAGAAGGGGACACCCTCAGAGTGTGTTGTTTCATCATATTTATTGAATACTAACAATCTCTGCTTGGCACATCTGCAATGGCTACATCATTATAATGAAGATCAACAAATTGCAACAAAAAAAACACACACACACATAAAACTACATTAATTATATATATATATATAGTTAATTCAATTAAATAAATATATATATACATTAAGAACAAGAAATATTTTTTGTTAAAAAAAAAGAAACTAGACCCCAAGGCCACCACGAGTTATTTCTTTAGATGTTTGACTCAAATATATTGGATAGATAGCGATTGAGTGAGGTAGATGTCAAGATGTATAGTGGCAAAGTAGTAAGACCAGCAAACAGACGTTACATAAATGTCAAAAAGTGCACTCTCACAGCGTCCTGCTCTGTTGTTTTAAACTTTTTCCCAGGGAGTTCTTCAGGTTTTGCCCTGACGGGCGCGGTGGAATCCGTGGGCATTTGGAATTTGCGGCAGGGCGTCCAGGAGCGACCAGTCAGTCACCGATAGAAGGAAGCCAAGTCGCCCTGCAAAGCAAGCGGTCGCGTTGAGTTGGCACCTGGGCGTTCGAACGGCGGTCTGACACAGGTATAGGACATGATGAGACTCAGACAAGCACCTTTTTAAAATCTGAATTAAGTTGTATAAGGCCGTTGGTCCTTTACAAACCAGGGTTTTCAGCGATGTTTTGTTCGAGGGAGATGTTTCACACGACCTTCACCTTGATACTGTACATGGGTCCAAGCAGCAGTGGGATCGTTTATTGCATATACACATCGCAGACATGGATAGACATGGTCTATGAGTCTATCTCATTTGCAGGAGCAGGTGCAGGAGGTTTTGAGATGTAAAGATGGATGTTATCTTCCCGGCTCTCTCAGTGCACTGTCCTTGACAGGAGAAAGCCTTGGTGCTTGCAAACAGCACTGACCGCGTGTCGCGCCTTTGCATGCAGGCGCCTTAAAAGCCTTCACCGGGACGAATGGATGGATGTAGGAGGCGAGAGTCCTTGAGCCTGAACTCCTGGAGTACTATTACTTAGTAGAGGAATTAGTAGAGGAATTCGTGTACCTGGACCCTCCACAACATTTACCCCAGAAAATCGTACGTGACTCATGACCCTACACAATAACAGTATTCTGAGGTACTTTGAGACTCCAGGTATGTTCGTTTGATGTCCAACCGTCCAACACGTCGATTCTGACCTGGTCTCCGGTGGGCCCAGAGCAATGAAGCCGTCAGGCCGGAGGCTTGCGATGTGCTGCGGGCCCTGGGTCTCAGAGAACAGGCATGGCGAATGGTGAGTGGGTGAAAAAGAAAATCCCAGTAGTGTCTAACTCAGCCAGTTCCGATCAAATATTCGATATTAACCGATTTAAGCGAGACTTTGAATAGGACATAGTCTTCTTTGACGTGATCTTGCCCATGACTAAAGTCGACTTATAAGATCTGATAAAGGTTTCTCATGTTTGTAGACACTCCCACACACTCCATGGGACTGCCCTAGGACTGCCGATCAGGCCAGGGGTGGAATACAAGGGGTCGATATGGCAGTCCCACTGGTCGTGTTCGGGACTGGAATTGAACATACTTCCCCGACCCCTTGGACCATCTTGGACCATTTCTCCGATCGCGAGTTGCGCGACAACACCGCGACCACACCGCGGTGGAACCTGGTGGTGGAAGGGTTCGGAACGAGGCAACAAAAAGCGGTGGAACCATGGTAATCTGTGCGCAAGGTGCGGTTTTGCTGGGGATTAAGTATTCCTTCAGACACCCCAAAAAGCCATCATCCCATGGCACGCCACCCTCCACCACCCTCCACTTGGACCAAGGCTATCTGGATGGCACGGTGAGAATTTGGGATTTGAAGGCCCACACGATGGCACCGTTTCCAGCGCGCTTTTTGACGTTCGGGCTCTTACAGGGCAACACTGCTGACAGCAACACACATGTTCCACCGGGACCCGTGAAGCCTCCAAGTGAGGGCAACGCACATTGACTTTACATTGACTTAATACATCTTAATACTGTATAGCGGTATAGCGCCCTAGAAGAACATGGACGGTGAGTCTGCTGCTAATTGGACTCAGGTCTTCCAAACCCTTGTGGCAATGGTGAAAGCTGAGTTGAACTAGACTATGACGCAGTTGGATCTTGAAAGGTACTAAGTACTCTTGAAAGGTACTAAGTACTATGCAAGACTCCATATCGCAGGTCTACACCTGGCGAGTCAAATTCTGATGAGGGGCGTTGCAACGGTCCAGGAGATGACACTACAGCTGAAGGTCATCAATATGAAATCTAGTACCGTACCGTACCATTGCCCACATTTTGACCCCTTCTTCCTTGGTTTTTGGGCACACCAGGGACAGATGGCTGACGGTGGTGATGGCCTTGCCGGTGTTACACCGTTTTCTGCTTTAATGGGAACCGTGTTGGTGATGCGCTCGGAAGGCACATCACGTGCTCCAGACCTTCCAGGGCCATCGCTCCGCTGTGCTGCTCGGCCGTACTCGCTGGAGAAATGGGAACCGCTCGGCGCTCGGCGGCTCCGGGTATTCGGCTGGGTGGTTGGAAGATGGAGCTGAAGGATTGGAAATCCTGAGTTCATGTTGTTTCAGTGTTGTTCATCGTGTTCCTAAAATGTTCCTGACACATGTTCCTCATGTGGAAGATGTTGTGCTGGCCCTGCGTTTGATGTTTGGATGGTTTTTGGAGTCGTTGCACCCCAAATTCTGGAAACCACCACCATGGGTCTAGCACCTTGTTTTGAGGTAAAATCAAATCCCTTCCTTTATAGGTCATACCAGTTCTGTTGTTTTCCTTAAAACTTTGCTCAGCAAGTGGTTCTTTCATCTATCCTCCCTGAGCCTAACGTCCACTCGCGTCACTCGCATGCCACCGGTGGTCAAGCTGAGGACTTGTTTTGCCTTTGACAAGGTGAGGTCCGACAGGGTGTTCCATCAAGAAACCGGATGGATCCCTAAAAATCTAGAAAACAAATCATTAGTGCAAGCGCTTCTTCAAGGAAGCTTCCTTGAAGAAGCGTGAGGTATCCTGCGTCCAGTCGATAGTAGCTTCCTAGGTAGCGGCTACTTAAGCTACCTCAATGGATCTCCAAGTTTTTGTTTGCCCATGTGGCACTGTCCATCTCAAACTCAAAGCAGTCACGGCAGCAAGCCTCCTCGCTGCAAAAGTTCTTCCGCATCTGCCTTCAAAAGTGTAAGCGATTGTTGCGCAAAATCAACTCCATGACTTGCTTTACACACATTGAATCTCAGTCCTTCAGCCTTCCGATGCCTACAAAGGCAATCCAAACCATGGGAAGAGAAGAGGGGAAAGCTGGTTGTAAACCTTAATCCGTAAGTCATCCAATCACCATTCTCGCGAATACATTTCGGAGTGCTGCTTGTTGTGACTGTTCAAGTGCAGGTTTTGGTAGTAGAAGAGGAAGCCGCTGAAAGCCAAAGGTTGATGGGCTCTACAAAATGTGGAATGTGATGAAACAAGACTTTTCCAACTCAACCTTTACAGCATGGAGTGAAATGAGTTGAACAAACACAAAATCTTGTCAGGAATTAGAATGAATCCGATCCTACAGTTGATGCGACCAGTACGAGTTGAAAAGCCGAACCTCCACAGTCTCAAGAAGGGATTCAGCGGCCGCCCAGTTTCTCAGAAGAGAGTATATATAGTTTGGCCAGCACACAGCAGCACGACGCGGTGACGCGGAAGAGGCCAAAGCAAGCAGTTGTATGTGCCCTAGAAGTCCAAAGACTCTGTTTGGCAGCACCCAAGTACAGGAAAATCTGTTCGGATCACCTAAAGACCATTTAATAATGGTCGTGGACTGCTAGTTATTTTACAAGAGGGCCTAAATGTACTCTTAGATTAAGAACCACCCATTTGGACTGAACAACGTGTTCATGGGGTGGGTTATGAATCCACAGTCTACATTTATAGGCTGAATCGTCATGTCAGGCATGTCAGACTGTCACTCTAGAAGTGGAACAGACCTGGTGCCTCGGCGACGGACCTGGTGCCTCGGCGATTTCATGGAACCTATGACCAACTTGAGTGACCGTTAGTGACCGTGACCGTGCATGCCATAGACTTTGAACAATACACTCCTTAGAACTAACATGGAAGTGGAGAATGGCCCCTTGGAAGACCATGTTCCATTACAAACAGGTGGTTTTCCACTTCTATGTTAGTTCCAGGGTTTCAGGGGAGAGTAAGTCAAAACATGTCAAGACTCTGAGAGAAAGAAACGCCACCTGAGTGGATCCCATGTTCACCTGAGTGGATCACGTGCGTTGTCGCGTGGTTCGCGTGTCGTCCGAAAAACACCGCCAGGCAGGTCAGCTTTTGGCGTCCGGCAGCAACGACACGGTGTGGGCAGCATTTTTGGGATTGGAGAGGTGGAGTTGGGCAAAGAACATCAAAGAGCTGCAGGATTGTTTTCTTTGTCGGGAATTCTATAGGAAGAAATAGGGAAGAATTAATGATGATCATGCTGTGTTTCTTTTGCGGAAACACGTTGATGAGTGGTTGATCCAATGGATGCCATTAGATCACGCAAAAAATCGGGCAGCAACGTTTGATGGGTAGTGAATGACCCAATGATCATGGTTATGTAAATTGAATAGCATGGCCCCGTATGGACCATGAAATCCAAATGCCAAACTGGTGGTGAACTCCACTTCTGTGATGATTCCAGGAAGTGTATAGAAAATAAGGAGCACTTTTGCAGTTTTGCAAACCCACCTTAACCATTCTCAAACCGATGAATCAACCCAACCCAACCCAACCCATCAAAACCCGCCTTGGCCGGGACGTTCCGCGCCAGGACCTGGTGGTGTGGGACCTGGTCAACGAGTCGGGCCTCGCACGGCTGAAGGGCCACGTGGACGCGGTGACTGCGGTCACCTTCTGGGAGGCGCCGAGTTCCCGCCGACCGAGCGAACACCGAGGTGGGACCGGGGAGGTGTGGAGCGGAAAGCAGGACGGAGGAGGTGGGGACGCGGGGAGCAGGGCGGAGGAGGTGGGGAGGAGGTTGGTCTTTTGGATTCGGACGTTCGGTTTTCACATGTGTTCACCCACCCTTCGGACAAAGCCGGCGGGAAGCGTTTCTAGGGTTCAGAAGCCCCCTGGTTTGTCCCGGCTACTGACAGAGTGAGTGGTGACAAAAATGGCGTGCGATCAGTCTTATCCCCAAAAAGAATCCCGTGATTCTCCAAAGCACCCAAAAAGACGTTTCTTGCGCGACATGTCATTGTCATGCAAATCACAATGGAATAGCGGCGCAAACTGACACGTGACACATCCATGAAAAGTCACTTGCAAAAGCTTCCCCCAATGGCAGCGCCTTAGCGCTCTACTGCGAACGGTTGCGAACGGTTGCGGACGGTTGCGAACGGTTGGGTCACGAACAAGGCTCTACCCCCAGACCCCCAAGAGTTAAGCGAGAACCCTTCGCTACGCATTCGGGGAAAGCATCGCTTCTTTTGGGGCGGCTAAGTACAATTGGAAGCAGTGCGGTTGGATGGTTCTGGAAGTACAGGCTATCGATGAATATAGAACCTGAAGTGGACACAACCTTCAAGTTCATGGAATTTTCCGATTGAAGCTAGAGCGATTGCTTTTGCCTCATGATCACCCTGAAAGCAATCACGTGCAGTCTCAAGATACATTAATTGAGACAGTTGCTGCCAGATATGTGCAGATATCTGCCGAAAACCGCCCCGGGCCCGAGCCGCCGAAACGCTCCAAACTCGGAGGCTGCAGCCAGTCCTGTGCGCCTCATCAGCGCTTCCAAGGTCGGGCTGAAGATTGGATCGACCAGTCCTTGGTCCTGTAGCGCTGGGAAGTCAAGCGGTTTTTGGGTTATTGTGGGTTCCCTGTAAGCTAGAAGAGTTAATTGAATAAGACTAAGGAACAGATGCATGCTAAAGCATACTAAAACGATCTCATGGCATCTCATGGGTGTAAGCTAAACTTGAACATAGGCTGAGAAATCCGATCGAAGATGGGCAGATTTTGATTTTGTCCACCAGTGTTTGAACTTCCTGAAAGACAAGTTTGATAGAGCATGGAATCGGGTTTATCCGTGAACATGTTGGACGTCAACCGTTTGATTTTGATCGCAGAAACAAATCAAAGAGCATCCACATCAAATGCGCACCAAACTAAAATGATTCTGAACTCAGTTTTGTTCTGCAGGGACACAAATTTCTTAGTGAAGAGTTGGAGTTTTTTGTGTCGATTCCGAGTGGTGGAAAGCATATACCTCCTTGTGATTCCCATCATGAGGGGCAGAACAACAAGTTCCAGGGCTTCCCAAGGGCCACAATAACTTCCGCTTGTGTGGCCGGCCTGACATGTCCTCAGTCCTGACATGTCCTCAGTCCTCATTTTATATGTGATTGTCAACTGGGAATTCCTAGATAATTGGGTTCTCTCGAACATTGGCTTGGTATTCAGTGGTGAGTCCTTTTGACCTGGCTGGTCCTGAGTAGGAAAATGAGTAAATGATAGGAAAACGACAGGACATGAGCTCCCTCATAGAGATTGGCTCCAGCCACCCTTGCACTCATCACAGCTAGACTCGTCTCAACCTTCGGGTGATTGCCAGGACCGCCTCATCCGGATTTGGTCCCTGGAGATGCAGATTTGCCTCCAGGCCAGGCCGGACGGTGGAGTTCGCCGGTGCAGTTCGCGGTTCCACCATGTCGTGTGGTGAAACCCCATGTCGTTCGGGCAGGCGGTGCGGGTGCGATGGAGCGAATTGGTTGTTTGAACGGAGCCCATGAGAGAAAAGCATAGAAAAGCTGAAAAACAGTCAGGGTCGAACGCCACTGGTGCGGGTGGGTACTGTATGGTACTATATAGGTGGCTACAGGAGGCCTACTATGGGCTACTTCTGCTTGGGTTCAGCTCTTGGGCATTTGCCATGTGTTTCTTGGGCTCAAGGAAGCGCAGCTGCTCAGCCCAGGGGTTGCTGGCCCTGCTGTCATCCCTCGTTGCTTGAAAGATGCGAATTGGTGCATACCTTCTAGGAAGTGCCCTGCTGTCATCAGCCCCTGAGTTGCAGTTGAGTCCGGATTGACATTGCCGCATGTTGGTGCAGATATCTAGTCTCAACGAACGGCCAGAGAAGTGAGTGTTGCCTTAGCTGGGTTGGTCTCATAGAGAAGTGCCATAGCATGACGATCAGAGTGGACATATCCAGCCAATACTGTACACTGTACACTCATTCGCTCATTCTTTGGTACATATAAGGTCAATGGTCTACTGGTGTTGATGGTTATGCATTGGATATCATTGGATTTTTACCCCCACAGGAATCAACATGTTCGTATTGGGTCATTGTTTAGGAAGGAGCCTTCAGTGAACTTCATGAACCTTCACTGTCTACTATCGATCAGAGGGATTCCTGATTTATATACACATATCATGCTACCACGTCACTCAGAACACCCAATATATATATATATGTATACTGTATAGGTCACCGCCACCGCTGCTGCAATTTGGAGAGCCAGTTGGCCTCCAGTTGGCCGACTTGAGTCAACCTACTTTTGCTGGTATACCTGCAAGAACGTTTGTTGGCTCGGACTGGATCACATGATCACATTCCAACTGAAACGTCGTCGCTTCTCGGACGGTGACTCCTTAGTTCAGGTCTGTCCACTTTTCTGATGTTCACAAACCAACACCCAAGACGACCAAAGCCTATACTGTTCACTGGAGGTGGCCGGGGATCATGAAGTGGCCCGGTTAGTATGTGGCATCAGCACGAAAAACCGGCCAAACTGAGAAAGAAGCATCCGAATTGCTAGTTGCCAAGTCCATCGCACGATGGTGAGACCAGAGCTTCGTCCCGATGTCTCCTCTGAAAAGTAGGAGCTTCGTCCGCGAAGGACAGTGTCAGCTTGAACTACCGAGATGTGCAGGGTGTTTGGACAATGTGAGACCGTTACTTTCAAGATCTTTCAAAATAATTTTCTGAACCCTGTCGTTTGTATGATTGATGTATGGCTGTATGCTGTATGGCTATGATTTGGAGGAGCAGATGGGCTGCCTACCGGTTTTGAACAAAATCCTTGACTCATGGATTTCTCCCTTCTTCTATTGATGTCCATGGGCCATGTCCGGGTGCCATGTCCGCCCCCCTCGGTCCGATCTGAGGTCTTGGCCCTTCGGGAGCAGAAGGAGGCGAGGCAGGAAGCTCAAATCGAGATCGAGAGCCTCAAAGAGGACGCGGCTGACAAGACGTGCTGCGTTCCTAGCCTGACAGGAGTGTGTTGTTATGTTTTTGTTAATGGTTGTACATGTTGGATGTTTTTGGTTTTGTCTGGATTTGGGCACACCCCAAGACACTCAATATGGAAGTGGAGTTATACAATGTTATACAACATATTGAATCTGGTCTTCGGACAATGGTCATCGAGACGGCCATGTGCGACCCAGGGACTAGGGACATCGAGGGACATTCAGAAGGGCAAGGGACCTTCCGTGCATAGCGCGACCCTCTCAGCTTTGCCCATGGACTTGGGATACACTATACGTAAACAGAAGGCCCGGTCCAACGTTTGGATTTTGTGTCGTCACCATAGATTTCCCAGGACCCTCCAAAATTATAATAGGTTTTATAGCCCCTTGGCTGGTAAGGGGTGTCCATTAACCACTCCTTGGGGGTCCTGGTAGGACATGCTGGTCGTCTGCTAGCCTCGTATCACCAGTCAGCGAAGGGGGCGGACATGTCCCGACTGCTCCACGTCCGTGGCTTTGGGAAAAGCCTTAGTAACATCCAACCATAGCCACTGGCTCTTGCCAAACCACGAGAATACAAGTGGCTCTTGCGACCCACCTGGCTCTTTCGACCCGCTGGCTTCGAGGTCTGGTTCTGATTCGATGCTTTGAGGTCTGCGAGCGGAAGCTGCTTCGTTACGAGACGAAGATGGTCGTGTTCAAGACACCCGTCTATTCAAAGAGCTGCAAGAAGGGCACGGGCGAGAGCACGGCCGGATGCCCAGTAGCTTGGGATGCAAGCAGACCTTTGAAGAGTTTAAGACTTCGAAGATGGCAAAAAAAAACTGATATTGTATATATTTGAGAGAACCCTCAATAGAGATTGATTCGATTGATACTGCTTGACATGTGCTCAACCTGCAGCCGATTGCTTTTGATAAACGATCGACTTCTCTGTGCCTATCCAGTTTGATCAGCCTTGTGTACAGGAGATTCACAGATCACGGACTTGGCAGTGTAATGCAGTGTAAGTCTATATGGAGGACCAAATGAGAGGAACCATTTGGTGGATATATATTATATATATATGACACTATATGACTATACATGCATGGTGTCGGTTGTAGACATATTGTACCTTTCTTTTATGTAATAAAAATATTTAATGCTGCGACAGATGCAACATGTTTGATATATAGCACTCTTAGAGGTCTTTTTTTCGTCCCTTCTTTTCGCGTCCTTCGTCAGCTTTTATCTCCCTCTTCTCTTCCGAGGCCGGGTGCACGGGTTCGCCCAAGGGCGACCCCAAATACAAGTGCTTCGACTTCCCGCAGGGCTTGAGAAGCAATTGCTACGTCTAGACGAGCACGGCCGCTTCCGTGGCCGTTTCACCGCAAAAAGCAGCAGGACAAGCGCCAAAAGAGCATGAAGGAACTGCGTTTTGGCGGGGTGTTTGGGAGTAGTGCTGGGTCAAGTTCTGTTCCAAGATGTTCCAAGTAGGATTAACTTCATTTTTGTTTCATACATACTGGAGTAGTAACTGTAAATCAAGGATGTAGTAGTATGACAGGTTGTGTCATGGATGTACGGTATACGGTATGCCATAGAAGGGGATATATAGGTGTCCTTTGAACAGGATCATGAGGTTTCGACCTGGACCGCTGCTTGACCCACGGGAGCAGAACCCGATGCACCTCGCGCCGAAAGAAGCCAATCCAAAGAAGCTCAACGCATGGACCCATGAAGAAGCGATCTACAGGGTTTGCCCAAGAATTTGTAACAGTCAGTAAACCGTTATCACACAATATCACTATTTTAGAGAAAGGCCTTTGCTAACCATATCTAACCATCATCATCATCATCATCATCATCATCCACTGTTACTGGCAATGGGATAGACACATATATGAAAACAGATTAGGCTATAGATTTACTATAGATGCCTGTTCTGCAAAAAAATCCATCGAGGGAGAGCAGAACTTCAGAACCCATCAATTGCTCCATGGGCTTTGTTCTCCGGATTTGGTCTTTCGTCTAGTACCCTTTCCCGAGCTCTTCGCTCCAGTGCTCTCTGCAGAGCGAACCAGGCGCTCGCGGAGCACACGGAGGTCTACGCCTTGGCGCTGAACGAGGCGCAGACGAGGCGCGGCTCGTCTGGCGTTCGGACGGTGGCGACCGGCATTGACCGAGGAGTCGACAGTCCGTTGCGTTCTGCAGTCCGATGCGTCCAGTCCGTTCGTTTTGGCGTTCTGCATGAGAGTTTTGAGTGGGCCAACAAGCTCCTGCAACAGTTTTGAGCAATTATGTGTTGTTTTCAACTGTTGTGATGGAGCTTTTGCATGGACATGCATGGACATTTGGAGTCAGACGTGGTTGGCAGGGGCTCATGGGCTGCAAGCCATTTGGTTTGCACAGGGGCAGGTATGAGGATGTCACAAGTTTCCAAGGGCATTCTCAGAGGTCTGGCAGCTCTGGGGATCAAGATTACTACCTTACCTATAGAGGATGCAAACAAACGACCCAGAAGATCAGAAGGTCTCCGAGCTCTTTCCAAAGGCGAGAACCACCAGAGCAACAGGCCCGGCCCGGCGAGGACTCCGAGCGTCGTTCATCGCGGCTTGCCTCACGGGCTAGAGGCAGGACGAAGGCGGACGAGGACGACGAGGGCGGCCATGTGAGAACCACCAGGGCAACTGAGCGATGAGCTCATATCGACGTAAGTCCAGCGTTGAAGCCGGGCCCAAGTTGCTTGTTCCATTCGCTCTTCCTGCGAATGGCTGGCCTGCACAGTGTACGTGGAACTGATCACCATCTGTGCGGTGCGACAATCGCACAGCGACAGCTTTTCTGAGCTTGTAGAAGGTCTGAAGCAGACGTTGGAGGAAAGACACGCCCACACAAGTACTTTCAGCTGCTACACACAGCACAGCGCAAGGCACACAAGACTTGGTCCCAGGCCATGGAACTTTCTCGAGATCTGAAGGGACCATGCTCCTGAGGTTTGTGAGATTCAGCCTGCTAGCTCACTTGCTCAAGGCAGACGCTAGCACTGTGCTTTTTTGATCTTTTTTGTGCCGGCTCCAAAGCGCACAGCTGCCATCCGGCCTTCACATCTCAAGGATGCAACTGGTGCCCCTTCGTACTCAGTCGGCTTACCTGGCTCTTCTTCCTCAGCACATTGACTCCTACTTTAGCCTCACTGGTGATTTCTTCGAACACTTTGCGAAAGCATCCAACTGCCGGTATCGTCTACCCTTCTTTTGTTTCCTCCACTTCCTCAACAAACAGCTTTTTCAGCTTGGAAAACGCCAGGTTGGCCGCCGGCAGCAGCGCCAAGTTCCTGCACTTCTGGTCCTTGGATCCGGAGGTGCGCGACTTCGCTGCGCGACTTCGCGCGATGCATCCCTCGGGTGCTTCGTTGCACAGTCGAACGCTCGATCCTTCGTTTTTACAGGGTTCGACCTTGGGTGGGTTTGGGGAGCATGTCCGACCGAAGGTCCAGTAAATATACAAGATTGCCGTTTGTGTGCTTTTCTGCCATCCTTTCAGTCGAAGAGCCGTGCCCACCAGCTGGCCAGTGGCGTTTTTGGTGCGTGTGATCCGAACGTTCTTACTCAATCCCTCATGTTTTTTCCCTAGTCGGACAAAAGGAACTGAAAAAACATGAAAAAACCTTTTTCAAGGATTGCGCACACCATGAGCTTGGCCTTTTGTGTCCAAGTTCTGTCAGGCCAAAACCAGCGAATCAGGCACGTGCAGATCCGCAAATCGTGAGGAGGGCGCTCGGTTCGCACTCGTAGTTGGTCCAACACTCGACTCTCGACTACAAGCCCAAGGTTTCTGTTTGCTGAATGGTATTGTCATTGCTCCGATTGTGTGAAACCAAGTGAAACAAAATGAAACAAACATAAGGTATCGTTTCGGGAGCAACATGGAGCACCCAATCTTGAACCATCTCCCACCGTGGGTGGACTATGGTTCCGCTTTCTTCCCACTTCACAGTGCCTTGCACGGTCAATCACGGTCATTTGTCAAATGATGTTATTAAATGTGTTTTCCATTTGAACCATGTTGTCTTTAGCAAGCTACACGTGTTCCAAGCTGCACTGACACTGTCCTGCTTTTTGGATCGTTTTGTTTTGTCCTGAGAATCCTGCACAAGAACCGAACCCCCTGTTTCACTCTTCGAAACCACTGGCTACCTCCGACAAATGCTTTGGTGGTCGGGTGGTTCTTGCTGTTCTTGATGCCTCCTTACCCCCGCAACGTTTTCCTCCAGTATATTTAAACATTATTAATCTCCAATGGAAGAGCATACGGAGGAATTGTGTTGGAAGTGACTCAACAAAAGGCCGGGGTCCCTAACTGTTGTTGTTTGCGTAGACTCTTTGCTGATTCATGTGTTTAATTCGACTTGAGCCTTGAACATTTGCAAGACTATGCAAGACTACAGGTTGGTTTTCAGCGCAGTTCGGTCGTTGTTTTTGGGTGAATCAGTAAATCAACAAGCCTACTGATGCAACCGTTTGGGATGACCCAACAAACGGACCGCAAATCCTGTTAGTCTTGCCATCCCTACCGGGCCCCTAGCCTGTGATGGGATGGCTATCAGAACCAAAAACACCAGATTTGATTCTGCCGCCATTGCTTGAAAAGGCGATCTTCTTTTGGCCAACTTCTTGGGCGCCGTGCCCCGCACTGTGGCTCGGCACAGTGCCGGGCCGTGCTACCGATGTTCAGCAACCATACCGGAATAACCATGGTTTGAATGCCATAGGATGCGGTCAGTAGTACGGTCTTTGTTTTGGATGGTGAACCCATCCAAGGCCACTGCAAGCCAACCGCAACCAAGGTACTTTTGGAAGATGTTGGTGGCTTTGTGTGTCACCAAAGGGGCAAAGTACGTTTGATATATGTTTTGATTATGTCTCTGTCTATGTTCTTTCTAAATCGTCATCATCCACACACGCAGTGTCCATCCAACAAACGAGATAGGAATGTCGGAATGGCCTTAGGTGCTTCGCTCCATAAGCCACCTTTCTTCATGCCATGGCTGCAGGGCCTTGTTCCAAGTCTTCCTATTAGGTCCGGTTGGAAGCCATCGCTATTAGGTCGGAGGCCATTGCTATTAGGTTGGAGGCTCGTTGCTATTAGGTCGGAGGCCATGGCTATTAGGTTGGAGGCCGTTGCTATTAGGTTGGAGGCCATCGAAGCGTGAGAAACCATTATGCTCGGCGCGTACTCAGGAGGGTCAAGGGCATGCGCTCACTTTGCAGTTCGCCCACGTGGATCACCTGGAGGTTTGTAGCTTTGCGGTTACTGAGCCGTTTTGATTCGGGTGTGTGTGTGTGTGTGTGATGCAGTAGTGAGTATAGTCATTATACTTAGTCCCTTGTTCACTTCTTTGCTTGGCTCTTGTCACCTTTTGCTTCAGACTTCACAGATCTGTTTGCAGGTCTTGCTGTGTCAAGGTTCTGGCCGCACCCTTGAGGCTGGCCGCGCCGCTGGCCGTGTGGGGGGGGTGCCGAACCCACGGGCGTGAGTCACTCGAAGAATGTCGGGATGTTTCGGCGTGATACGGCGCTGCCAACATTGGTGCTGAACAAGACCGGATCTTCATGTCGCGACCACCGACCACGACGAGCCGCAGGATAGTATCAACATGGTGCCTCGGAGTGATTTAATTCACAGTCTGCACCATTTGGAAGCCAATACCCAGACACTCCATGGGACTGCCATATATGCCGATCAGTTGGGGTGGTGCCAGGGGGGTCAATGGGGCGGCATATATGGCAGTCCCATGGGTCGTGTCTGGGATATGCCACCAATTGGGCCGCAAAATGGAACGCCAGTCTGGACCATGTTCCCTGGCTCCATGTTGAGGTCAGCCCGCCAAATGGCTCCATGGTTGGGCCTAACCCAAGTTAGGGGGAGCCCAAGTTGAGGGCCCCTTACCACCAACTTGAAGCTTTTGTTGCTCAACAATATTTGCTCAACATGGGGCAGTTATATGCAGTTATATGAGCCCCTTGGGCCCAACGCGATGCAACTTGGGTTTGGTTCAACTTATTGGGCGCAAGTTGACTAACATGCGCTCAACACGCGGAATATGCCCAAAAATGTTCCATCGACGTCAGGCTTGCAGCATGTCGGGTTCAATCCGTCTTGGACGAGGGGAGGTTACGCCATTGACCGATTCCCACCCGATTGCAATCAGTGTTCATCGTTTTTCAATTGCTGCTGCTGCTGCTGCTGGCACAAAAACGAACCATCAAGCTGACATTTAAACAAAAAAAACACAAACAAAAACATACAAAAACTTGTGCAGCTGGCACAGTGGCAAAAACACCGTTGAACTGATGCAGAAAACACCTGCGCAGCTGGCAGAGTTGCAAAACGCCGGGTGATTGTTTGGAATGTCGTTACTGCTTGAAAAAGGCACTGTTGGTGGTTACTGTTGCAAAAAACATACGTCCCACATAAACTAGGCCGCTTTTGGGCAACATCTTCGGAACATGGGGTTCATCTTGGGGTCATTTAGCCCAAGTTGGCGCTAAGTGGCCCCAGGTTGAGCCAACGTTGAGTCCAACTTGGACCAAGTTGGGGCCATTGGGCCAAGTTGACGCCAAGATGGGGCCATGTTCAGAAGATTGTCCTCGGTTTTGGGTGGTTCGCCTCAAGATCGGTACGTCCACTGGGTGGGTCACGGCTCCTAGCAGGCCACGGCAGTTCCCACATTGGTGCGGTGTAAAGAGTCCCATTCCTAACAACTTGCGCACTGAACGGAAAGGGAGGCCCCCGTGGGTTCCAGCCACGCACGCACACATGCAGGCACCCACGGGCAGGTTTTGTTTGTTCCTTTTTGCGTAACGACGTCACAGCCAGTTGCTTCTCACGCCCCGGGCAGGTGTTCCGCGTCTTCAGCGAACAGGAGGTCTCCAAGCGAAAGAAGCGCCGCGAGCGCCGCGCCAAAGCCAAGCTGCGCAAGCGCCTCGGCAGGGAGCACGGAGCTTCAAGTGAGCGAAGCAGCCGACCTGGTCGGTTGCAGTGGCGATGGGAGTCGGTCCAAAGGAGGCAAGGGAGTGATTTTTGGAGGTGACATGCTGTGACCCTGTGAGGTGGTGGTTGTGTTCCCTGGTGTGTTCCCTTTCGCAACGGATTGATGATTTGATGGTGCAGTCGATATTTGTCCAGTGGGTTCGACCCTTCCAGTATGAGCATTTGCCGAAGCCGCTCAGGAAAGGCACCGAAGCCGGTCCCGCGGGCGCGGCCGACGTGGAGGCAGCCGAGGAACAGGCGCCTCGGGCTGTTCATGGCCTGATCTGCACGGGGTGAAAAGGGGTTGCACCTGAGGCTCCAGACTTGGTCAAACTGTGTTCCCGTTCGCCTATCAAATGCCGATGCTTTTACCTACCCAGACACTCCATGTATGCCATATATGCCTACCAATGTAGGTAAATATGCCATACATGGAGTGTTTGGGCTATATTATGCCTGTAAAAGCATCAAACCTATAACTTTAACAACGAAGGGAAATCTTTTTGCGTGTGAGGTTACTATATCTTTTTTTTGTTGATTTTTAGGATGGGGGATTTGTGCTACAGCCAGGAGGATGAGGATGCGGAAGGCTCTCATGCTGCTGATGCCACTTGAATGGAGAGAGGCGCTTGCTGTTCAACTTGTCTCTTTTTCTCTCTGTGAAAGGGTCCGGAGCATACAGGGCATACCCATATATAACGTATTAGAGACGATGATGAGTGCGGCACATTCGCATTGACCAGGTTTTTTGGCACGTGGCGCGGTGGCGCGGGGTGAAACACACTCTTTGGCTCGCTGGACGACCGCCGATCCACCAAGGAGATCACACCGTTGCAGACCCACCGCTGCAGTGCCAAGGCCGTGTTGGCCAAATCTGCCCGGACGAAGCAATCATGGAAACCAGGAGCCCTTCTATATGGCCTACACCGTGGAGTGTAAGGGTTGGGAAAGTTCCATGTTAGTCTGAAACGGGTGTTTTGCGCTGTAGATTATTGTCTTGTCCAGTTGGACAAGAGTGTCATTCATACATGAATCATTCAGTTCAAAAGGACTTGGGTGTTGTACAGCTGTTGTGGCAGAAAGCGTCCGGGTAACAGTTTTGGGCGTGGCTCAACCAATGAAGGCCCTAAGTTCCTAAGTTTTCCCTACGCCAGTGTATCGCAGCTGCACCCCGGCTGTGAGCCATGCCAGTCCATAGAATGGAATCGTGCTTTCATCTCTCCCTAGGGATCCAAGCACCTTCTCAGAAGGTACAACTGGACCCTCCAAACCTACTCGTACATAGCAACAGTGTCTCCAATCACCTTTTCAGAGGGTCTGTGGATCCATAGGGTCTGGATACTGGCATTTCTGCTCGAGCACCAGGCCTTGTCCATGGCGTGGAACCCAAAGACCAAGACCGTGCTGTTGGGCCTTACCAACAACCTTTTGGAGTCGGTTCGTCTCTTGACATAGATGGGATGTGACCGGGAGATGAGGAAGGGACGAAATGGGTGAGGCAATCCCCTCAAAAAGGCGGTGAAAAGGGGGTCGCCTTGTTTAGTCTTGTTTGGGATCAGGATTGGAGTCTGGTAACTCTGGTTTCGCTTAGTTGTCCATTTGGTTTGGCCCTTTGGTGTTTGGTCAAAATCAAGACAGCAGTGATGGACTTACGCCCTGGCCTTATGCAGCCAATTTTTGATCAGGGTTGGTTGGGTTGGTTGCCATGGAGATTTTAGTAGCCGTCCCACTTCACTTAGAGCTACTGAGCTGCAAATAAGTAACACCCTGGACAATTTTAAGACTTCCCACCAGCCCAAATTTGTTTGGCAAGGCAGCATTTGGACACAGTCGTTGACATCCTGCAGCCAATCTTCTGGTGCTATACAGAGGGTGCTTTGTCATATGATTAGTTAGTGCGATCAACCACTCAGGGCGCAAGCAATCACTGTTTTCTTGATTTTGGCCAAACACCAAGGGGCCAATCCAAATGGCCAACTAAGTGAAGCCAGAGTTTAGTTTGCTTTCTTGAGTTTGAAGCTTGGGCATTGGATTGCAGATTGTTCGAGGTCAATGCGATACAAAGTTCTACACCTCCCAGGTGCTGGACAAGCTGCAGAAGAATGTGGAGATGAAGCTGCTGAAGACTGGCTTGTTTCTGGTCTGACTGTCTGTGTTCTGCGTTCTCTGCGTTTTGTGCTCTGACTTTCTGAGTTCTGAGATTTTGTCTATGGTGCACTGTGCCTATGGTCAGCTGTCATCTGAGGTCTGACATTGACATTTGCAAGGTTGAGAATCTCGCGCCCGAGTCAATCCCAACTCCTGAAGTATGTTTCTTGGTCCAATCAGGTAGTTCATTGGTATACTGGCATGATATTTTGATATATTTTGTGTCCTGGCATACTGCAGGTTAGCTAATTGGTGAAGACTCCAAAGGGCTGTTTTTGCAAATCCACATAGTAGTGAGCTGTCAGTGAAAGCGTTGAGGAGCTGCTTGAATGCTGGTTGCTTCAAGCTCAGCCAGCACTCACTCTTTAACTGAATGGAATTGGATGGCAACGCTCTGAGGTTGGATGCCTTCAGTTGCTGCTGTTTTTACTCCAGCAGGCGTGGGCAAAGCTGAGTTTATCATTGTTCTTCCACTCTGGCGCTTGCTGCGTACTGTACTCAATTCAATGGCATGTCAAACCTGCAGCAACCACTGACCACCAGTTACTATGCAGCTCATGCAGCATCAAGATTGTCAAGTCAGTTCAAGTCATCAAACTATGCATGGATACACGTCGCAACAGATATATATGTCAGAGAGACATCGCGCAGCGTCTCAGACATAAAACATGATAAGGTTATAATTCAGAACAGCAAGCCTTACAGGCCATGAAGATGGATTCGCGGGTGGTGCAGGTGCACGCGCCATGGCGGGCGGGAGAGGACTGCTTCCTTCTCCAAATGCTGATCGCTGCTGGGAGGATCAAGCCATCACTTTGGAGCAAAAGCAGCCCCTTGCTGGCAGTTCTTTGTGTGAATGTGTGGGTGGGTAGGTTGATTGTGACTCGCTTTGTTGTCTGAGGCCCTGAATCAGGCGGGACCTTGTATACCCTCACGTTCCAGACGCCGGCCTTGGCAGAGATGGTCATGAAGAGAGGCCTGCCAAGACCTCAGTCAGTCCTGTTTGATCTCATTGAAATGGTTGACACTTCCTGAAAGCATCTCAAATTGCTTGATCTGAAGTAATGCTCGCCCAGGTATATATCCTTGCCGGATTGTGGCCAGCAGGGCCAACGCCGCAGATGCAGGCGCAGAACGAAGAGTTCCTGGCATCGGACCGGCTGTGGGTGGACAATGTCCCGGCGGATCTGCTGCTTGGTTGCGCTGTGTGTTCTGCAAGCCTTGTCATTCTGTAATCATCCTGTTGGCGACTCATCATTACAGAATATGGCATTTACATGTCAGTAATCCTGTCAGTAAATCTATTTATTGCAAGTCGACCCAAGGAGTGAGAAGGGTCTGCGCTGGCTGCTCACCTTGGCTTTGCCAATTGATCCTGTCAAGATCTGCAAGGCTGGCGGCAATGAGGCGGGGTTTGCTGCTGCTTTGCACTGTGAGCGTTCCTTCTGCGACTTGTGAAGTGTGTTGCGTTCTTTAAATTTCCATGGATGAAGACAGACTCAGCCAGCCACTTTGGATTGTCAGGATTCGGGCTGCTACTTCGTGGACTATGAGAACGTGGATATGTGCATGACAGTGCCAGCGTCAGCAGACACGCGCGCCTTAGCATGTCATTGGTTAAGTCTAAGAGCATTGAAGAGCATTGCTTTTCATTGTGGTATATTTCAATCATTAAAATTAAGATTTATGAAGCGTTCGTTGAACCACATCATGCACTGCCAGTGAGTGAGGACCACGATCAACGTGAAGCTGGCGCAATCTTGGCGCGGGAAGTCCATCAAAGCCGCACAGCGGCCGCCGCTAGGCCCCCCTTCAGGGCCACCACCAGGGCCACCGCCAAGGCCTCAGCAGGGCCGCCTCCAGGGCCGCCTCCAGCGCCGCCCCTATACAGCCAGCGAAGCCGGTCGAGCCTGCCAAGATGGCGTCGGAAACATCACAGCCGCGAGAAGTGGAGCCGACTTCAAAACAGCGAAACAGCGAAACAGCTCAGTTGACCCATCAGACATTGTACTGCAAGCAGCAGAAAAAATGAGCGGGCGCTTTCCAAGCTGCGATCTTTGAATGTGTTCTTTCCATCCACACAAAAACAAAGCTAGGGAATGGGCTTCTGGCAAAACTCCAAAGGGCCATTCCAAAGGGACAACCAGTGGAATGCTGAGCAACCTTCACCCTGAGGTACCAGTTGAAATATCTTGAAACATCTTGAAACTATCCTTGACAAGCTTCTGAAGCGAACCTCCCACGGATATCAGAGTGCATCACGTTTTAATATTGAAGTCTGCCAGAAACCCAAAACCAACCTAAAATCCATTCAAATCCCATTGCTAGCACAATTTAATTTCTCACCAGGTCACAAGGCTTCCATTTGGGCTTGGGGCAGTGGGCTCAGTTTAAAAGTGGTGGTCACTGGTCCAAAGTAAACACCTAGGCTCCGGTATTCCGACATGTTGTGGTGTTCCCCGGCTCTAGTCATGGCCGGGTGAGAGGGGCATAGCCTTTCGAGCAACAAGACTGCCCGCTGATAGACTAAGGAATCACTGCTAGTGAGGACGAGGGGAGAAGTTGGCGGATGGGGATGCGGATGGGAGAATCGCCAGGAGATGAAGATTTGCGGATGTACACTCCCTGAAATCATCATGGTTTTGTGGAGTGAATTCGCCACCTCTTTGGTACTCGGATGATTTCATGGCCATCCAAAGTCTTCGGGGCCATGCGTTCTCCACGTACGTAACGATGGATTCTTTCAGGGACGAACGGACATGTTGGATTCTCACTCTTCTAGAAGAACTTGTTTTTGTATTTTCCAGATTGCCCTGGAAAAGGATGCCAATGCGGGAAGAGAGGCTGAAAGAGTAGGCCAAGGTTCAGAAGAACCAACCCCAATGCTTCCACCTTTTGCCCAGACTTCTATATATAGATTGTTCATCCTTTTGAATTCCGACTCCAACCCTATCGAGCCACTATGACGGAGCCTCACGCTCCTTCGGGTCGAGCGAGGAGGGTGCAGGCGTTCTCCTGACAGCCACACCCACGTTGGAGCCGGGCGCCCGAGAATCAGTAGAGATGAATCAATCCCCAACTCATGTGCACCTGAACCAAAGGTGACATGTCAGACATGACATGTCACCTTTTGTTTGCATTCATGACCTGCATGACCTTTGTAGCACACGGCACCGAGACGAAGCCGGACACCGTAAACAGTTCGTCGACCGGTGACCAGGTTCGCTGGGCACCGGACCGGTGTCCGCGCGCTGGCGGTGGCCATGGACGATTCCATGTGGCGTGGCGTAGTACGGGGAGAGCTACGCCGTACGTGGCGTAGCAGGGAGAAGTAGGGAGACATCCAACAGCACTGTTTTCGGAACCCTACACCTACAGGTACTATGTAGGATTCCTGGCCTACTTGAGTGGGGTTGCAGGGTTGACTCCTTTGTGAGAATTTGGTTGGAGTGCTAGGGGAGTATCTCCTTAAGACATACGGCTTCACACCTCGCAAGGGTTTGTAGGAGGCTCCAGCAGGCTGCATACGAGGCACTGCATCAAAAGAGGAAACGTGACATAACATGGCCCTCTCATCCCAACCTTCCTGGTGTTCCTTCTTTTCTTCAGACCAACCTCCCAACTTCGACTGAGTCCCAAGCTCCGCCGAACAAGTCCGCCGAAGCGGACGGACAGCTGCCGAGGTTTATGTCTTTGAGCTCGGAGTCCGTGAAGATTTGGAGCGCTTCCACGGGCCGCTGCGTGCGGACCTTGCCGCACCTTGGAGCTACGTATGGGGAGAGGTGGAGGAGTATGGGGAGTGGTTGAGTTGGAAGATGTTGGGAGGCTAGGACCTTGTTTTTCTTGAAGTTTTCCTTTTTTTGATGTGTTTGCCTTGCTACTGCAAATTGGCCATGATCCGCCTCATTGGCAAGTGAGAAATGGAACATTTTTCACAGCATGCCGGCTTCTCGAAAGTAACTATGAACACAAGCGGACATCTCGAAGAGCCAGAGCAACTGGGACGATGCTTGTAGCATGGTCATGATTTTGTCTCCGTTCGCACCAGGTGTTCGGCAAAGTGGACGATCGCATGACCGGCTCTCCACGAAGAGAGTCCCTGTCCAAACTCGTTTCGAGGTCCGGCTACGGGCTGTGCGGATTCTTCCTCGCGGGCAACGAACACGTGCTCATCGGCACCAAGGACCCCGCAACCCCGAAACCGCGCGCGGAGAACGATGTGGAACGAGTGCAGAGCGTGGGATGTGTATACGGATGTGCGAACTGAACATGATTGAACATATTGAACTGTTCAGATTGTTCAGGTGAAGGGGCCTGCTTTCCAGGGTCTTATGATGTCTTATGGGTCTTTATAGAGTCATACAGGCTCCGCCACAGTCCTTCCACAAAACCCGGTGTTCTGAGTTCAATAGTTGAAAGCGCAAGCGGTGGGCTCCAAGCATCCAAGGTTGAAGAAAAGAACTGCAGAATTGCATCGTGACCTGCCCGTGTTTGACATCGTGCCGGTTCGGTGTTGGCTGCCTGATTGGACCCGTGAATTGATGGTGTCAAGCCGCAAGGCATGAAGCACGCAGTGGAATACTTCGAAAGAGGACACGACCCAGGGAGGAATCGAACCTCCAACTCCATGCTTGTCAAGCAGTGTGCGGCCAAGGGCCACACAGCTTGCAAAGACGACGCCTTATCCATTGGGCAACTGGGTCACTTGGCTTGAGGGTGAATTCATGCAGCAGCAGGTGCCACCAAAGCATGTGTTTGCTTCTCTTCTCATATGTAATTTGTTATTCTTCTTTTTCTTCCCTTTATCCTTCGTCTTCTTCTTCTTCTTCGTCATCCCACTCTTTTTCTCTTCTTTGTCTTCTTCGTCTCACTGCTTCTTCTTTGTTTGCTTTCTTTGTTTTTTTCTTTTCTTTTTCTTCATGTTCTTCTTCTTCTTCTTATTCTCCTTTGTTTGCGTTCTGTGTTTTCCTCTTTTTGTCCGCCTCCTTCTTCATTCTTCCCTCTTTTCTCATTTGTTCAATAACAAGTGTTGGTCAACTTTGGCCTGTTCTTCCTTCATGCCGTAGCTGATGGAGCACTCGTTTATCGTCCAGCGCCCTTTACCAACGGTCCTTTTTCGGGGTGGTCTTTCAGGTTTGTTCCTTTTTAGATCAAGTATAGTACTGTAGCAAGATGTAACATGTGTATCATGTGTGTATATTAGAGTTACTCTGAGTTCGAGTTGTATAGTGTTTCCCAATCTTTGGAAGCACTTGTGACAGTGACCTTTGGCGATTTGACCCATGCTGCGCACATCGAGGCCCGAACATGTAGCCCTGTATGGATCAAGAGCTGACTGCCCATCCAGGATTGATTTAGCCATTTATGAAGCAGAAGAAAGCAGTAGTATTGCGGCTTCGGGACCTGACGAGCTTCACACGGTCACATTTTCCTAACGACCTTTGTGCAGCGTTTGCTGTGTGCAGCAGGGGGCTGGGATTTGTAGGTGGGCCGTCCCTTTGATTCATCAAACGATTGGCAGACATTGCGAATTGCTACCACCACCACCACCACCAGCAACAACACAGTCAAGAACACTTACTGTGTACGACGACTACTACTACTGCTACTACTGCTACTGCAACTGCAACTGCAACCACGACCACACGACTGCAACTACAACTACCACATATAGATCATTAAGTGAGATCTATAATATGTATCCAGTCTAACGTCTAACTTTGTATTCGGGCCTTTGAATCAGCATTGGTTGGTTTGAAGGCTTTGTGCAGGCAAAACACATGTGCCATCATGTGCGTATGTACATGTATGTAGTATAGACAAAAGATATTGCATTGCCCCCTGAGTCCCAGACAATCTTATCACAGAGCCTCAACAAAGGTACTTTCCCCAAAGCACAAATGCATAGTGATAGTGTATATAATTGGATTAATGTGAGCCACTGGTTGGAGACATCAAATTTGTATATTTGCCGCACTGGTTTCCGTTGGGCTGTAACAAAGGTAGATCGAACCTCGTCATTGCTCGCACGGCAGAACACCATCGTCATCAACCAGTTTGGGGTCCGTTCACCGAAAGGTTAATATAGATGGTGACCTACATTGACCCCCAAAACCACCCCAATGTAGGCATATATGGCATACATGGAGTGTCTGGGATGGTGTGTGGAGCTTGTGTTGAAAAGCTTCGCATGCTGCGCAGGAGGGAAGCTTGGAGTTGTACGACATCCAGATTGGGGAGTTTCCCGGCAGGCAGTGGTGGTAGAGCCAAACGGATCTTCGGGAAACAACCAGCTGTGTGAAATTCACCACACCGTTTGGTAGGACTCCAAGAAGTACCTTTTGAGAAAAAGGGTGGTTGGGGTGGATGCGATGCGGGGGTTGTCCCTACCTTTTGAGGATTTGCTTGGATCCACCAGGCAGGGCTTATCGACTTCCGGAATGGTGGATCTAAGCCAAGAACCAGACCGAGTCTGAAACCATCAAAACATATAAAATCATATAATATTAAGTTCCAATACATATGTCATATATATATATAGTGATGATATTATACTATACGTTATATATATATATATCAAAACCCATCAACCATTATGTTCAATCTCGACACTTCCTACCTACATCCACCCACGTCCTCGAAATTCACGGAACATTTGTTCCGAGTTCGGTGCAGGTGTTCGGTGTTTTGAGTTCTTCATGCCCTAAAGGAGACCTCCATGCCTAGGAGGCGAAAGCTCCAACTTTCCAAGGCTTTCAGAGTCGCTGGAGGCCCACAGCGGCGCAGTCTACGGCTTGGCGCTCCGACCCGACCAGAAAGGCGAGGCCTCCGACCCGACCAGAAATCCGAGTGGATTCAGATGCTTTCAGAGTAGATGGCACAAGGGCCCCCAAGGTCAGTGGTTGATATGGTGCCCCATATCAAAGGCATCCTTGGGTTTGAGCCAACTGTTTTGAAGCCACTGTAGAGGGAAAGAAATCTGCAAGAGGATCAAGAGGCTGGGGTCATGAGTCCAGTTCGGATCGATTCAGAGGTGGGAGAAATCTGCGCGGGCATGCGCAGGAAAGTGTGGTGGTAGAGAATATGCGTTTAATGATTTGCATGTTAATGTTAAGTTGCTTGGGGACCGTCGTTCGTTGTTTCGGGGGAATTAGCGCAGAAGAAGTGTTTTTGACCCTTGCGGACCTCTGAAGAATTGGCTGTTCAGAACTAAGAGAGGGTATAAAACACGTCTTGTTTTTTTGCGCTGTTAGTGGCAACATACGAGACCCAAAGGACTATTTCATAGGTTTGTTTGTCTCGTGAGTGGTGAGTGAACGGCCATGGTAAAAGCTTTGTAGACGTTGTAAACCTTTGTAAATTTGTTTGTAATTCAACAACTCTGTCAACTCTTTGCAAAAGTTGCAAACTTTGTACAAATTCTTAAGACTTTGTGAAAGTTTTGTAAACGTTGTATAACTTTGTAAAAATATAAAGTTTTGTAAACGTTCTAAAAACTGTGTAAAACGTTGCTCTAACTTTGAAGAATAATTTGAAGAACTCCAAAACTTCGTAAAAGGTTGGTAAACCTTTTTACAAAGTTTGCGAATTTTACAACGTATTAATAAAGTTTTACCAAGTTCTTACAAAGTTTTACAAGTTTAAAGGTTGACAAAGCTTACAAAGTTTGACAAAGTTTAAAAATGTTTTACAAAGTCTACAAAGTGTTGACAAAGTTTACCAAGTTTATACCAAGTTCACTACGTTTTTACAAAGCTTTCAAAGTTGGTACAAAGTTTACAAAGTTTTACACAGATTTTTATGAAGTTTGCAAAGTTTTACAACCGCTTACCAAGTTTACAAAGTCTTACAAAGTTTACAATATTTTAACACAGTTTACAAAGTTTTGAACAATTTCCAATTTTTACCCAGTTTACAAAGGTTTTACCATTTAAAAATCAATTAAAGACGTATTGAAAGTTTTACAATGTTGCTGCAATGTTGACAAAGTTTTTACAAAGTTTACACAGTTTTGCAAAGTATTGAAAGTTTACAAACCTTGTACAAAGTTTATAAAATGTTTTACAAAGATTGCACATTTTACAATTTTTACATGGCGTCTTTACAAAGTGTACAAACATTTGCAAACTTTACACAGTATTTACATAGTTTACAAAGCTTTCACAAAATTTGCAAAGTTATACAGTTTACACAGTTTTTGCACAGTATTGAAAGTTTACAACGATTTTACAAAGATTTGGAATTTGACAAAGTTCTTGCAAAGTTCGGAATTTACACAGTTTTTCAATTTTTACAGAGTCCACAAAGTCTCGCAAAGTGTTTACACCATTTTCAAAGTTTTTACAAAGTTTACAAAGTTGTACAACGTTTTTACAAAGTTTACAACAGCTTTTTCATGTTTACAAAGTTTTTACAAAGTTTACAACGTTTATACAAAGTTTACACAAGTTTTTCAAGTTTACAAAGTTTTTACACAGTTTACAAGGTTTTTACAAAGTTTTTACAAAGTTTACAAAGTTTTTACAAGGTTTACAAAGTTTTTACAAAGTTTACAAATGGCTGGTGAAAAACACTTGTGTTTACTACAAATGACATGAAAAACACTTCTTTTTAAGCAAAAAATCGTGCAAAAACACTTCTTTCACAGAACTTTACAAAGTTTTACAAAGTTTTTACAAAGTTTACATCGTTTACACAGTTTTTGCAAAGTTTACAAAGTTTTTACAAAGTTTACAACGTTCTGACAAAGTTTGCGACATTTGCCTTTTGTTACGCAAATTTGCAAAGTTTTTACAAAGTTTACAAAGTTTTGAAGATTTTGGAAATTTTACAAGATTACGAAGTCTTGCAAAGTTTACAGAGTTTCGACAAAGTTTACAAAGTTTTGACAACGATTACAAAGTTTTGCTAGTTTATTTATTTGCAAAGTTTACAAAGTTTCTTTCTACATTTTACAAAAATTTTACAAAGTTTGTACAGTTTCACAATTTGTACAAAGTTTTTAGGAAATTTACAAAGTGTTCAAAGTTTACAAAGTTTTCACAACGTTCACAAGGTCTTTCAACATGTTTACAATGTTTTGACAAAGTTTACGACGTTTAAAAACGTTTTACAAAGTTTGCAAAGTGTTACGAAGTCTATAACGTCTTTTTAAATAGAGTTTACGAAGGCCTACAACATCTAAAAGTTGTTTACAAAGTTTACAAAATGTTAGTACAAAGTGTACAAAGTTTGCAATGTTTACAAACTTTTTGACAAAGTTCACAAAGTTTTGACAAAGTTTTTGCATTTTACAATTTTTTACGCAAAGTTTTCGCAGTTTTTACACAGTTTTACAAAGTGTACAAAGTTTTTGCAAAGGTTTACGAAGTTTAAAGTGTTTCAGTGTTTAAAAAGTTTACAAGTTTAACAACAGTTTACGAAGTTTTGACAAAGTTTGCAAAGTTTTTTCAATCTTTACACAGTTGTTGCAGAGTTTTGAAAGTTTACAAAGTTTTTTATAGAATTTCACCAAAGTTTCTACAAAGCTTACACAGCTTTTACAAATTTACAAAGTATTTACAAAGTTTACAAAGTATTGACACAGATTGAAAAAATCCGAAACTTTGTAGAAAGTTTGTAAGCATCAAAAACTTTTGTAATAAAAGCTTTGTAAAAACGTTCAAACTCAATAACTTGGTAACAACTTTGTAAAATTCCAAAACTTGTTCAAAGCTTGATAAATGTCCAAAGCTTTGTTCAGATATCTAAAGGTTCAATACGTTGTAAAAATTTCGTAGAATTTAATGTACTGTAAGTTTCCAAAGCTTTGTGAAGTTTGTTATTTCTATTTTTAAACTTTGTAGACTTTGTTAAAACGTTGTAATGCAAAAAACTCGGTAAAAAAAGTTGTAATTCCAAAATTTTGTCAATTTTTTGTAAGGATCCAAAACTTTGTAAACACTTTGTAGGAAGTTTGTTTGAAGACCTGCGAAAGCTGTTCAAGAAGAGCTGATCTTTGGATCAGTGAGACTGCTTGCATTTTTTGTTAAAAGAAAAACGGCATTTGGTGCTTGCGCTTTGGGAATTTGTGACTGATGGCTGTAGTGCTTCAGGGTATTGAGGGTGAGAAGAAGGGTCGAATGGTTATTGGTTGTGGAAGTGTTTTAAGACTTGGCCACGGAAACACCAAAACACTTCTTTCATTTTTTCCAAA
>CAXAMN010000148.1:190993-294566 GCA_963970005.1 Durusdinium trenchii
CTGGTTTCTAATTTAGACAAACTTTCTGCAACGCGTGGAAAAAACAAGCTGAGGTCGTGTTTATATATCCCACCCAATGAGTTTTGGGTCTATTTTCCTTCACTTCGACCGAGGAGCGTTCCACCGAGCTGCCGGACGAGATCTTGGCGGTGGCATATTCGGCCAACAGCGACGCAGACGGAATGGGGAGGGGCTCGGGGTGTGTGCAGATGTGCAGACGGAGGGTCTAGAGAAGTCTGGACTGAGTCTATAATTCACAAGCACCACTGGAGAGGAAATATCATACTTTAACCGTAACCCATTCAAAAACACGATGTTTAGCTTTCTTTGTGTTTTTCTTTTTGTGTGAACCAATTCAAAAACAGGACCAGTTTCCTAGTGTTTTTTTGGATGTTCCATCTTCTATCTACTCCCGGATTACTAATCATATGGGGAAGGTCGGTCAGTTAGACTTGGAAATTGGTCTGTTTGGGGAACTCAGAACCACGGATGGCCCTGATGGCCTTTTACATCCTTGTATATACTATTGGTTGATTGATAGAGGGATAAACCCCAGTGAGCAAGCAATAGGTATATGACACGGAATCGACCCCTTTGTTTTTCCAACAAGGACATCATTGCTCAAAAAACACGATTGACCCACGATCGAATCACTTGGCATGTAGCCTTTGTATAGACCTTAAGAAGCTTTGGTAAGATCATGATATATTCGAAGCCACTGCACCTGGCTTTATGTCCTGGTATGTCCTGGCAGCCAAGTTCAATTTGCAACTTTTGTTTGGCTGCTATGTATCAGGTGGTGCATTTGCATGTTCGCTCCTTGCAGAAGGTGTTCCATCAAGAGAGTAGGAACGACTGCGTATATAGGATTTGTAGCTTATAGATCTTAGAGGGAACATTGTTCTGGGCTATATTGAGCAAGCCCGGGCTCACTAGCAACTAGTAGAGAAGACGTTGGTTTTAGGCCTGGAGTATGCCAAAGCACGCCATGCCAGCCAGTTGAGCTGACACAGTTGGTTTGGCTTTCGCATGTGGTGAAGAAATGTGCCATAATGAGAGTGTTGCCAAACACACATAATAACTATATAACAATAATACGTTCTTGGGATTTTCATGCGCCAAGAGCACGGCGGGAGACATCTCTCGAGGTTTTCGCACGCTTCGCACGCCAATTCAATGACATCAAAACTCAAGACGCCAAGACGTTTTGTTACTAAGGACCTGAATTAAGACCTCAATACACCTCAAAAGAAAACCGCCCTTTTTTAAGGCAAGTATGTGAATGTGGCTCTTTTGAACCACACGGTGGTGGTGCTCTTTGAAGATTCGCTCCTTGGGCTGCAATAGAGGTCTGGGGGATTTTGAAACAAAGGTGACAAGGTGACAGTTTCGCAGATGTTCCAGTTGAAATGGTAAGTCATCCAGTTGAAGCACACCGCGATGTGTTTTACGATCGTTTTACGATCGTGGGGTCAACCTTTCATGGATTCCTAGCTCTTCGCTGGTTCCAGCCCTTCCCTGGTTATCAGGCCACCCAATCAGGTTAGCTCCTGTACAGCCTGAGTACAGACTGGGCAGAAATCCATCGGGCAGATGTCTGTCTTCGTGCCCTGGTAAGTGCTAAGTACAAGTCCGCACACACACACACATTGGGTATGTATATGGTTGATAAGGGAGGACACAGAGGAGCTCACTCCAGTCATTACCCATGTCAACAGGAAGAACTTGCTGTCACGATCCTGCACGACATGCTTCAGTTTCAGCCTTTTCCAAACCAATGCGTGTGGGATTGCACCAACGGAAAGATGCTCTTCAAATGTCAACGGGTCTTTTGGTGTCTCTTGGGTAAAGATCCGCTACGCATATTCCTTTCATGCCAGTTGTGTACAAAAAGAAATTTGGGAGGCTAAATCTCAGTCAGCCTTCGCAAAGAAACTGAGATCCAAACTCCAGACCTCCAGCCTCCAGACCTTTCTTTCTCTTGCGAAATAGAGAAGTTTCAAATAAACTGAGATCCAAACTCCAGACCTTTTCCCTGCAGACCTAGAGAAGTTTCAAGTTTCAATCCTCAGGTTGAAGTTCTACCTCTCGCTCTACGGGCACCGCTTGCCCGTCATGGCACTGGACGTCTCCGACGATTCGCAGATGATCGCGTCCGGCTCGGCCGACAAGAATGTGAGGCCGACAGATGAGCGCGCCACACGCCGCACCGGGCCGGCCTTGAGGTTGAGTGAGGAGACTCCAATCGCCCAGATGAATGGACTATGAGTTCACTTCTCTACTAAATGTTGGCACCCACGAATTGCATGGTTCGGAAGGACACGCAGTGGCCACTGTAAGCACACATCCATCTCTGAGACAGCCTAAAACCATATTGAAATATCAACGGTACTGCTGCACTGCTGCTTTGCAAGGAGTTTCTACGCACTCGTAATTACAGAACCAACACATTCCAATTGCATACAGAACGGCAGGGTGACAGTTCTGTTTGGCATCATCCAGAGTCAGACTCCCAAGGCAGGTTTAGACCCTCATCACATATGATTATATTAATATGATTTTTATACCTCCGCCAACACCAACACCCCATCACCCGCGCTCCTCACTTGGTTGGCCGAATGCACGGAATTGCCTGACTCACTCCGCCTGACGGAGGCTATGGAGTTGTCAGTTCGGAAACTGCTTAAAGTCGTTGAAGGCGCATAGCGAGTCGGTGATGCAGGCGCGCTGGACCAGTTCGGGCCCGTTCGTGGGAGTGCAGTCGATCTCTCGTGCAGTCGGTTGACGCCGTTCATGGGTCTGGAAGAAATGCAACGGCTGGGGCGGTCAAACCCCGGAGATTGACCTGCCTGGTATTCGGTTCCTTAATCTTCGGCGGTCAAAAAGGGTGTCCCGGTGACATGACCCACATCCAAATACCGCATGCTGACCTGCGAATTTGTTTTATTCTTGGACTGGTGAGAAACGCTTCCACACTTCTGTTGAAGGTGTTGAAGACACTTCTGAGATACCTGGAATGAACAAAAGCGGTGCAAATGCCGTTTTGTCCCCTGACCGGTCAGGTGGTTTGTTTTCCCGAAAGCGGTACCAGGACGAGGAGGTCACGGGATGCCGATCGTTTCGTTTGAAGCACCCAAACCATGGCAGAGCAATTGGTTGTTTTGGCATGTTTTGGCACCCTCTAATACGGGTGTAAGTTGTGTCGACCAGGCTCAAGAAGGGTACATAAACCTTAAACTCGATTGCTTGGGATGTGATCATGACTCATGACTCAAGTGCTTGCTGAAGCTTTCCAGTGTCACAGCTATAGATTCCAAGGGCAGCTGTGGTGAGGGGTGGAAGATCATGATGAAATCGAGAACGTCTCATGGCGAGTACCAGTGCCTCTCAAGGGGTGTTTGTTGATCGACCTTTGATAGACTTCTGCTAGTTTGGGGTGTCTATCAACCTCCAGTAGCTCCTGTGGCTCCGGCCCGTCCCCTCGTGGTCCCCTTGATTTGCCTCCGCGCGGTCCGCGGTCCAAGGTGCGCTTCTTGCCGGGCACTCACTACTTGGCGACGGCCGGACGCGATCACATGCTGCTCGGTGTGGAACAGCGGCGTGCAGGGCAAGATAGACCAGCAGACTTGAGGTGCCCGAAGTCAGGTTTGGGTTATGCCGTTGACTCAGCAGAAAGCCGTGTAGAACAACAGACAAAACACAAAGAAACGGCTGAGGCTGAAGCTTTGGGATTGCGACAGCTATGAGCTCATCACCTCATTACAGGGCCACGCCTGTGAGATCTTGGCCATGGCCTTGTCCCAGGAGGGTTTGGGCTCACATGGTGGGGGACTAGCTGATGGAAGGTGTTTCATGGTGTTTCTAAAGAAAAACCGTTGGTTCGTTTTCTCATTTGGCTCGTGGTCCAGATGTGTGTGAACTTGAATGGAAGTCAATGTTGTGTGCGATTTAGGGCTGCTTACTTATTGATTTTTGAGACTGACAGGTGGACTTCCACTTACAGTAGTCCTTAAGGTGCATTGGTAGCAACATGTTCATGACCCCAGGCCTCCACAATTGTCGAAAGGGAGCACCACCGCAAGTTGCGAGCCCTTCAACTTGCATCATGTGGTCAACTTCATCCAGCTTGTGATGATCTTGTGTATGTTCACTCCAGTCCAGACACTCTGACCCCTGCCATTTCTCAGCGAATTCGAGGCTTCGAATCCCGCCGTCCTCCACGCAGGACGCCGCCTTCATTGTGACGGCGGGGAACGACAAGCAGATCCGCATGTGGAAGCGCACTCAGGACATCGACATTGCGTTCTTTTGGATGTTGTAGATTGTCAGTTGCTGTCTCTTTTGTTGAGTTATATACCGCTCAATATATTGTTTATCCCAAGAAATGACCTTTTTCAGGTGGGTTGAAGCCACTGACCAGATTTTTTTCACTTCCAACTGCAACCAGCGGCCTACTGGTAGAGGCTTAGGCCCGGCATGATTTAGCATGGCATGATGCCCCAAAATCGTGAACAGTAACGGCATGTTCATTTTATTGACCCGAGGGCTCCAACTACCTTTTGAGAAGGTGGTTCTGTGTTCCACAGTTATGTTTGGTTCCACATGAACATCTACAGGAAAATTACCTGACAAACTTTATTGGGGAAAGTCTATTTTGTCCGTGGATGATGTTCCTGTCAAACAATCCCTTAGCCTAACAATCCATGTCTGGAATGTTTAGTGATGTTCAGATGTTTTAAAGGGTCAACGTAGGTTCTATATACATGGATTGGATGGTCTGGGAATTCTATGAACATTTGGATGCGTTGTGCCTTGCTCGGCCCGCCATGCGAGTCGGGCCGCGAGACCCTCGCCAGGAGCAGCTCTTTCTGTCAGAGGAGCGCGCCAAGGACCGGACGCGAAGCTGCTAAGGTCCGGTAAGACTTTTGATTAATAACCTCCCATCCTATCTATATGAAGAGGTTTGAAACCTGAAAACAGAACACACTCACAACAGCTTCGCAGTGTGGCAGGTGGTCCTTCCTAAGTTCTTGAATAGAGGATATGATGTACATGTCTCAGACACGTGGACAAAACAATTGCTGCGACCGGGCTTTAACATTCTTTAACTAGGTTTCGAACAATAAGGACCTTCACTATGTTTGGTCAAAACAGATGATTTACGACATTGGGGACTAGGTTGGTTGGGCGAGCATGGGCGAGCTGCAAGCTGCGAATAGAAACAGAAAGAAGACGAAGACCTGCGACGTAGCCGAAGACCTAAAGACTGCTTCCAACCACTCACTGAACTCATGGTTCGTCGGCGGGATGTCTTCGACCACGAAATCCACGAACATCTCGTGTCGAAGAAAGCGGGCCGGCATTCGGTGTGTCCGTTCGTCCCAAAAACGATGCGATCAGGAACTCGAAGATCAATTCGAGCAGGAAGTGGAACGCGAGGAGACGCACTGGGGCACTGGGGTCGATATGGGTCGATGAACGCGAGGAGAAGGGTCTTTTTATGTGTTTTTTTCGCCGGCTGGGCCTGGCCGCACTGGTTGATGATTGGTTCACTCATGTTCAATCCAAGCGTCGAGGTTGGTTAGAATGTCATGTGGTGCTTGTCTGGCGGTCTACACGTTTGCGAATCCATGGATTCAGCAGCTTTCCGTGTCACCAAAAGCGGTTCTTCCCAGGACCTGCCCGGTGCCGCCACGGCACCCCGACCCTCGCGGCGCACCGTGGAGAGCGCCGCTGGGACGGAAGCAGAGACGTGCCAAAGGGGGTCAACGCAGGACGCAGGCGAATCCTGTGAAGGAGGCTTTTTGGGGTGAGACTTGGGGCATGATCATCTATAATTACATATAACTACCATAGAGCTTGTTCTGCCTGTTTTTCTTGGTGGCCTGGATCCTTCTCCAGAAAAGATTCCATGGTATATCATGGTATCTGGTGACAATGAACCGAGAGAAGGCATGGCAAAAAGCTTAGACTTAGCCCGCACTCTTGCGACCCCGCGACCGAGTCGTTCTTTACGAACAGACCCACCGGGCGCCCCGCCGTTTCCGGCAGACTGAGGTTCGGACGACGGAGCGCTTGATGGCCGCTTTGGGTGATGGGAAAGGGTGGGGAGATCGGAGAGCAGTTGGCAATCGTGAGTTTGTGTATTCCAGTGGGGGTACACGGTACACGTACTACTATTAATATATCATAGTACTGGACCTTATAGGAAATCTCAACCACTTTGCGTTGAGGTCCCACGTTTTGGGAAAACTCTCAGAAACACCCACACAGGCAAGGTGAGGAACACCGGCAGGCGATGAACACCGGCTCGACAAGAGTGCCTATTCAATCTATCAATTTGTCCACGCATGTGTTATCATTGTTCATCATTTGTGTTTTGGCGAGCCATGTTTCCAGCACAAGGACCAGCAATAGTTTGTAGAGTGGCACACGGATACTCTGCTCCTGCAGTCTCAGTGCATGTCACCAGCATCGATTGTCGTGCCCATGGCTTCAATAAAGTGCGACCCAACGTAGTAACCTTTGTTGGCATTTGCACAGTAGCCAGGTGTGCTCTGCAGAGCTTGGTTACTCGACGCAGCCAAAAGCGTGGTTCAGGCGCAGAGAATTCGAAGAGGCCACAGTTGCTGCTTCGAAAAGGGCGCCAGGTCCGGCTGCTGGTCGATGCTGATTCTGCCAGTCCTGACCATATCAAACAGGCCATTGTGCTTTTGCAAGAAAACTTCAAGTCAGAGGTGGTAACGCAGATTTTTGCTGGCACGGAAAGAAAATCTAAGAATTTGAGGCAACTGCTCGGAGAAAGCGATGTTAGCTTGGTTGCCGTTCCACGGTTGAGTCAGCACCAACTGGGTGAGGCCATTGATGAGGCAATTGTTTCACAGATGCATTCGCTTGCAAAGCTGGAGGAAGTTACTTGCATTGCTGTGATGACGAGCGACAAGGGCTTTGCGGCTACGATGAAACAGGTAGCATCGGAGACCCTGCAGTTTGTTGCGCCGGTGCCCAGCAAGTATCCGTTGTTGGTTGAATTTTATGAAGCTGAAGGCATCCCAGTCTTTCAGCTGCAGGATGACATACCTTCTACAAAAGTCCGGGCCATCCTTCACATTGATGGGAGCGGCAGTGTTCAATTTGCAGACGCTTATAATCACTTGTCTGCAGAACGGGCAAAGATTGTGAGCAAGAACCTGTACGACTTTTTTCAGAAGCAGAGACCAGAATAGATCCCATGCAGACTTCTTTTTAGTGCCTTCAATAGCAAAACTCTGGTTTGCAAATGGATTAGGACCTTTGGTGGTGTACCCTACCAGCTTTGCTTTAGATTCATTGCACGATGCCATCAGAGTGCATGCCGATGGGAGATGGAATCTAGACACGGAAGAGCTTGCATTCTTTCTTCCAACCACCCAGCATGCGAAGTCGACAGCACAATATGGCACTCGGACAGCTGCAGGGATCTACAAAGGTGGTGGCCCCTTTATGCTGCGTGACTCAGAGGACCTTCCAATTCTTGCATTGCGCAAGCTGGGATACTTGGACGATGAGCTCAACTCAGATTTGAACGAAGCATTGCATTATTTTATCAATACTACCCGGAACAAGAAAACACTGCGGAAATTGCAGGTGACGGTGGATTCAGATGATGCGAGCTCCAACATCATATCCAAATTGAGAAGGGCTTTCTTAAGCAATTTTGGCATTGGAGAATGGCAAATCTGTCGTGCTGGAGGTCAAGAAGTTCTGAATGTTTTGAAATCGGAGGAGCTGCTTCCAAATGTTGAAGCGGATTTGGCCAAGGATGAGATCTTTTTTGCCATGAAAGCTTACACAAGAATCCATCAACTTGAGGAAATGCGAACTTACAATTGTTTGGCGTCTCGTATTATACAGCACGCACGGCCAAACAAAGGGACACCAAACAGAGGAACCATTTCGTTTAAAACATAGAGCCAGAGGTTGCTCACATGATGGCCCCCCTACAGCCTCAGCCTCCAACAAGTGGAAACTGATTGAAGGACGAATCCAGGCCGAGCTTGAGACTCATGCCCGAATTCTTTGGCCTTCCATAGTTACCTCAAAAAAGAGCGGTGCGTAACTAGCGCAACGCTCACTAAGAATAACATAGAGTAACTATAGACCCAAGACATTTGTTTTATTGTCAAAGAGGAAACTGGAACTGGAAGATTAAATTGCAGAGAATGGAGACTGCAAAGCATGTGCCTCGGAGCTCGCGTGGTGTTGAAAAGGACATGAAGGATTTGAAAGGAGATGGGTTGCTGCAGCTGAGTTCCTCAGTTGGACCTTGGAGGATGTTGGACCTTGAGTATTGTTGAAGGAAAGACACTGGGAGGCACCACCTCGGAATCCGCGGAAGTGTTTTTGTGTAGCCATTTGTAGGTAGCATGTAACGGCATGCTTCATTGCTTCCTTGCTACTTGTCGCTTCTTTTGTTATATCCCAAGACTTGCTGAGGAAGTCTTGGACGAGGCCAAGGAAGCGGAGGACGTTGTTTGCTTCAATGGCCGGGAGAGCGTGGTTGAGTCGGTTAGAGCGTGGTTGCACCAAAGAACTCAAGGATTCTCCATGGGATCTCAGGAGTTGTTCTCAGCAGTTCACCCAATGTCACTGAATCACCTTCCTGGGATCATCATGGTTCATAGTACCTTTGCGTGGTCTCCCAGGATCTCCCGTGTCATAGCTAAATCAACTCGAAAGACCGTGTCATAGCTCTACCAGAACGCAGTTGAGATGATATGCCCAGTTGAACTACCGCTCAACTGGGCGACCGCGTCTCCTACAGGAACAGCTGGCGGCCGAAGGCATCGACGAGGCGGCCATCGAGGTAGGGCAAGGCGCCATCTGGGGGGGAAGTCGAGAGGTCGGAACGGCCGACGTTGATTCGGCGGAGTGAAATCACAGGGTTCTTTGGTCCATACGTGGACTTTGCTTGTGTGTTGTAAGTTTGAAAATGTTTTTAGATGTTTTCGGTTGGTACTTCATAAACCTTTTTTGTTGCTTCAGATCTATCCGATTCATCGTCCCTGGAGCTGAACACCAATCACAGAGTGACAGACATAGCAGTCTTGTCGAGTGTTGCAGCTGTCGTTTTGGTCACATGCAAGGTTCGAACCCTAAGTAACCTCGCTCCGCTGACAAGTGTGTCCAGTACGTTTCTCAAGAAATACCGTACTCCAGTGCTTTCCCAACAACAGCGAACCATGCAGAATGGCTATAGTTAAATAAACTTAAATAACTATGATTTGCGATTATTTAGGTTTCTCTTGTTGCCTGAAAAACACAAAACACATGAAGAATCCAGTCCCATGGACCCCGGTACCCTCCAGCTCCATCCAAGTCCACAACAATCCATCCATGGGGTGTCGTTTGCGAACGAAGAGAACAGTTCCTTGGTGAAGAATGCCCGGACACGCTTACTGTACCTGTATGGATTCTTGGAGGATTTTTTTTGCTACTCCGCACGTTAGGAGCGCGCCATCCCTGTGCGCGGGCCATTGCGTACATCAACACGTTGATGCTTGGAACAAATGTGGCGCTTTCACCCCGCGGATTTGGTAAGAACTTCAAGCAACGGCCCCCCTTTTGTTTAGTGTGAAGGCGCTTTGATTGGTGTTTAGTATGTTCATGTATGTTCACTTTATGGTGCTTTGGTTTGTAGTTGCCATCGTGCTGGGAGCTGCCCTTTCTCTTTGCATCCATGTTGTTTTGACATCTTCCAGAGGTACTCCAGATCGACCAACCACCAAAAAAGACATAACAACAACAATCGATCGACCAAGCCAATCACCTCCACCCGCGCCGTGGAACGCCGGACATCCTCGAGGAATGCCAGCAACATTTACGAAGTGCTGTTGGCTTTACCCTTCGCCCATGTGCCTTGGTATAAGCAGAGCGGTGTTGGTTTCCCAGTGGCCAACAGAGGTTGAAAGACACGACTGTTCGACTATCCCATAGGTACCCCCTGGTGACGGGTCCTACTCGTATTTACGGTCACTTGACCTCTCTTGGGGGTTCGTGGAGCGGTGTGAGTGACGATTCTTAGTTCTCTCATTGCTAGAACCGTCGATCCCTGGGAACAGCAACGGAACGACGGGCCTCTTGAAGATCTCAATGTTGATCCAATAAGGAAATTCTAGTCGACGTTCTACCATGTTCTACTAAGTTATCAAGTATTCTGGGTGGCTTGGACCCATCCACAGGTGTTTTGCTGTTTTGGACACTCTCATCCAAGCAGTTTATTTGCGAGAGTTTGTCACTTCAAGTACTTGTTCAGAGGTCTAGAGTTGTCTCAAGGCAGTCAGTATTTCAATGCCAAGCCCAAACATTGCCGCTATATTTGGATGTGGGCCAACATTTAAGCTCAGCAGCCACTTTTAAAGGGTTACAGTATGTTACAGTTACAAATTGCTTGAATCGTCCACCACCACCACCACCACCACCACGTCCACCACCACCACCACCGCCGCCGCCGCCGCCGCCGCCGCCGGTCGGTCCACGCGCGTCGCGGCCGTGAGGCGCTGCAGCTGCTGAAGGTGATCCTCCGCTTCTTGGAGGCGGTGGCCAGCCTTCCGGGCGGCGAGGGCGCTCAGGCGCGCGGCAAGGCGCGAGAAGACCGGATGGACGTGGGAGACCGGAGACGGGTGGTGCGGGCGGCTGCGGGCGTTGACAGTGTGTTGGAAGTGGTGACGTGTCGTAGTTGGCTATTTACTGTAGTTAATTGTTATTGTATATACGTATGGTATCTATATACTTCTAGGTCCTAGGTCAGGAAAATATATTAGCGCTGCAAGTCTGCATACCTGCAGGATGAAACACAGCAATGCGCAGTAGAGACTAGATGCACAGTAAATCCATTGATATGGGCTTGCAATGTTCAGTACCATTACTATCCATTACTTACGTCAATCGTCTGGGAGGATAAAACCTATCGTTGTGCTTTATTTGCAGGGTCAAGGTTTCTGGGGTTGATTGGCATCGGCCGCTGGCGGACCCCACTTGCTTGCGGTGATTCAGCCACCCAGCCACCCCAGCAAGATACTTTCCCTACCCACTCACTGCATTGGTTTTCCCTACTAAACGGCAGATGGACCAGTGCGGTTCACCCCTTACAGTGGTTTCTGAGTAGATGAAGGTCCAATATAAACAATCTTTTGAGGACTGCGCCATCTACTCTGAAACCACTGCATCTTCCCACCGCCAAGAAACCGCATCACCCTGATGGAGGCGCTCTCGGCAGCGGCGACGCTGCAAACACCCTGTCAGGCTGCACTCATTGCGGCATACGTGCATCACAGTGCCCTGACCGTCTGGAAGGTCACAGGGGACCCACGCGGTCACGTGAATCACTTGAGATGGGAACAGGCTCCATGTGAACTCCATGGGAGAGTTTCCTTTTGGGTAAATCGCTTCGTCAAGATACACATTGCATTGCTTTTGAAGATCGCTTGGGTCTTTCGTCAAGATCGCTGGTGTGGATCCACCTTCTGCCCAGCAGAGGTCGTACTCCAACTCATCAGTTCGATCATCGCAATTGGCGTTTTCTGAACTCGGATGAATCGGTGGGCGATGGCCCCATAACGCCACCCACGAGCCGCCGATGTTGAGGGGCTAAGAGCCAAGTCATGGGCAGCATTTACCCTTGCAAGATCTTGCAACTGCAGTGGATTGCGGGGTTATTGGTCCTACCATGATGCTATCCGTTTCTGTGAGATTGAGGTCCCGGGCCCGGGGCTCATGATGTTGGGTTCTTTCCGACATGGAGTCCATAGACTCTACGGAGTCCAAACGGAGAGGTGGCTCAAGACTCCTTAGACTCAGACCAAATCCACTGATGGGACCATACAAACACCAGGTGAAATGGATTCCTTGGTCTACTGACAAAACGCTGCGAGTAGGAATCCTATGCGCAGCTCCATGTTTCTTCAAGTATGTACAATTGCTACAAAGCGTGACCTTCATGGACTGTCAATCATCATGAGCAAAGAAGCTGAATCAATCTGATGAACACATCACATGGAAGCGGAACATGGCCCTCTGGAAACCCCTGGAAGACCATGGTCCTTTCCTTGAGAGACAGCTGGTTTTCCACTTCCATGTTAGTCAGTGGGAGGGTGGTTAAGATGTTTGTCATTGGGTTCATGTGTTTTTCCTTTCTACCAGGTAGTCGCATGGTCACCTGGTGTGACCAGGTGACGCCGCGTTTTCGACGCGACGCGCCTAGGTGAGTTGGCAGCAACCAGCAGCTGCCGACCCATCTTGATGAGACTCAAGAGCCAGATGCAGCTCTTGCTGCAAGCGGAGAAGGAGAAGCCGCCACACCCGACGGGGAACCCGCGCGAAAATGCTGCGAGGCTGGTTTTTTGCTCAAAGAGCAAGAGCTCGTAGCGCGTTTCAGGAGCAAGTAGACATCACAAAGGAAGGGATGTTTTTAATGAACTCTCACGAGGTACACGGCAAAAGTTTGAGAAGCATACAAAAACACATTGTCATTTCTAGATAATGTTGATACATGCTGATACTATCTCTCAACCCCCACGTCAGATGAAGTCTGTTTTCTCCGCATTGGAGAGGAAAAAAGGAACCGCTTCGTCATCATTCCACGCGTTCGATCATTCAACATCCGCAGCAGAGCATGGCTATGACTCCTCCAGGTACCAAGAAAATACTGAAACACGACGCCAACATGCCATGTTCTGCCATGTCACTGGCACTAGCATGGTATGCTCCAGCTCGCTTGTTGTGGAACCAGGCCTCCATCAGACAACTTGAAAACCAGTCCAAAACCTGATCAATCATCATCAATCCTCTCCCAGCAAAAAGGCAGAACGGTCTTTTAGAGGCTACGTCCAGAACTACTAGTATATAGTTTCATTCAGTTTCAGATTGTTTTTGTTTCGTTTCGCTCACCTCTCAACCATGTCCACGACCACACCCACTTGGTTTGATCCGCTCGCGACCCGACTGGCTCGGGCTCCGCCAGGATCGCATCGGCCTCACGATGGCGGGCTTGTCCCACCTCCAGAGCTTGATGAAACGCAGCGGGCTCCCCACCGAGCCCCAGGCCGGCCGTCCAGCGACGTCGGGAGAACCTGAGGTGGAAAGAGCCCCAAAATTGGGCCAGTTGAAAGGTCGATGTTGAACTCCGGGCCGTCTTTGTTTTTGGGGGGCACGGATGATGTTGAAGGGTTTGATGAAGCACGGCAGTAAAAGAACGTAAAGGAACTCGGCCTGAGAATACCCGATGTACCACCTGGAGGCAGTGAATGGTCCTTTTGGTGGTACACTGTCATCGGATTATGTGTGTTTTCAGTACCATGAAGATGACAGTTCATTATTTCCCGTAAGATTCTGGTGTTTTTGGTTTGATCAAAATTGTGACAACACGAAACGACACCTGCCAATGAATGAGCATGGCAGTGATCAGTGTTATTTTTGGTTTGGGCTAGTCAGTTGGTCCCGGACACTTGTTGGCAACCTCCGAGTTTCAAGATGTTCAGGCGTCAGGTTGTGACGGTGTGTGCCAACCGTCCTTTCCCTCAGAACTTTGGCAAACCACTCCAAACTGTGTGAATGGCAATAAAGGCTTTAAATTTGAACCGTCACTGGGCAAGACAGGTTGCAAGATGTTCCAAGTGTGTTTGTGTTTGCTTATGTGTTTTTTTTTGTGTGTGTTTCTTTATCAGTTCAGCAGCCGGGAGCCGTTTGGAAACAGTTCAAAGTGCCGACTGACACGAACTCCATATCTAACACGTTTGTTCTGGATTCTACTTGGTGGTTAGAGCAATGTAGAGCAGAAGCGTCCAAGATGACAACATGAAGGAGACTGCGCTCACAGAGCTGACCCAAGGCTTTCCAAACTGGAAAAGTATGTAAAAATGACATTGGATGTTTGAGGAACATACAGTACATGTAGTAGGTTGGGTTTGTCAGTTTCTCACAAAGCAAACCTGCTTGCTATTCCACTTTTGCGCCGCCATGTCTCAAATGCTGATGGCGGCATTTGTTACCAGCGTGAGTGCTGTGTCGAAGATTGTATTGATTTGCGCTGGTGGAGCCTACCTACAGAAAGCCGGAATTCTCAATAAGGAGCACCTGAGAGAGGGTCATTATCGGATCAAGGATTTGACACCCCAACCCTACAGATTGGTGTAACATCCGCCAGGCACATGTGGCACATGAATCAAACGATCCATGTTCTCGGGTTGAGATCCCACTTCCAACCAAAAACAGTTTTAGAATGTTTTGGAAGATGTTCATTTTTCCACCGATGCATTTTCCATGTCTTCCATGTCTTCCATAGGATACGAGTATCTCGCCACAAACTGGATGTCCCGAGAGTCCCACTCGTCTGTTTGCGATGATGTCCTTTAAATTGAGATGGGGTTCCAGATTTGAACCACCTCTTGGGGTTTGTGCCATCTACTCTCAATCCACTATCTAGCAAATTTGGGTTCCCAAGTTTCATTCGCCGGAAGGTCCATGACCAGAACCATGACCCCTAATATCGGAGGTGAACAAACGAAGCCCGTCACCAGGAACCAGGTACCGTCACCATCTCACGACCTGGGACGTGGGAGGTAATTCATGTGAAACGACATGGTCTTCCGCCGCCTTCAAAAAAACATATATATATATATATTTTTATATATACTTTATCAAGGACTTAAGGATCCCCCATGATACTGGCAGGATATTCCCCCAGTCAAGGGGGATACTTAAGGAATCTTAAGGATAAAAACTCGAGATCTAGATCTCGACTCCCTTTGGAGGCATCAACTCAGGTCTCTTGGGGACAAAAGGACTGGGGACTCTCGGTCGACCTCCTTGATTCGTCGTAGGCCGTTTTTGCATGCAACAATCCAACAACGGAGCTCCTTTTAGTGAGTTCTCCTTTCGTGCTGTTTTCGTCGTCGAAGACGCGGGAGTTGTTTTCAGGAGATGCGGAAAGGTGTCTCAGAGATGTTCATCAACCTCCTCTTGCCGTGCTTGCTGTTTACCAGGACTCCACCCATCGAGCCGGTTGGTTTGGTGCGTTTGTTGGTCGATCCATGTCTCGACACTCGTTGCATCCAGACATCGACCCGTCGTGGGAGTCTTTGAGGGTGGGAACCTTAAACAAATACGTGGCCGTTCAACCGTGAGCATCTATAGGACTGGAAAGAGTCATCATGAGTCATCTATGGAACTGGTTCCTCTAGGATTGGAGTCATCTATAGGATTGAGCATCTATAGGACTGGAATGGTTCCTTACATGAAAGGGTCATCATTTTCACAAATGAGCACGCACCTACTCTTCCTACAACCACCTTGCTACAATACTGCTTGGTCGACCCTAGGCTAAGGATAGCAGTTTTTTTGAGCCATGTACTGTACTGGTCTCCTACCAACATCTCACATGGATCCTAAAGAGATGGACATCTTTGTTGGATTCATTCATGATTGATGGTGCCTTTTTTATAAGGCTTCTTGCATGGTTATGCTAGTACATGCTGGCTTCGGGTCTTAACTGTTCAATCAGAAAACGCAGAAGCTGCCGAATTGTTTTCCTCTGGCCGACGGAGGATTTTGCCCACCATCTCAGTTGAGACGCTGCCAAAGCTCGCTTGGCTAGCAGCTGCGAACTTGGTTTATGTGTGCTTGGGTTGCATGAGCGGCTGCTGACATGTGAGCAGCGTTTCTTTTGAGAGTTTGGTTCGAGATGATGGTAAGAAGATGAAGAGGCAACTCCTCCAATGCTGCTCAGGCTGTTTTCCTGATACCGGTGGATTGGCGTAGGCCTAGGCTTGCGCACGGTGTAGGCGGAGGCACTTACATAAGTTGTTTGCGTATTGTTGTGGCGTATGTTACTTTTGAAGTGTTTGTTCTTGAAAAGAGTTTGTCTAAGCATGTTGGGTAGCGAGTAGGTGGGACACTTCACTTGGAACGAGAGTAGAACATGAATGAACACTATAGGCCCATGAACCACACGCAGAGATCAAGTTGAAAGCTGGCCCACAGAAAGGCTCTTTTTTGTTCCTGGCCCCGTGTAGGCTCAGCCGACCTGTGCGGGGGAACAGTTCAACCAATAGCCCACTGAGCACGCAGCTTGACCCTCACCGGCCTCCTTTGTCTTCATGCTTGTCCAAACAATGCTTCTCCTGCCACTCCAATCCACAGCAACTTGTCACTTAACCTTCCCCCGCACAATTCCCCCCTCATTATTGAATCGAGCGAACAGATCATCCTTCCGAATCCTTCTGATACATGTTTCCTCATGCGGGATTGGGAAGTGCCTGGAACCGTTATGAACTGCTTGCGCATGAGGCGCCTGTGGGAAACGTATGGATCGAATGGGGCCTAGGATTTCTCAACCACTCACCGGCCGAATTACTCTGGGCCCAAAAGTGTCGCAAAGTCAAGTGTGTCCTAGCTACACTCTTTGAGGGGTTTGCAGTTTCAACATCCATCACCTGGAAACCAACATGAACTGAGAAACCAGCCGATAACTCCCACTTGAAAAGGTGCTTGCGACAGCTCAAGAGGCTTGAGGCGTAGGACTTTTGTCCATTCGTGAGCCTTGAGTTCTAGGAAAATATGCGAAAGACTTAGCTCATCCAAACACCTTATAACTCCGGCTTGTTTGGGACCCTCAGACCACAGGAAAATATTGCCACCAGAGCAACTGACACCAAGGAATACCAAGGATTTTATACATAAAGTCCTGATGCAAACGGTCAGCTGTACAAGCCAGGTAGGTATTGAAAGGTTTTATCAAGGGCTTCAACAATCAAGCGTTTCCACCAAGGGATGTTTGTTGAATTCCACCCAGAAATCCCGTTCTGTGTTTACTGGCCAGCGGGTGATGCGGAGCCCGCCGAACCACGATCACCCCCCCCCGAAGCCATACCCCCCCCAAAGTTATTGATCGCATAGTAAAAGCAGCACTACTACCGTATATCATCATATTGATCCGTATATCTATACCATATTCGCTCCATGTGTTTGAGCCAGCGAAGACCGAGTTTCAACATCGCCGTATGTATCAGAAACAACTCCAATACACTCCCGAAAACTAACATAGACCCTGACCATGGCCCCATGGAAGAGTGGTTTCCTCTACCAACCAGTGGTGCACTCAGGATCCATGGGATCGTCTTCCATTCGCTGTAGCTCTATCGATCCCCTGGAGCCGCACACGGGTCGTGCCGGGAGTTCGCCAGGTCCTTCGGACTCATCATCGGCTCCTTGAGCGTTTGGGTCACGCGCCCGGGCACGGCCAGCCTGCGGAAGATCCTCACGGCCACGCCGGCGATCGGCCATGCGAACTCCATCCCCTTCATGTGTCTATGACCCATGTTAGGGGGAGGCCATTTTAGGGGGTTACATGGGGTGACCCTATAATAGAAAAGGGGAGATGAGGTGTTGGATGGAGAGAAGGTGAAGGTGCAATGTTGGTTTGTAGTACTATGTAGTACTGTCACTGTAGTTTGAAAACAACTTCCCATTTTTGCCGAGGCGATGGTCTATGCTTTTCACCTGACACGACTGTGGAGTCCAAGGTTAGGGCAGGATACATATATGGTGGCGGTGTAGGGTTTGATTGTTCTTGTACTGCCCAAGAAATCCTGCAGAATCTGACATAAATCATGTTTGATAGTGTGCAGCAGAGCATTCAGTGCATGAATATGAGATGATGCAGGATGTTTGTCATCGCGAAGAAGGGCATATATAGGCATGCAAACGTAATATGTCAAGTCGTGTTTGTACGCAGGTTTTCTTGCACGTCAAGTGTTTTGTTGGAGGATGACGTCCCTGGAACTCAGGTTAGTGGGCTTAATTGTGAGCCAGGATCCGGTGTTCGACAACGATGTCAATACAGCGCAGGGCTATGTGGGCTTGTATTTGATCATGCACAGCATCACGCTTTGGGGCGTTGGCATGAACGTGATCAGCAAGGAAAAGGAAGACGAACCAGCTGTGGATGAGAACCTGCCGGCCGCCGTTGAAGGCTCCTTCGAAGAATTGAATGAGCTGAAACAGGGGTACGCATAGTTTGTTTGGAAAAGATTGTGATTTGATCACCAATCTTAGGAACGCAAGGACATAAAGTTTTTTTTTTTGTGGAAGAGGTGAAGAGGTCCATGTGTTATCATTTGTTCACATGATTCTCCAGAAAGAGGCGCTAAATTGAGGCCATCACTAAACCCTGGCTAGCAGGCAAAGATTGTTTGTGCAGAGGATGGTGCTGCATAGAGGGTCATGAGTTGCAGGCCATTGTTTGTTGAATCCAACCATGCATTCTCTTGCAATTATCAACGAACATACTTGGTTGGACAACTGGTAGATCGCAAGTAGTGCATCCCTACCCCAACTGCAAAGTTCAATTCACAGTCCAACAGCCACTAGCCGCTAGCGACATGAACTACTCGTTCATCACACCTAAGAATCCTTTCCAAGAAACTGGTCGGAATCCATGCATGGTCTCCTCAAAACTCCTGTTTTCACCTCCCTTGTTCCACCTCTTCAAACCGCCTTCCCGTCACCCCCCCCCGTCATTCTGCCGACCCGACCGTGGCGCCGACCCGGGTCAAAGCGGCTTTTCAGGCTGGACGGGTCCGGTGCCCACCCCTCTGGGCCGGCAAGTCTCCAGCGGCCGCGGCTTGGAGGAGGCTCGCTCCGTTGAGGCCTTGGAGACCACGGAGACCACGGAGAGAGGTGACGCGGATTCGATGGGACGGGTGACGGTGGGGGCGGGGTGGACTGGCTCCAGCTCGAAGGTCTGGAAATTGGAAGTTTGGTGTTGGCATGTGTTGGGTCTGTCCTATTACCGGCAACAGTCGGTAAACGGCATAGACATAGATGATCATAGATTGTTAGTTATATAATATAGTGTATAATATAGTATAATATACATAATATATATATATATATTGTTATACATATATATGTTGTTATTTTGATTTTAGAGAAAGGCCTCTACTAAACATCATCATTCACTGTCACTGGTAATTCACTGGTAAAGAATGGGATAGACCCAAGGTGTTGGGTTCAAAGGGTTTGCAGAAGATGTGCGGAGTTGTTTTCCCATGACGTTGGAGGCCATGTCTGACTGGTGACCAACAGCTCCCGAATCACACTCGATCTTTGACAGCAGAGCATGCGAACTTAATATATACTTGACTCGAGTGCCAGCCAGGTCAATAGCATGTGTTGAGCATGCAAGGAGCATGCTTGGTGGGTTGATGCTGAGGGACAATGATGTTCGAGTCATGAAATGTCATGAACAACAACAGTAGTTTACAGTGCATTTGCCCTTCGACTGTCGGGTAGCTGGTTACGGGGACATCTTGCGCCAAGGACCGCGATGCGCGATGCTGATGCTTGGACGACAGTAAAGAAGGAGGAAACCCAGGGAAAACATTGCGGGGTTGGTCAGTAGAACACCCAAAGGAAACCTGCTGAAAGTTTACTGTAAATGTCAGTTTTGTGAAATTGTGGGTTTGTTCTATTGATGATTCTGAATAATTCCTTCATTCCCTACGGATCATGTAGGGGTGTTGGACATTTTCTTTTCATGCTTCCTGACTCCAGAAACAAATGGTGCAAATTTTTACAGTGGATAGTTGGGTGTTTGAACAGTCAAGAGCCAACACTTTGTTGTGTACAGTAATGTACAGTAATTATATATATTTTTTATTCCTGTTCAATGCTCAAGAAATAACACATATCATAACATATATCCCCGATCCCATTTCAGACATCAATGACCTTTTGTGCCGGATTTTGTGTTCAAGGTTCGAGTGCTTAGATTAATTTTTTTGAAGACTAACATGGACCCTGAAAACCACTGCTCGGTAGAGGAAAACCATCTTTCAGGGGCCAATTGTCAGGGTCCATGTTAGCTTTCGGGGGCGTATGTGCTTTGTTTGGATGCGGCGAATCGGCCTGGGCAGTGGGAGCAGCTCCAGGAAGCATTGGCGGCGCTTCGTTCCTGCCTGGCTGAATCGTCCAATGGGGACGGCCATTTTGACAGCGATTCTGGGCTTCATCCCTGGGCTGAAGTGGTGTTTCGTCTCTGGTGCTTTGAGTCACTGGGCTTTGAGTCAGTTGGGCAAGGATGCAGTCTGTGGATCAAACAGTCTCGTAAGTTTCTTTATAATAGGCAGGCTGATCATCATCTATGTAGTTGTTAAACATGTTTATTTGTTCTTGACATCCTTTTCAGAGACACGATCTGGTCAGGTGGTGGAACATTTTTATTAACCTGCCAGATGCCCTGCGAAACAAGGCAAAACGATGCAAAAGGAAAACAAGACACCTCGCTTACAAAGCGAGATGGACTGTAGATCTATATAAATGATATGCAAAATACCCTCGCGTTCCTCGTTACAGAGCTGGACAATGAAGGATCTAAATCCACGTCTCCTATAGCTCAGCTAAGCTCCTGCTCAGTTCAGTCGAGGTTCAGTCTTCGGTGCCATGTCTGCCTTGGGCACTGCTGGCCCGGCGATCAGCCTCCTGTCCGTGGGGGCCTTGTTTGTGGCAGATGGTCTTCCGCGCCCATCGGTGGTGGGCTATGCTCCACTGTGTGCAGCACGGCAGCGTGTTCTTCTTGAGGGATTGGTCTGTTGTCGCCCTCACCATGGGTGTTTTGATTGCGGGCCAAAAGGTAGCCAGTGGTTGTTCATGGTTCATTTTCAAATGGTCCTAGGCAGATATTTGAGTGATTTCATGACATTTGTTTGATTTTTGTTTCATATATTGTTCATTCCAAGCCACCCTCAGCCTTGCTTTTGAGACAATGTTAAACACATGTTTCTGGGCCTGCTGAATGCTCTAGTACTGCAATGATCCTGTTGTTTCCTCCTTCTTGTACCAGTTATTTGTAAACATTTGCTTGTGAGCTTGTGGTTTCACGATAGACACTATCATACACATGGTTTACTGTGTCGAAGGGTTTGCAGAGCTTTATTCCTGCGATGGCCGTGGTATAACTCAATCTCTGAGGCATTGATTGTTGGAAGACTCATCATCCTTCCTGCTTGTTCCTTGGCTGAAGGGTTGGGGAAGTGGATCGGCCTCCAGTTGAACCAAGACAGGTGGCGTTACAATGTCTGACGCGTCGGTGACCTCATGCGACCTGTTCAAGAAAAAGGTGGCTTGATGTTCAAGAACCAGATGCCTTAGTTGGGCCTCAAATCAAACACATGTAAAAAAGGCGGCTGTGAAAGTGCTCGTAATGGAAGTGGCGTTTTTGTTTGGCTTGCCGGCTTGCCACTTTGCTGTGGCTAGGTGTTTGGCCGCTGATGTGGCTAGGACCCATCATGCACCACTCTTGGACCCAACATGATGGGCTGTACACATTCTATTGCTTTAAAATCCTACAGGGAGGCCATCGCTCTTAGGTTGGAGCCATCGCTAGTAATATTCCTTCAGACACCGACGCGTGGATGCACCGAGAGAGACCTTGGGAATGGACGATCGTCCCACCAGATCGTCTCACGTGGTCAGGCTGCATCGCTCTTTGGACGACCTTGCGGCAGCATTTGTCCTTCTTCCCCAAAGACCCGGCATTGATGCTGGTCATGTGCATTGAATGCTGCACACCCACAGCCTACAACTTGGTGCCCTGGAGGAGGAGGGTCAGACTCAGCACTTTTGGGCTCGTTGTTTTCCCCTTCCGGCGGTGATTGGGGGTTTATCAATTGGTTGCCTTTGAACACATACATAGCGGAGGACGAGGAGCCTTTTCCCGAGTTTCCGGAGCACAGCCAACATGGATATCACTCCACCGTACAGCCAAACAATCAAGCGCATGCAATGAAGTTTCCCAAAAAAAACGGAAGTGAAGCGTGGCCACCGCCACACCTGTAATGACATAACACCCATTTGCAAGGAAATGGTCTTTATAGTACCTTTAGAGACCTTCTTGATCCTTTTTTTGGAGGTTCATCGTGACATGCTCATTGCTTCGGGCATGCCACGCTTATGCTACCGGACTCGAAGCTGGAGCGAAACCGCTTGAGCCGACCGAAGTCCGGATCGTCGTCGCCGGACGCAGGTGACGATGTGCATTTTGAAAGGCGTTCGAGCCAAAGAGCTCACCACTGGACCCTCGGCCGAGAGGGCGGTGGTGTCTGCGAAGGAGCGAAGGTACGCTGGGTGAAGCCGGGTGTCTTTTGAGTGTTCTTTGGTGGGGTGGTTTTGGGAGAATGGTGGGTCACAGTTGTTTTCTTCTCAGTGTGCCCATGTGAATGTTGGCTGGTTGGGGAACCATTGGGTTCAGGGATAGAGGCTTAACATCACCTCCATAATCTCTGCAGCTCCGTGGATGGGGTGACTGGAACACTCAGCAAAGTCCTATTGTCATCTATTGTCCATGTTCCTTTCCGAAGGCCGTAGATCAAACTTGAGCACTCCGCAAAATGAGATGGGTGCGCTAGCGATAGATCTCTCAATTGAGGTCCTAAACATGAGGGATCACTTATAAAACCAATGTATATGCATATAGGATCCATCCTCATCCTATCTCTGTTATGAGATTAACTAGACAATCATATGAATATGGGATAAATATGGGTATGTACCTGAACCCTGCAAAGTAGTGCGGAACATGGGACATGATCGACCCCATCAAAACAGATATATACTTGCACATACTTGCACCTTTTGGGGAGTACTTTGAGGGTCCAGGTATAGAAACAAAGGTGCCCTAAAGATCCCTAAGGCAGAGGTCACGGAGGTCACGCAACAATCGAGGTTGCACCTGCACCACCTCATCTTCACCCCATCTTCACCTCTCCTATCTCTTTGCGTTTCTTTTCCGTTCGACCCGGGGTCTCCGACCCCAGCTGCGACGGACGGAGAACACCTCTTCGCCCCGCCACGGCTCGGCCGTCAGCGTCGTCAGCATCACCCCAGGTCTCTTCTACCAGTCGCTGGCGGCGATCTTCGCCCTGGCGGCATGGACCACGGTGATCGTCTTCTATGCTCCCGGGAAGCGGTTCAGCCATGCGCGACGCGGGACGTGGGCCATGTTCTCCGAAAAGCGTTGGGTGTGTATTGCTAGGTGGCCAACATATGCCCTTCAAGAGGAGTAGGACTTCGCCTGATTTTGAGCACTTACTGTAACTGTTGCAACAGTGCTGGCACCCCACTTCAGTTCCATCGGCGCAGAAAGCAAGGGCAAAATCCCTCTGACTCCAACCAGTGAATCAAGTGATGGTCAAAATGGCTCTTTATAGATCACAAGCCCCACAGCCCACACACATGAACCAGGATTTTCTCATTTCACCCATTAAGCGCGTGCTTCGGAAGCATCGCATTTGGGGTTCCTGATCTGGGCCGAGTATGGCTGAGTGTGCTTTCCGTGTCATGTGATGAGCTCAGGTTGTTTGAGGGTCACGAAGTGTGGGAACTGATGCATTTGTAGCGTGAGGCTTCAGTGCGTGCTATACAGAATGGTTCCCGCACTTTAATGTACAGAATATGTCAGGGACGTCTAAATGTTTTGCCTTGAATGCCTTTTGATGAAGATCAGAGGCAGTTTGTTCTTCAAGGGATTTTATTGAAGCGATTAGATCTCCGCTTTGCTTCACAATGATTCACAACATCAAACAAACATTCATCAACATGCGTAACATGCAATTGTGTTTTGCATCGTCGCGGTGGAGATCTAGACCATTGAAACGTCAGACAGTGACCCCAGTGACCCCTTACAGGTTGAGCTGCGCAGGTTGAGCTGCTTTTGTTGCAGAAGGAAAAAGGATACAACCAAACCCACTTCCCAAATCTACCCTTCTTGCCTTTCTTTGGACAGACCCTAGGGAATTGAACTGTGTACATAAGGACCCGATGTTAGCTATATTTGATGTCCAATAATTGGAACTCCATCAGGGACTCAACATGGCCAGGATGTGGAGGCCTGAGGGCTAGAGAGGCTTGATGCGGGGGACTACCCCTTCCGCGCCAGGCAGCGGCGCCACGTGCCCCAAAGAAAGCGGCCAAGCGGCGGCGGGCGACGTAGAAAAAGCGGGCGGTGACCCTCCTGGGTCACCTTCCAGAGGACATTTCTTGTGACTGCTTGGATGCTGGGAGCATTCCTGCCGCCTGGGGGGCGGCCCTTTTTTGGGAGGTTCGGTGGTTGGGGTGGGTGGATTTGAGATGGGACAGGAGGTTGAGGGATTGGTTCTGGATCAGAATGCTGACAGGAAAGGCTCGGCCCATGGAATGTCATGACATGTCCATCAGTTAAATATTCGTTACTGCATTGATCGGATGACTAGGCCTTTCGCGACAAACAAGTGAGCTGGGTGACTGTTTTGTTCTACTTTGATCTACTTTGCCTTTCAAATAACAGAAGAAAAGTAGAACAAACCTTAGATAGAAGTATGCAAATTCCAGGTAGATCTACTTTGATCTACATTTGGACGAGCAAGTTAGCCCAACAAAACACTCCTGGACTTGGTGCCGGGCTGGACTTCCACCAGGACACCGTCGGACTCGCTGCACCAAACTACCCATGCAGAGCCCAGATGATCGGACGACGGAACACCCCGACCCGACTCCATGCGGTCGGACTCCATGGATCTCGAAAGTGACGGTGCGTGGTTGCCGTCTCGAACTCATTGTTCTCCGTGTTTCCAGGACCGTACGTGTACGGAATCCCGAACTTGATAGCGATTTTGAGGTCACAAACATGGTCTGTACAAGGTCACTGGATGAGACTGCAACGATCTCCAAAGAGGTCACGAACGGTCCTGGTCCTGAGGTCCTGGTCCTGTTCTTTTCCCCACGGTATCCCATGGTTTTGGGACGCGTGTGACCAAAATCAACTGAGATGTGTGGCCTGACCGCGGCGACCCCACTGGTTCCCACGGCAGCTCTCCTGGAGCTTTGCCAAGGCAGTGCAGTTTGCAAACAAAGAGCTGAAGAGAGACCCAGAAGTCCTTCTGAAGGCCACTGGCATTCGCTGAAGAAATTCATGACTTGGTCTGTCTTCAGGAGATGTGGTTTGATCCGGGAGTTTGGTCATGCTGTGCACCCAAAGGACCTTGGTGGACCCAAAGGACCTCTTTTCGTGACTTCGCGCGACATCTGGGGCGATCTGGGTTTCGACCGCTGCTTTGGTTTTGCAATGTTTTGCCTCTACTTGGACAGACACGGTCTGTGTTTCCTCCAAGTCTTTGCTGTTTAGACCTGACCAGATACCGTTCATGTCACGTTGTCGAGTTCCCCAGCCCACCTCAAAAGGCACTGGTCTTCGTCGGTCCAACCCTCCGATTCCGACTCCCCAATCACCGCTCCCACCACCGGTCAGCCGAAGCAGGCATTGAGCCGCACGGCCTCGGCGCTGCGGTTTTTGCCCACCGACCTCTGGGAGGCGCCGGCGCGGTGGTCGGACCTGCGGCAGAACGCGGCGGTCGGCGCGGTGGCGTGGCGGTGGCGTGGCGGTGGCGTGGCGCGGGCTGCGCGGGTTCGGGAGATCTGGGGGTGAAGTCTGGAGGGATGGGGTGGGACACTCTTCCAGTCCACTGGAGGGATGAGGAGCAATTAGGATGTTTGGCTGCCGCCCTTCTGGCCCTCCAAGCTTCATATCAAAGGATCCTATGTGATGTTTAAACAAGAAAGAGATGCACCCAAGCCTTGTAGACGCATTCTTCCACATTTTACATCATGTGAATGAGGGGTGGCCAAAGCTTGTTAATTCTAATGGCCCCAATGGCAAAGCCTCATGACAAAGGAAATTCAAGGAACGTGTCCTTGTAATCACAAAAATGAAGTATACATAAAGAATCATAAATACTCCTGCACTTTCTTTGGGTAAAGCATCCTGGGTGGGCAGCAGGTAAATGTTCATAAGTCGATAGCGCAAATTGTGGCACAAGTCCTCAACCCCTTCTTTCCAGGTACCTCATATATTTGGAGATCGCGTCCATCCACGGGGTTGAGACCACGAACCACTACAGGTCATGTTGGTCATGTTGGTCTGGTCGAGATACATCTTCACCTGGCGAGATCTCGGCTCGGGATGTCGACGACTGATGACTCAGGGCATCGTCTTCCCCTTTCATTTGTTGTTTTCGTTCGGGTGAGGAGTTTTGGGACAGAGAAATGAACTGAAACGGCCTAACCGACCGGATTAACGTTGAATCATTGCGGAACTGAATCATCCTTCGCAGTTGAACTTCCGGGGGGATGAACACAGGGAACTTTGGGAACCTCATGTCCTGATTCATATTTTTCTGACTAGAACTAGAACTGATTTAGTTCTAGAGTCTGCTTGCTTTGGTCCTCATGAATCCACCATACTTGCTTGATCCATGGACCCAAACAAGCAGACCCGGGTTGGGGGGTGCGTCACGCACCGCGATCGGACCGCAGACAGCGGAACTCGAGACCGCAGACGGCGACTCCAGGTTCCAGAGCTGATGCTGGAGGTGAAGTTCGGACGATGAAGTCGATGAAGTCGGTGATGTTGGTTGGTGTTTCTGTTTGAGTCCATGTTTAGTCGTTTGATGGTGGTTGTTGATTGTTGAGATTTTTTGAGTGTTTATGGTTAGAGTTTGGACATGTTTGGACTATTGCCAGCTGGTGTTGCTTGGAGTCTCTGGATTTGCCTGAAATCAGGGAGTATGACCCGCCTAGAAGAGAGCTTTCACTTCGTTCCACAATGTTCGATCATGTTTGTACTTCCCCTCCAAGAGAGACATGTACGTGGTTGCCCGAGGCACGTGTCATAAACTTTAGAAGAGGGTGACAATTGACTATTGACTGCCCGCATCTCACACTATTGACAGCAAAGTTCTTCAATGTAACCAGTGGCAAATCTGCAAGGAGGATATGATCTCATACAGATCTGGAAGAGCAAGTCTACTGTGCACTTGTTTGATGCGGTATGATTTGCATGGCTTTGGGTGTAACGCAAGTGACATGGCAAGCTAAATTCTCCTTGGAGACTTTGGGTACGTTGAACAATCAAGGATCACGTCCGTTTGCACTTTCTTTGGCGTTGGTCGTCAAAAACAGTGGATGCAAGTGAATATCGCCTATCTTTGTCCCCCAAATCTACCCTGCTAAGCAGGCAACTATACCACTCATGAGCGTTTTGTGTAGTATTTGATGACAGTTTTGCGTAGGTTGTGTGGATGTTGTCATCCTTATTAGGCTCATTCACTCCTGTTTCAGCAAAGTTCCATATATTTTCCCTTTTGCATGCTTAGCCGCCCAACCCATCCGACAAAATCCTGGTCAGCCCGCCAGGCCGTCAAGAAGAATCCCGTTTGCATGAGTACCCTGCCGTGGTTCCAGGATGGGCCCGTCGCTGTTCTCACCCTCGCCCACGTTTGCGTGTTTGGCATGATTGCATGAGTTGTTGCAGGGAGCCTAGCTTGAAGGAAATGCAGCAACAAAAAAAATTATGTTTCATTCCCTAGACCCTGAAGTTGACTAGGACCATATAACAATAGGTTTAATGCCAGATCCATAAGGAGTCAACCATATGAGAGAGAATGGTCTTTGGATGGCCTGAAAGGCCATTGAACGCTGAATTCGAGAGAATTTGCAGCCGCGGTTTTTTGCTCTTGATGTCGGCGCCTACAAGCGGCATATCTTTTGTCGATCTTTTTGTGTTGCCGGGAGTTGGGAATTATGATATGGCTTCTCCCAATGGCTTCGTGCTAAAGTTTCTAAAACGGGCGGGTTCTGGGGCCGGATCATGACGTTTGTTTGGATGCAGATGAAACAACGATGCCCACGTGACATGCACACGGGCCCCGAATCGACAGATGGGCACGGGCCCCGAATCGACACCGGTGTCCATGGCTCCGGTGAGCTTGGAGTGCAGAGAGCGTCAATTGAAAGCACGGAACTGAGACAAAACCCGTAAAAGCAACATATTTCTGCCAATGGCATGAACACTCGCGCCGTGTCGGCGCGCGCGCGACCAGTGCGGGTATGATAGACATGCGGGACCCACATCGTCACCGTTTTCACTTGTCTTAAGATATGTTATGAACAGGACCGGTGGCCCCTGGACTTCAGTGGTCTCGAGGTTTCCTTTGATTTGTTAGAAGCAGCACGTGGTTTTCTTTGTTCGGTGATTTGGTTCGTCAAAAACGTTTCAGCTTTGGATTTCATAGCCGCCGTCGTCGTTCTTTCCAAAGGTCTACATGGTTGCACGGTCTTTAACTTTGAGACTTGGTACTTGTTCGCGCAACAGGTTGTTTTTACACTTGTCCAACTTGTGGTTCCTCCAGCAGAGTTTTCAACGCCCGAGAGATGTTAGGATCTTTTTTCGGCTTTTGCTAAACTATCGTGAAAAGGAGTGCCACTGTCCCCTGATTTTGTACTTTTTCCCTGAGAAAACGACGAAACAGCTCGTTCGTGGACTCAAATTTTACCACCTTTCCTACTGTAATCCTGATGCTTTCTAGGTACTGATCAGAAAGCGTCATTAAAAAAAGACAACAACAGTTTTCGAGCTTCCAACTATGTTTCACTCCGATACAAACTCACTCAACCACACGCGCGGCTTTCATGGCGCCGGGATGTTTCTGTAACCTTCATGGATACACCTGAGTTTTCAAGCATGGATCCATTCTAAACAGCACGAAACACGGCGCTGACCATGCGCTGATGGTTTTTGCAGACCGAGCCCAGAATGGTAAAGCGCACATCCCCAAGCGCGCCATGGATACCTTGCGAAACAATGCGAAACATGGTTGATCCCCCGGCGAAGGGGTTGGCGGCCCATGTGTAGCCCAGAAAGCCGCCCTTTGCATTGGATGCCATGAACTGTGTGCATCCAAGGTTGCGTTTAGTCCATCCAAGAAACGCAGGAACTTGTCAAGGACAAACTGGACGACTAGTTTTCCTTCATGAGCTGATAAGTGAAGCTGAAGTTGGGTCCACTTTTTGTGTTTTGCTCATATGTTTTCCTCGGTGAACCGGGTGCGACGTGTTTACCATCCTGTTTGACAAGTGCAGGAGGACGAGGATTTCGTCCAGGCCGTCATGGAGCAAAACGGCATGGCGCCTGGCACCCAGCAGCATCACGGTTTGGGAATCGGACTATCCAGGCCTCATAAAGACGTCTCCATTCACTCTCTCAGAAGGTATGTGGATCCATTGGGATTAGGTGTTCACCTCAAGATCGCCAAATGAACGATCCAAAAATCAACAAAATCAGCGTCTACTCACTATCCCTAGTGCCGCTCCCCTTCCTTTCTGCATCCCAGAGATACCAATATTCAGTATACCGTTTGGAAATTTGTCTCCCATGTGCCCCCCCAGAAAGTATAAATGCAACTTTCAGCCGGACCACTTCCAAGTCTAAGTCAAGCAAAAAAGAACGAGGTATGAGGTATAGATGGCAATACCCATTGGTTGGTTCATTTTCGCAGAGGGGATTCCCTCCCGTCGTTTTCACCGGTTCGCCCGGTCCTTCGACTTCCGAAGCCGGGCGGACCCAGGTTGCAACACGTGGCCAAGAAATTCCAGAGGAGTAAAGCCGTGGTGCTCACAGTGTCTCAGCCGGTAAAGCCGGAGGACCGGCACATCGTTCGTTGGAAGGGGTTTTAAAAGGTGTCAAATATGTGTTGTTTCCTGAATTATTACTATGGGATAACCTTTGTGTTGTTTTGGTACTGTAGTGCTTTATTGGGGATTAGTGCAAATCATTTTTTTTTAACTGTGTTGTCCGATTTTGGAAACGTTCTACCATCTACCATCCATATAATATATTCCTTTGTCAGATATCAAGGAAGTGAAACGTAAACCCTCAAAAGGCATGTTCCTCTACGAATGTGCAGTTTCCCTGGTTCTGAAAGAGGATGTTTGAGGACGCGTATTCCGATTATTGCACGGCAGTTGGTGCTATAGCCACTGCATGGCAATGGGATTTGCTCCATGTTCCCATCGGATTCCCCCGTTGGATACACTTCCGAAACGCTTTGCAGGCGACGGGTTCTTGGGCGACCGATCCCTCGGACATGGAACCAAGCCCTGCGGAGCAGGGAACCTTCTGCCACCTGTTCACTCCTGCACCTTCCATCCAGGTGACCCTACTGCTTTATACGCTCCACACCACAACCCGCGCGCCAGTGTCTCAGGCGGTGCAGCAGAATGGCCTGGCGCTGCAGTTTGCTCATACCACCTTGCGCGCCGACGCCGAGGCGGCGCAGGGGGGAATGGGGTGGTCGCCGCCCAGCCAAAGCACCCAGATCCCTACAGGGCACCCCCGCAGGTCACCTGCTGCAGACCGGGAGAACGCAAGGGTTTAGTGGACCCATGCTGGATAATTTGCTCTAAACGAAGAGACCAAGGTGACCAAACGGTCTACTTGGATCTACATGGAAGAAGTCTTTAGATGCTGAGGATGGAAAGGACTTGCAGTTCATGTAGAACACAGAAAGGGTCAAGACATGTCTAGACTCTAATTATCTGAATTACTAAGACTAAGACTCAGAATCTATATGTTAATAATTAGGTCTTTTCTTGCGGCTTTCATAGAGATTAGTTTCAGTCATGCACTTATATAGTGGATTGAAACTGCTTGCCGCGGCGCGTCAGCACACACATGCCCTTCCCGTCCTACCCTTTGCGGGCCGCGGGGGCGGGTCTCAGGTCGTCCTCCCCGCGGTGGCGGAGAATGGCAACGCCTTTTGCTATGCCGAACGGGTGCTGCGACATGACCCCAACATCGCCTTCCAGGCGCCCTCCGAAACCACCACGTCACCAGGTCCGGATGTGCCAAACCGGTGCCCGCAGGGCGAAGACAGTCGTGGTTTGACGGGATGTTCAACAAGTGGTTGATAGGAGCGTCATGTCCTCATTGTCATGCAACATGATTTACATCAGGTTGCATATCAGCATAACTTGACTCGAAAGCTAGTCGTTTCAGGGTGAATAGACAGCTTTTGGGTGAGGTTCCCTTTGCCTAGTTGGTGACAAATCAGCCAAGTGTTACATCTCCGGGTTGCTGTAAACAGGTACTGTAAACCCTCGACAGAGAGCAGTTTGGGCATTTGCTTTGAGTACTTCTGCCATTTTCTACTGATGTATATCCGATTTGCTGTATATTATTTAACTAGAAAACGGACCGCTTACAGGAGAGGTTTCACTATATCAAGTTCGCTGTGCATCAGTGATGCATATTTTTTTTGGTTTCGTGTTTGGAGGCACTTCCGTTTGAATACACAAACTAAATTGGTTTTGGAGACACCAACAACAAACGTCCTCACCACCTAAAGCTTCCTGGAGCAGCGGCCACCACCCATGTTTGTCGTCAGCGGCGAGGCCTTGGCGCTGAATGGCACAGCGCTACCGCACGTGGGGCCTCCTGGGAGAGACGTAGCCTGTAGCTGCTGCACAGTGACACCTTGAATAAATCGATTGTAGACTAGGTTGAGGGAAGAAGTTCATGTTCTAGTAAGCATAGTGAACATCAGTGAGTAGTGCATTGGCTTTTGTCATTTGTGTATGTTTGTTGTTCTCTATGTTTGTGGACCTTTTTACTTTTAATTGGAAGTCCCTTGACAGTTGTGACCACGGTTAGTCTCGCTGGCCCAGTTGGGAGAAGCCTTGCGCTCAGACGCCAACCAAGTCCTGCTTCAGGCAGGGGTTCTTTGGCCACTCCGCAAGCATGCGCAAGCTGCTGGGTGCACAGACGTAAAGACGTGTACCCGAGTGTACCCTTTGTAGATTATCATGTGTTTTCCAGGCTTTCCAACGGCCATGCCATCCACTTCCATGTGATGTGCTCGTCAGACCGAATGAGCCTCATCTTCAGTAGTGTAGACTCTTGACTCTTCACCACTACCCCCCATTTTGGCTTTTCCTGCGCCGGACATCCTGATGCAGGTCACCCGAAATGAAGGTGTGGAGGAATATACGCAGCCGTACATTGTGCCTGCATGGGCGCGGGACCCCTGGCTGGAATCCGTTTGGAAGGTCTCCAACTGGAAGTGCCATGTAGTGTTTTTGGTTTGCTGGTTGTTTTATATGTTTGTTGTAACTGTTTTGTTTGAGTGTTTGTTGTAAACTGTTTGGATTTGTGGGTGATGTTGTAGACTTCGTGTAGCATGTTTTTTTTTTCCGGGGGGGTGTTCCAAAGGTGGACACCGCATTTTGGAGATGTGATATTTGCGGATGACAACTCTTGATGTAGACTCTTGATGAATAAACTCCCCCATGTGAAGAGGTGGTTCACTTCAACTGGGGCGTATGTATTAATCAAGAGTCTTATGTCTAGAGTCTACATGATGTGCCAAGCATGGATCCACTCTCGTGCAGAGGCGGGAGTGACACCAACCTTGTGACTAGACTCCTGGAAAAATGGGGAGTGTCCCTGCAACAGATTGATGCGTCGATGTGCAAACAAGCACACTCAAAAAAAACACATTGAAGGGTGAACATCCCAATAAATAGTGGCTCACGAAAAAACATACTGGGTTGGCGTCCAGACACATGTTTGCATACCTGGGTGCCAGGAACGGCACCATTGTCGCAGGACTGCGTAGCACCAAGGGATCCTGCCGAGCTCCGCTCAGGTCCCCCTGGACAAGGAACGCCACCGCGAAGTGGTCTTGCGCTGGTTGGCACGAAGGCACCTGCCGACCAAAACAGAATAGGATCATTTCAGTCTCCCTCCAAAGAACTAGGTCAATAATGCTTCCCCATGCAGAGATCCATTCCCCATGCAGGGATCCATTACCTCATGCAGGGATCCATTACCCCATGCAGGGATCCAATTCCCTTTTTTTTTGAAGGTACTTGGACTCTCCAAAGCTACGTAAAAGTGTATCCAATCACCTCAGAGGGTATGTGGATCCATGTTGCTAGAGGAGAAGAGTTTTGACTCACCCGCTTCGAAAGGGCCACTTCAAGGGAAGCATCATCCGGTGAGAAATCCCTCCCGAGAGTGGGAACATCCGGATCTGGAAGAGGCCAACAGATACAGGGGTCATGCCGCTACGTGGCAAAAAAAAGGCACCCCAGGACCCCAGAACCCCGAAGCATCGAGGTGGAACTGACTGGCGTGGAAACAGTGGAACTGACTGAGCTGCATCCAGCGAAAACCACCAGGATCTGGACAATGAGAGCAGGTCTAGAGTCTAAGATGTCTAAGGTGACAATGAGCTTGTTAGACTTATGCTAAGCTCAAAGGTGAAAGCATAGCATGTCTCCGGTGGTTTCTGGTGGGACCCTGGGTTTGCTTCACTGTTGCATGACTGTTGATTGGGACAGGAGTACAGTACATATTATATACTATATAAACATAAAGAGATACTGTAATCATTAGGCAGATCACATAAATTTGGAAATTCCACACTGAGGTGTTGTCAAACACAGATGACGCATCATCAATCAAAATCCAAAACCCACCCATGAGGGGATTGACCAAATCGGAGGAGAAAGGACTTCTATCAAACCAGTCGCTAGTCCAGGTCCAATTTCCAGATCACGAAGTGAAATCCCTGTTCAACTGTTGGTTCGCTTAATCTCAGAGGTTCGCTTTATCTATGAGAGGTGATTGGACCCATTCTATCTAGCTCTCGGACTTGTTTCGGGTGGCTCCATGACCACGACCTGCGTCCCATCCTCTCGAGACCACGAAGCGGGCCCGGCTCCAACCGTTTTGGCGCAGGTGGAACATTCCCGGCTGGAAAAGCCCGACGGCTCGGACTTCGCTCGTCGGACTTCGCTCGTCTACTGGGAGACCCGGTCCATCCCACCGGGCGCCCATCGGGGGGGGACCGGGCCCGGGGAAGGTGAGGGTCGAATAGACTCCAAGCACTGAGATACATCGGTGCAAGCAGATGGCGCCAAGTCCCAACATGCCGGCATGGGCAGGAAAGCGATGGGCCAACCTACTAGCGATGTGTTTTATGAGCTTTTGTGAGTTCATTCTTAGGCCACCAACACATGAGTATCATGAGTGTGAGATTCATCCAGCATGTGCACAGTCCACAGTAAGCAGTCAGGCAACAGGAGCCTTGTAGGGCACTCAAACAGGGCTCCAGGGTCCAGGGCCTGAGGATGTTTGGAGCTCCTTGCTAGCACAAACAGTCACAAACACCGCAAATGAATATTCCAGGAAGAGAATTGCTGCACTTCTTTTTGTTCAGATCTGCTTGGCTGGGACCCAGTAAACACATGGTCTACATCCTTCCTAGCTTGGGTGAGGAGATATATCCAGACCGGCCTTCAGATCGGACCGCGACCGGTGCGCCTCTAGACCGCCTCAGGTGGCGGCATTTTGCCTCCCCGAAGTCCATCGAGATCCTTCTTGCCGGAGCTTTGTCCCCGACCTCTCGTGCCATCCTCAGGGACGCCGATCGCGGAGAAAGCGGCGGGTCGACACACCGGAAGCGGCTCCTTCCATGAGGTAGAGGCATACAGACTACAGTGACTACAGTACATGAGTACACAGCAAGACGCAGCATGCTTTTGGGGGAGGAGTGGGAGTTCTGCTAGGATCATAACAGATATATAGTATGTAATAATATACTATATATAATCGATTAATATCGATAATGATCGTATTGATAGTATAGTAATTACTGTATTGTCTATCTAAGCCACTTCACACAATCATTTTGATGTCTAATGTTAGTCAATTCTCGGCACTCAACGTTCCAACTAAGCCTGCCTCATTTGTTCCACCCATCCCAAGCCCTCACCGCTTCGAGGCCAAGCGACCGTCGGCGGAGCTCACCGAAGCCAAAAAACGACGACGGTCGACTCGTGCGGCGGACGACCGGGAGCGCACGTTGGTCCGGAATTGGTTGGGGGGAAAAGGGCAGGGGAACCCAACCCCCATGGAGAAACACAGGCTGTAGTTCTTCGGACCCGGTTCAAACAGTTGGGAGTTGGGTGGTGAATGGACACCCCTTATTCAATCTTATTTACCCCTATAGCCTATAGCTATGAGCAGACTCTGATTGGGGGGCTCTGGTTGATGGATAGATTTTCTTTGGATGGGGAGGCTGAAGGATGTACTGTACCGCTTTGAATGCAAAGTGGAAGTTGTGAGCAGTTCGTGGGATGTCCGGCGAAGGCTTCTAGCTTCCAGCTGCGACATGTCATGCTCATGTCAAAGTAGACTTTGCATTAAAGGAATGGAGAGTGTAGTCTCGAAACGACCATGGTGTGCCTCCATAAAGTATGGGATGAACATGGATGAACCACCTTGCTTCAGCTTTTTTTTACGTATTCCTCGATGTTGGGGCTGGGGGCAAAACACAATGCAAGAGTTTGGAGCATTATGTCATTACAAATTACAAAGGCCGCCAAGTCTCTCATCTTGGGTCCCTCATGCTCATTCATGCTCAGTTGGACATGCTGTTTCACAGGATGTCAGAAAACCATTGATTCTCGACGCCCACAACCTCCTTGGAAAAAGACTCGTTGGTTCTTGGCGGATCCCAAAGACCCAAGATATTGACTCAGACTTCTGGTTGATTGGTAGCAGACTGGAGTTGGCAATGAGTTTGGCAATGTTATGCAATGTTTGTCGTGTTGTCTATTATCCTGCTCGACACAACAGAGAAGTGCCGAACAGGCATTCCATGAGAAATGCTCATTTTTCGGCCCAAAAGTGCTAGCCAAGCCATCCGCGCGATCCGCGGCTTCCTGCGGCAACGGGGTAACACTCCTTGAGCCATGTGGAAGGCGAACTGACGGCATTGGACGTGGAATGTCCCAAATGCTTTGTTGAGGCATGAAGACAGACAACCGGTCCCCTCACAGGCCCTTGATGTCCTCATTCAACAGCCCCATCCACCGTTGAAGCGGTTGAAGTCGTTTGAGTGATTCATTCTGAAATCCTGTTTGGCTCCTTTTGACATCAATTGAAATGTGTCTGATCATTCTGATCATGTTTTTGGTATTTTTCTGGTCGACGGTTTCTTGGGACAAAGAAACACGTCTCTTCTGGGCCTGGCCCAGACCTTTAACCTCCTCAACCGATTCTAGGTGCAACAATATTAATTATCCTTGAACCATTCACTGTAAATCGTACTGATGTTGAACATCCGCTATGTGCGTGAGCCAAATGCATTGCAGCAAGATACCAACATTGGTGGACGATCGTTGTTCGGATTCCCCCACCGCACACCGCAGAGATCTTGACCGGCGCTAAGGAGATGGGCATGAACTGGGATTTCGCCGGACACTGAGAGGCAAAACTGGCGTAGGATCCGGACACCTGCTGACGGGGTTTTGGATGACTTCACGGAGTCGGATGGGGGGTGGTATAGGCTTCGTGTTCACAACGTGTGCATATCACGATTTCCCAGGCATTATGCGGTCCAGGTACCTAGCCTTATCGGATTGTTGAATTTCCTGTTAGAAAGGCCGAGCAAACTGAATGCTAATTAATGCTAAGATCCATTCGATTTGGATGGTGCTGGAGCCTTTGGTGAGTGATTCCCTATAGGGCAACAATGGCACTGAGATGAGGCTTGCGACCTGGATTTCTTGCGCATGGATCAGGTTTTTCCAGCTTGCCAAAGTTCAAAGCGAGGAGAGGGGTTGGACGGATCCCAACACATCCACTCACAGGTTCACCACAACCACCCCATACCACCCCGGTACTTGAACGGGCTTATGCTGATCCCCACACCTTGGCTTGCACCGGCCTGGGCCGCCGGGCCAAGGCCACTTCACTCCGTTCGGTCGAGTGGCATGCCGAAGCGGTGAAGCTTTGGGAGGCTTCGACTCATAAAACGGATGGTGGCGATGAGAGGGGGCAGGTGATGGTATTCACTCAAGCGTGCTTAAAGCCAATTCAGGGGTTAGTTCCTGTTTACGAACTAATATACTTCAGAGCGGTTTAAGATAAATCTGATACCGCGGTATGATTACTTTGGATCACTTTGGATCGCTGACAAGCCTCTTAGTCACTCGACCATCCAGACCACACAGTTTTCAGGGGGTCGTCACTAGGCTACACTTGGCTCATCACACAAAGGCTGGATTCAGAAGTTTACCACCCGCTGCCTTCTTCCTTTGCCTTCGGTGTGGGATTTTTGGAGGGGTCCCCCGCCTCGCAAGTCAAGCCGACGGCGGATGGCCCCCGACGGCGGATGGCCCCCGACGGCGGCCGACTTCGACCCTCGCCTCACATGGACAACCGGTGGTCCCAGGATCTGCCTGGCGGACCCAACCAAGCCCCAAGTGGGCTGAAGTGGACCTGGGAGAACCCCAAGGGTTCATAGGAGGGATCAACACGTGTTTGGCACCCCGAAACTAGGACCTACTGGTAATTACATGGGTAACCTGCCCAACCTTTTTGTGGGGATGGGGGTTGCCCCACTCAACAAGCATGTTTTCGTCGTCTTACCAAGGTGTGCCGTTTTGACCATGAGTGTCAGCGGTACAGTCGCCAGACTAGATTGGTGGAAGAGGTGGAAGAAAGGTTACAGTCACCTTGATGTTCCAGGGAAACTGATGGAGTGCGCCTTGAGGGCCTCCCACCATTTTTCAATATGTTTCATCATTGTTCAAGGTGTTTCCTTTTTGAGACGCTGCAGCAAACGTTTGAGGCCGCCCAGGAGTCTGAGCACCTGCAGATGACCCAAGAGCTATTGCAACAAGGTCTCCATGAGTGCCTTGAGGCAGCTCTCAGAGCCCGCTGAAACAGCGTCACAACGCAGAAGGATGCATGCATGGTGGATCAGTGCAACCTGTCCATGATGCCCCTCAAATCCATTGTTTTTTAGACGAGCGGGCCTTAGTGACTGACTACTGGGCACCTATGTTGGCTACACATCTCAAATGAAGGGTCCCGTTCAGATCCCCCTAGTTAGAGAGGACATAGAAACAGAATCAGACAACATAATATCATTGCTGACATGTGGGGGTCTCTTTTTTTGTTCCAATCATATCAATTTGTTTACAAGCGAGAGAAGAGCAGTTAGAAAACATCATCTTGCTGGACAAGTGGCTTGCTTAGGTAAATTTGTGACCACAAGTAATATATGTTTTTGCTTTGTGCATGATTGCCACTTGTTTGTATAATGCCAAGTTGTTTGCTTGTTTCGATCATCGGACAGAACCAATTCATTCACACCTTGAAGAACATCGGGTGAACTGGCCGTGCGAATGTGGGGCGCCCGTTTCGGGGCGATGTGCATGTGGGCATAGCATCGCACTCGTGCTTCTTCCGAAGACCTCACCCTGCGCTGCGCGTCGCGAGGGCGTCGCGTTTTCCCCCCCAAAAACTAGAAGCATGATGAAGCACGCAGCATTGCCTTTTCCAGGACCTCGAGGATGCACAATCCAGCTTTGAATCCAAGATCCCACTTTGTGAAAAAAAAGGGTGATCTCTTGACATGAAGATCTCTTAGCCGGACTGGAGATGATTCCCTTTCAGTTGAGCATCTCATTCGGTGTTTGGCCTCTCATTCCTCAGCACGCTCCGCAAGACAGCGTCTTGTCCACATGCATGTGGTCCATCTTCCACGCAGGCCCTACACGTGGCAAAGGTTTGGATGCAGCAGCTGGATCAGACACATCCGGGGCTCACGGTGGCTTGGAAAGCTCGAAATCAAGCAGTCGTTGTGCTGGCTTAAAAGCAGAAGCATGGGGGACCTCTTGAAAGCATGGCTACTTCAGGTATCCAACACTCAGGTCCAGGATGGTCCAGGTATGTCTATAACTCTTCCATTTCCGGATGTTGGGATTCCCAGACTCTGAAAAGAAGACAACAAGCTGAGCTCTGACGACCCAACCCTGACCACCTTCTTTTGGCTTCGAGCCCTGAGCCCGGCGGCAATTTCTGAGACACCCAAGATGTTGCAACTGAGATCATTTTCCTTGCGGTGATGGCCAGCTTGGGGGCACTCTTCTTCGAGCGTGTGCAGCGCGGTGTGGAACGCACGGCAGTCCCTTGGATGCTCAGCATACGCATCGAAGGTTCAAACAGCACTGCTTCAACCCCCAGAGGTTTTTGTTCTCATTATGAACACTTCGGCAAAAGCCCGTGAATGGTAACAGATCCGCGAATGCTAACGACATCTAGCAACCAGTCTTGATCCGAACTCGTGCCGAGAAAGAAGGAGAAGTCAGTGGTCCCAGTTTGACCCACGCCCGACCTGCGGGTTCTCCAGTTCGGCAGTGTGTTGATGCCTCGAGGCACAGCAAGCTGAGAAGGAGCTGGCCGAGCGCAACAGACCCCAAAGACGTTGGTTCTTGTCCTTTTTACCACCAGGGGGTTGGGCACTGGCTTGGAGGCATGGCCTTCATCAGATTTCCTGATGTTCAATCATGTTCCATGTGGGGAGGCTAATTCCGCTAATTCATCGATGCAACACCCAAAAAAAGTCTGAATGTGTCTAATAAGGATCTATACTGGATGTAAGGGTCCAACAGATTCAGAAGCCGATTTCTTCTGCAGCGTCGCTTGAAAACTTCTGCCGCGCTCCTCGCTGCTTGGGCCGTTGGTGAAGCATGTCTTGGCCCGGCCGTTGGGCCGTTGGTGGAGGTGGTGTAGCTCCGATCTGAAAACAACAAACAATCGGCAAATGTTTGTGTCGGATGATACACCAATCCCGACAGGAGGAGGGTTTATCAGGTGTATCCTTATAGCTTTCATTTGGCAACAAGAACAAGCAGATTGATGCAGATTGTACAGTATGACACGGCATTGGTTGGCATGCCCTGTGCATTACTTTAAAAGACAACCGGTTAGCTCGATACACTGACTCATGGTAAAGTACTCCGAACAAATAATTGAAAAGCCAAGAAGGCCATCATCAAAAGAGACAGAATATTGACCTCAAGATCTATATATAAGTCTTTTACCATGTGCCAATCACATTCATGATTGCAGAAAGATACGCTGTTGGCCTTTTCCTCCAAAAAAAATGAGCACACACACACTTTGACATTTGTATTTAGTTAACTCAGTTTCCCGATGGGAAGGAAGGTGACAGAACCGCAAGGTGGAAGAGTCGGCGACAACAGTATGGTTTAACCGTGTTTTCAGTGGCACTCAAAGTGGCGGCTAAGCTGCTGCAGATCTGCGGAAGGAAACCTGTTTCGGGGTGGTAGCATGAAGGACCATGGCATCAAAACACAGCACGGAAGAGTGGAGTAGTGTCACAGCGCAGGTACGTTTTCCTGATCGTCCAGTGTGGAGCTTCGTTGGCAGAGGCCACAACTGGACATCCCTCTGCCCCCTGCGGTTGAATCTGTGGGTAAAAGGTGGGTGAAACGGTGGAAGGAAACCCTTTGTCCAGGGGTGGACACACACAGGTCGCCGTCAGCGGCGCTTTTTCAAAAAGCGGTGGCAGGCTTTGTGGAAGTGTTCGTTGGCTATGTGGGTGGTTCAAGGTGGAGCTTTGTACAGAAAGCGCCAATATTGGCGCTGCGAACAACTAATAGCCACCTAAAAAGCCTTAGAAAGACAGACCAAGCAAACAAAACAAACGCAGACTAAGAGGGCAAGAAAGAAAGATAGGGGTAGTTACGAGGCCCACTTAGTTAAATGAAAGTAGTGCGCGAGCGGGACATTTGTCTTAAACCGCCCGGGTAGCTAGCAATAGGCTAGGAGAAACAGAAGGAAAGGCACCAACACACAAGTGTGTTGAGTGCGATTTCCTTCTGTTTCCCGAGTAGCGGGTGGGGTAGCAACGGAGGCCCAGGGGTAGGGAGGGGGAAAAGCATGATTAATTCATCCGGCCTGTGAATACTTAGCCGCACATGCACATGTGAATACTTAGCGGTCAAACATCTCAAAAAAGCAAGTGTGCGGACAAGTCATGTCAAGAATGCGCAAAAAACGGCCAAGCACTACAGAATCCGTCAGAGAATCAATTCCCGTGGTAAGGCTCGGCAGCCGTTGTATCAGTTGATTCTATGGTTGTGTCGATGACTTCCAGTGGAATTCCCGTGAAAAGCGGTTAGGTCGGTTAATGCTTTCACAATGAGACAGCGCCCCAATGACGGGGATCACACTCAGCACCCGAGTGGGACGGCTGAGCGAAACACACTTTGACATTTGTATTCAGTTAACTCAGTTTCCCGATGGGAAGGAAGGGTGACAGAACCGCAAGGTGGAAGAGTCGGCGACAACAGTATGGTTTAACCGTGTTTTCAGTGGCACTCAAAGTGGCGGCTAAGCTGCTGCAGATCTGCGGAAGGAAACCTGTTTCGGGGTGGTAGCATGAAGGACCATGGCATCAAAACACAGCACGGAAGAGTGGAGTAGTGTCACAGCGCAGGTACGTTTTCCTGATCGTCCAGTGTGGAGCTTCGTTGGCAGAGGCCACAACTGGAGATCCCTCTGCCCCCTGCGGTTGAATCTGTGGGTAAAAGGTGTGTGAAACGGTGGAAGGAAACCCTTTGTCCAGGGACACACACACACACACCAGTTGCCAGTGAACCCTTCGTCTTCATTCGCCAGACCGCGCTCTGGTCCGGCCGTTTCGTCGCCGAACTCGTATCCTCGGCGCTCCGCGGTCCTCGCCATGTCCTCGCCGAACGACGACTGCTCGTCGTCCCCTTCCGCGCCGTCGCTGCGGCCGACGCCGCATTGGACGCGGATGCCCAGCTTTCCAGGCGCCGCGGTGTGGGGAGGGACGGCGGTGGCCCTGTCATCAAGTCGGGCACCGGGCCAGAACGGGTGTTGATTGGCAATTTTTGGTGATGACGGTGGAGGACCATGTGGAAAGAGTGATGAAGATGTTGTGTCATTTCACATGATTTAACATGATTTAATGGAGACAGCAATGGTATAGGTGGAGGTGTTTGTGGGGCTTTCCAGGTGAAGCGTGTTGGCACGGGTGCAACTTGGAGTTTTGGTGGCTTTTGGGGATAGGGGGCCATCATGGGCCATCAAACACAGCGAAGTGGATATTAAAAGGGAGACGCAGCAAAGTCTGGGAGAGGAAACGAGTGCCCATCGCAAAAGATGCCTCGAAAACGACGTTTTTTTTCAGGTCCGGATCCCGGATCTGGATCGGGTAGAGAGTTCTGGAGATGTTCAGGACCTTCATCTGGTGTTCCGGAAAAAAAATTACTCACCGAAAAGACCTGGTCCTGAAAGATAGACCTCATCTGGTCCACATCTCAGATCTGTTATTTTATCTTCAGCACAGATAATGAGATGTTCATCTTCAGACCTCATCTGGTTTTATCTCAGATCTGTTGTAGGACCTTCATCCTTTGCTTCAACACAGATAGACCGAGACATCGGACCGGGACCGAGACGTTGGGGGGACGTAGATCACCGCGAGGCCGCAGGGGCATCACGGCATCTAGAACATCTCACCTGAACAGACCTGAACAAGTTCTAAGATCCCTCCCAAAAGACCATCCAAAAAACATCAAAAAACGGTCCTCCAAGATCAGTGATGTGACATTCCTACTGTTTCGTGGTCACCTGGTGGCTCCGGAGGTCGGGGCCCACCCGGGTGACCGTCAGAGTCCTGGCGGTCGGGTCTGCCAGGGATCTGCAGAACTGGGCTGAGGGATTGGGAACACCCCGAAAGCCCACCAATTAAAGGTTAGCCGGTGAACGAATTCTTCATTTCCCCCGGAATTGCGGGGGACAGGTCTGTAGATAGGGAAAACCCCAACGATCCTGCAGCAGCACAAGCATATAAATTACTTGTGATGCTGCGGCCAGTCCTGCTCTCAGCTGTGCTGGTGTTTTGAACACCTGCAGCCATGGGACAAGCTGACAGGGAGTGTTTCTTTGCCCTTTTCCTTGTATAGGGCTCGAGATGCTACATCGGCTACTCTCCTTTCATTCCCGATACCGATTGGTATGTGGCTGTTCACTTCTGGGAGCGTGGCGCATGCGCCGAAAAGTCACCCTGCATGGTTTCTTTTCGCTTTCGTTTCCCCCTTCTCAGGTTCTTTCAAGTAGCGTGGGCAAAGGCTATTTTCAACTGGCACTTTCCCAGCAGCCAGGCAATGTCCAGCACATCTCGCAGCATTCCCAATCCTTCTCCCCGCCGAAAACCACCCCCCTATGCGAAGTGCCGTCCCATCGCCAACGTCCACCTTCAGGGGATGAGCCCTTGGGTGAGGATAGCGATGAGGAGGCCTTGGATTTGGCACAGGCCTGGGTCGTTTATCGTTGGTTTTGATGGACCGTGGCATGGCACCGCGGGGCCTGCGTTTTTGGGGGCTTGAAGGACCCGGGATTTGTCTTGTACTGGTAGGTATTTTGGGCCTGAAGAAACACTTGTATACTATATATAGATATATAGTGACAGGGACGGTTGGGTCAAGAAAGGTAGGGACAACACAACCACACATAGGGCCTAGGGTTACCAGATGGTTCCAGTCTTGACACTGTGCACACGGGACTTTTGAAAAGTGTTGATACTTCCCCACATGGTTCTCAGCCAGTTGCATCATGCTGCCAGCTTGGCAGTTGCCTCAGCAGAGGGCATGGACTCCCATGTTTTGTGGAGACAATCATCCCTCAAGCTGAACTTGCAACAACAATAAAACCAACCAGTCTTTATATAAAAAACAAGTGTTTGCTTTCAGTGCTGGTTTTGTCTTATAACCGTTCACTCACCACTCCACAGAGAACACATGCTGTGCCGTCACTGCTTCATCACTGGCCGTCACTGGTCGCTCGAGGCCAGTACCACGCGACATGCCATCGAGCGTTTGGCGATGAGCTCCGACGCCTGAGCGAAAGGTCGCAGGGCCTTGCAGGTAGGTCACGGTAGGTTACAGATGTCTATGCGGAGAGATTTGCATGAGCTTCGGGCGGGTGTTTGGTCAATGGAGAGTCTAGAGAATATGGAATTGGAATATAATCAGAATGAATGAAGTAAACATATGTATCCCTGCAAGTCTCAGGTCCTGCCGTTCTGTTACTTTAAGGGTCCTCGGAAATGCTATGGAATGAGGTTCTAAAACAGACGTCGGCAACATCACTTGCTTATTCTTTTAAGGGTCTCAGGTCCTTAAAGGAATGTCGGCGATCAATGCTGTTTGGCTTGAAAGGTACCAGCCATGGTATGATTATGTTGCATCACGACCATGGTACAACCCATGCGGTGGAGAGAGAGAGAGAGAGAGAGAGAGACAGAGCTTCTTAGTTTTGATTTCGCAAAAACACACATTGGAAAGTGCTTTGCGCAGTGCACCGATGAGAAGAAACATTGGTAGGTTTGATGCACCCCAGAGCGTTTGGTGACCCTGATCCAATTCATGTTGAGGGGAAGTGAAATCAACGTAGATCTACTAATTATAGACGTAGAAACCAACACAGAAGCAATCCACCAAGTGGATTTCTTCCAGCACTGCCTGAACGCCATCCCCAAAACAGCCCAAAAGCATCCAAAAGCCATCCCCAGTGGGTGGATCTCAGCATATCTCAGCCTATCTCGAGGATCTCCTCCTGGTACCCAGCTCTTGGAGCGATGAGGCCGGCCCGCTCCAAGACCCAAAGGTCAAACTTGCGGACAGGAGCGGACCAAGCGTTTTCTTTGGCCAGTAAGTGGTCCCCAAGTAGATAGAAATGGTGTCCGTGCAAGACATGTTGAGTGGCGATCGACGTTTCTATCTATTTGATTCTATTATATTGGGGGATTCTGTATAATTAATATGAATCGCAAATGTCACGCGCATAGCGGATGAGTCAATTAGCATGGACAATGGAGCCTCTCGATCTCCGTTCCGTTTACAGCTGGAAACTGCAGTGAGAGTGCATGCATGACATGCTTTAAGTACATTCCTCTTCAGGATGCAGATCGGAGAAAAACATGAACAAACACCAACTAAGACACCATGTCTTAGGTCTTGGAGGCTCCTTGGAGGGTGCCGATCTTCGGCTGGTTAACCCACGACCCCCGCGACTTCGCCCCACCTCCAGGCAGAACAGCCGAGTCCTCGTCGCGCGGCCGAGGCGGAGCGGTCGGGTGTCTCCGGTCCGAGGTCCCTGTTCTGGAGATGAGGTCCCATCTTGCGAGTTTGTAAAAGGTGTCTTTGGAAGATTTGCAATGATCCAAATGAAGTTTGTGCTTAGTCAGGCTTGGATGATGTTTGATGGAAAAGGACCTGATGATTCCTGATGGAGGGTCACGTGAGGTGGCGTGGTGTTGCAATCATTTGCATGGCCTTCAATCTAAGACTTCCGAGTCCTGGGCGAAGCCCAGGAAGCTCAGCTGCTTTCAGGGTGGCAAACTGGTTACGATATTTTTTTGGATGTACATCATGATGCCTCGAACTGATGATTTGTCCGTGCCCAAATCTGGAGGATGACACGAACTCCACGGCGGCGCTGGTGGGGACCTTGCGGGAGCTGGCGGCGGCTTGGCCGAACACGAGCGTTGGTTGGGAGGGAACTTCGCTCCTTTGAACCTCGAGACTTCGCTCCTAGACTTGGCCCTGTGGGGATTTTGCCCAGTGTGAGGAACAATGCAAGGTGATTTGGGTACTTACCGGGGTAGAGATGCCAACACGTTTTTGCCAACAAATGTGCTACTGCTGATTTTGAAGCCACCGCCCAGGGTTCCCAGGAACTCTTTTAGAGTGACCTTCAATCAAACCCCAGTGATACAACACCAATTGCAACAAAACATGATTAAAAACAAACACATACAATGCTGATCAATGCTGTTATTACCCGGAAACTCTCACACGGATTGGAGTCCTTAGAGGCAACTGAAGCAGTCGGTCGACTCCTCGATGCATTTCAATTGCAAGGTCTTAGAAAGATAATGACACGATGGACCACTTCATTACCAGCAACAATACCACTGAAATCCACTGAATTTGTATACAAACAAACTCATGAGGTACTCCATGCCCCTTCACAAGGCCCTTTCAAGATGTTCAAGACATTTTAACCCCTCACTCAAGTCTTACTTGTGAAACTACATGTATTGAGACGAAACCGCAGTCATCCACAGCGCCAAGTTATTTTCAATTTCTGCACAACCCAAGGTGCCCTTCCTGGCTCAACAAACTGACAGGGGCCTCCACGTCCAACTTTTTGAGATGTCCAACCTGCTGATCTGCTTAGTAGTCGTCGCGGCGACTCCAGAGTCTTCTCTTTGCTTGGAAAAAACACGTTCGCAAAACAGATTCTGTGTGAAGAACCACATGACGGGACGCTCCGTTCAACGGACGCTCCGTTCAACGGACGGTTTCCTCCGGTGCAGCTCATCGGCGTAGGCCTCCGCGTCTTCTCGGCCCCGGGCCGAGCTGACGTGGCGCCGGACGCACACCTTTCCAGAGGTGAAGGCTGCGGCGTTTTGGATTGCAAGGGGGGATGGATGCGTTTGAGTTGGGGATTTTAAACCAGCTTGGATGGATGGATGGATTAAACATGATTAGACATTGGGTGATTCACTTGGCACACAGTCCGGAGGGTGAACAACCTGATTTGCTTTCCATTCAGGACACGTCCAGTCCCCATGCGATCATCAGGGACTTCAACCATGCGCAAGCTTGGAAGACCAGATTAAAAACATAAGTGTCCTCGATCCACCAATATTACCTACCACAATCAATAAACCATTACAAATTTGATAAATTCTGGGATAAGTTGTTTCCACCACCAGACGTTTGTGTTGGTTCATGTTTCTGGTTAAATTCTGGGGTTCGTTCCCCACCATCGTTCTTTCCGAGGTACCGGCTGGTCAACTGCGGCGGAACCTCTCAGAGCAGCAGCTGCGACGCTGCTCCGAGCCGCCGATCGGCGCGACAGAGGAGCGCGAGATAATGTATCGGATGTCACTCCGAGTCACTGGAAGTGGATGGCACAGCACCTGGTCATTCCGAGCCCCTGACTCAGAGTCAATGTAGGGCAGTTGACCAGTCACTCAGTGGATGGCATCATCCGTTTTCCAGGGGCCCGATGAAAAAGAGACCAAACCGTCCACGGCCGTGCCCATGGATTCAGATTTCATGTCGGACGTGTCGGAGCTCCAGCTCCTGGAGCTCCCAACGAACAAACACCCGGAGAGGAACGATGCCTCCGGCTCCGGCAGGAGGCCGGAGGCGTATTTGAGGAGTTGTCCCAAGGGAAATCCATCTATGTTTCGGTTCCCATTTGGGAGCTTGATATATGTATACAGAACTATATATGCAATCAGATCAGATTCAATGTTAAAGCCAGTCTGGTCAGGACCAATGTCACTGTGGTATTCCCCCATTAAATAGACACGCACGCGAGAAGATGAAGTTGGTGACACAATGAACTCATTGGAAGCTAAGGTGTCAAATTGTCGAAAGACAAGTTATATAAGTATAATTCCCAGACACTCCATGTATGCCATATATGCCTACATTGACCCCCAAAACCACCCCAATTACTAATTGTGCCATGTTCTTTGGCCTTGCGGCCTCTTTGCCAGGAGTATATTATGGGAGACGAGGAGTTCCAAGGAGCTGTGCAGCGCTTAGCTCACCACTCTCACTCTTCATAGACCAAATGCTCCCTGAATCTTCCAGGGTTTGCAAGATTCCCAACGCGCCATGGTGGCGGGCTACTCCATACAATCGAGCATGCAGCACACAGATACACCAACACCAACAGTTTCCAGCTTTACATGCACACGTCAGAGCAAACAACACCAGGAGCTGTCGTGCTAGGGCTGGAGGTTGACGCACCATTTGAGAAGGGGATAGCACCAGCACTTCTCATGGAGAAATATATATATATATATACACAGTAATGAGAATTAATGATAAATACTTTCTGATCGATATATATATAGTCGTTACTTGCATGTCCCTTCACCCGTGGGGATTCACGAAGAGTTCTTTCATTGATGACCCGTAGCCGGCTCGGACAGTTGCATTTGACTTGACTTTCGTTGAGGCATTCGAGAGTTATCTGGAGAAGGCAGACGTTACAGAGGCGAAGTTGGTCGAGTTACGCATGTTTTGCGTACCTTTGCAACGAGTACCGCCGTCGGTTTGTTCACTTCTCTCAGTCGGATCAGGCATCGCTGATTTAGTGGATAATGGTGGATATGTAACAGATTATTTTAATGTTTTTGCTGTAAAAGATGAGCTAAACAAAGCACAGAAACTTGCGGGCAGCAGGTGAATGTCCCAACATTTTGGGGATTTTTTCTGTTCCCGTCAGACTGACGCGCATGGCTCAGGGTGCGAGTCTTGCTCGGAGTGGAGTTGAGCGGCGCTCCTCGACGCTTGATAGCATGCCTGAGGACAGACGGTGTTGGATGTTGTTAAAAGACTAAATCACTACTTTGTAAGATTTTATCAGAAACTCATAGTGGGATGGGTCAAAACCTGGATCTGGAGCCCCAACTCCATGTAGCTTGAGCTTACGCATGGATCCCGTCATGGGTGGCTAGCCAATTGCCAAGTCGTTCACTCCATCTCAGGCACTGATATTTTGAACTGGGTCCTTGGTCCTGTTGTTTGGTGGGTTTGTCCCGCTTGGGATGAATCTGAGTGTTCCTGCAGGAGCCTCATCTGCCAGACCCCGAGATGCCCGACTGGGAGCTCAGAGGATCAACGGAACGGGGACACGGATCAAAGGTCGAGCGAGGCACACGCTTCTTCTACCACATGATGGGACCAACGAGGTTTCATTATCGTTAATCGTTTTGGTTTTGATGTTCTTCGTGGTTTCTGACTTCTGACGGTTCAGTTGAGCGAACCACCACTTAATTAGGAAGTAGCGAACCACAAGGACAGCGAACCGGGCGACGAACGCCCTCGGCTTCAAGCGAAAGAAAGAATGGTGACGGTGAATGACTCAGGATCGATGTTTTCCATCGGATCTGTTCTCCCTTGGTCCGAGTCTTTGAGGGTCCAACGGAGGTCTACTCAGTCTACTCAACTTCTTCTGAGACCTCTGTTCATGCTTCTTTGGACTATAGAACATGGTTTCAGGGTCTGCGGCAGATCCAGCAGCGCCTTTTGCAGCCTCGAAGAAATACACCACCCTCGTAGAGCTTTTGAAAGGCAATTGATTCTTCCATCCTTGGACCCTCCATAACAGCTTTGGACCTCGATTGGGACCCGTATCTCGATCTTTCGCTGCATGGATCCGATTGAAGAGACTCCCAGCTGAGGTGCCCGAAGAAGTCTCCCCGGGTCTCCGGCTGCAACAGGACTCTGCCCCTCGGCTGGTGAGATGGCTCGCTTACAATCAAGTGCAGTCAAACTCATTTATATATTTGCAAATGGCATGGGACCTAGCATGACCTAGCTGCCCGAATCCGAGGCCGCATACCGCGGGTTATTCAACCATTTCGAACCACCAAGGCCCCTCCTTCGCCTCCTTCACGGCCGCACGCGCCGGTGGCGGCGCCGGTGGCGGCGCCACAAGGGCCAGCGGATCGGGCGACATCGCGGGGGGCCCAGCGCAGCGCGGCAGGTTTTTCGTTCATTGACTCATTGCATTTGTGGCAGGGCGTCAATACCCTAAATCCGCCAATCTTCGCGGGCAAATTGGACTGAGGAAATTTCAGCACCCCAGGTGCTTCATGGTGCTTCTAGGTATGTGATATGTGTCAATCAATCTCATTCCCAATGTGGGTGACTTGTACAGACTTGTAGACCATCCCAACTGTCCCATTCATTCAGGTTCAATATGGGATGACAATGCCCCAAACTATACAGCAAATAGGTCTTGCTCAGGGGCCACAAACTCCGTCAGTTTGCCGGAGTTTGCTCAACGCAATGTGAGGTTTTTGGCGGTTGGATTGTAGGAAGTCCCAAATAGTGTCCTGTTCGATTTTCTTCGCTTGCTCCTTCGGCTTAGGTCGGACGCTATGGCAGAAAGGACTGGGTTCCAGCATTGGCACACTCTGGGCTCTGAGGTACCCCATGGCCCAACACACAATGCCCATCTAATTACAATAAGACCTGATGAGACCGTGTCTATTCACCCTTTTGACTCATGATCTGAAGATTCTGAAGAACATCGGTCAGGTTGGATTTGGAGAACGCTGGGACAAGGAGTCGAGATCTTTCATGACGTGATCCAGACATGATCTCCATCCTGGATGTCTAGGCCCCTCTCGCCCACAAAAACACTTAAACTCAGTCAATCCTCTGACGGTAAAGCGAAATACACGATGCACAGCTGGCGGAGAGTCTTACCTCATGCCGTCACGCATCGTCACGCATCGTCAGGAACCCCTTCAGCGCGTCGGACGAGCATCCGCTGATCATGTGGGGCAAGGTCTGGAAAAAGAGGCCTGGACACCGCGATTCGGCGAGGAGTGGGCCTGGCTGGTCGGATGCTGGGTTTTGAGGATCCGCGGGCGCGGACGCGCGCGTGTCCGCGTAAGGTCGGTGAGACCGTCGGGGTCGGCGGAGCGGAAGCCGCACCAGCGGACGCTTCCAATCAGACGCTTCCCACAGCACCCGAAAGCAGCGGAGTAGTCGTTGAGTGAGTTGGCAGGTGCTGTGCTGGTCGGCAGTGGCGCACTCGCCGCAGCTGTTTGTTCGGTGGAAAACAAACGGGGTAGCAACAACATCGGAGCAGTGGACGCCCAAGCTGTTCGACTTTTGAAACATTCATAGGTATGTTAGCAGACAAGCACTGAAGTTAAGTTGAATTTGCTATTTTTGAGCCCTTGTTTTTGCAACAAACAAATGGAACGAATGGAACAAACAACGGGTGTGTTGATGGAAAAGATTCATTTTTCTGAAGACGAGAAAGAACACCTCTTTCCAACCAACCGTTGACCTTATGATCACTTATGAGTTCAAAGAGTTGGTCAGGAAGCTGCTCAACCCATCCCATCCCGCCCAATTATTTGTGGCCATCCCCATCCTCTCCCTCTCCACTGCCAGGTCCAACTTGTCGCGCAGCACCATGGTCTTCCGCCTCTTGCGGCGCGAGGCACGCGCGCTGCTCTCGCGCGGCGAGGAGTGGCTGGTGGGCGGCGGCAGCCTCCACTTGGGCCGTGCAGCTCGGCCGGTGCAAGGAGCGCGGGAGCTGCAGTCAGACAGTGGGCGGATACATAACCAGTCAGTGGATAACCATCCACTTCATTGAATGAACAGCAGTCAGCCTCCATTTAAAGATTTTACCTTTGATTCGGGGCGCCAAAATGAACTGGGGCGCCAAGTATCAATCCATTGATGAAGTATATTTTTCTGCTTGTCTTCACTGCTGAAAAGCAATAAGTATCGCGTCTATTTTTTAGTTTTTCACTGCTGAAAAGCATCACTGTTGGTAGTACCAATAGTATGGTGTCAATCCATAGATGAAGTCTATGCATCTGTTTTTCTTCACTGTTGAAAAGCTTCACTGTTGAATCAAACAAACCTTGAATAAGTGTCATGCATGTATGTGCCTTTCAAACATACCTAGATGAAGTCTATTTCTCAGAGCGTTGCCGCTGCTGAAAAGCATCACTGCTGAAAAGCATAATACGTTTGTTATAGTGATAGTATCACTCATGTATGTGCCTTAAAATATGTTGGAAACATACTTAGTGAGAAAAAATCACAGCTGAAAAGCATACCTTCATATATTTGATATTATGGAGAACTTATAGGACATCACTGAGGCACTTGTCAGGCACCTCAACCTCTGTCACTAAGGTACCTTTGTCACTAAGGCACTTCTCAGGCACCTCAACCTCTGTCACTAAGGCACTTCAACCTTTGTCACTAAGGCGCCTGTCAGGTACCTGGATGCTGATTGCCGAGAGGCATGAAATGCCGAAAGGCACAGAATGCCGAAAGGCAGACAGGCGGGAGCGTCCTTGCATTTTTTGATGTAAAGGCTGACCACCAATGTCAGTCCCTCCCAAGTAATTTTCACATGCAGACTGGTGAACAGTTGGGAACTTTCATGCAGTATCAGTGAGATGTCGGGTGCGCTTCTCATTGGTAGCCAGTGTCCATCGGCCCACATGGGTGGGGGCGGCCTTAAGTGGACCCCTCCGGCACTGTCTCCATGGGTCGCTAAATCTCGATTCTCCAGTATACGGTGATTGCAGCCCTTCTTAGTAACCAGCTGTCCATGTAAGATGAACGGGAGGAAGCTAGAAAAGGGTGTACCCCCCTGTCAGGTTTTGGAGGACTGTGCACACATACGCTCGCATGTCATTCTTTCTATTGCATGCATATTTCATGTGCACACATTGGCTCATACGCTACATGTGCACGCAATATATGACATGTGCATACATGAGCGTGTCACGATTCTATCAGATCAGTTCACACCATACTGGAGTCAGAATTAAAAACCGTAAAACCTTGAACATATTTGGCAATTGCTTTTCAGCAAGCTTTAATGTTCTGTTCATCTTTATCTGTCCTTCTGTCCCGGCCACTCCAGGATGTTGAAGATCTGAAGTGGACCACCATGATTGGTTCCTTGGATGCAAGAAGTTGAGATTTGAAATTGACATGAATAAAGTGACAGCAGCATGCACATGCCTCACACTACCACACATGCACAAATAGCAGCACACTATGTTTTCACCCTCTCATTCGAAGATACGCGCATCATATCGAAGATCCTGCCAGTAAGGATTTAAAGAGACAGTAATGAGCACCGGATGTCGTGTCTCGGTCCTCTAGCTTCTTCGCTGCCGCTTCCGCTCGGACTGCTTCACCTCGTCCGATGCCCCCGGTGCTTCACGTCGTCGGATGTCATCTTCGGCCTGGCAGGGGCTGAAGGTTCATCTATAAGTCGTTGAGACGAGCTCAAAGACCACAATTTAGTTAAATGCGCTGTGGCCTTCTCACGGTCACTGCCCTTCCCCATTCCTTTGCAGGCATGCCTCACACTATCAGCTCTTTCTTTAAGATGCAGATTTTCTTGCTTTGTTTGATTGACTTATTATTGATTTGACTCAAGATTGCGACTGGGATCGTGGCTTGGGCGCAGCACCGAGGGCGGTTCCAGTAGCCTGACTATTGAATCAACATGTCGTAAATCAAATGTCAACTGATACGCTGTCGCAACTAATACACGCTGTCTCACGACAATGCTTCTCAGCACCGCTTTTCAGCGATCAGTATCAGGCGCTGGCTTTTGGAATTCCCTTGACCGTATACCGGATACCGCTGAAGACGATGTGCCAGCTGGAGCTTCCTGCCAAGGAGGTTAGTAACAAAGCTTCAAAACATGTCAAAAAACCAACAGTCAAAGGCTCTATGGATGATGCCACCTTCTGAATGCTTATTGCCAAAACACTCAACGCCTTCGCACGCGACAAAGTCAAAGCACCTCCCTTTGCCTGACAAGGATGATGTTAGAAGCAAAGCTTAGAAAGCATGAATGACAGTCAACAGCCAGCAGGATTAATGTAGAGTTCTGTGCAATGATGTAGTTCTGGCCTTTGGGTCTTCTTCCTTCTCCTTCGGTTGCTGCGTCGGGCCGGCTGGCTTCGCCACCACTGGCTTTGCCACCACTGGCTTTGGAGGAGGTGCTGGCTTCGCGGCAGGCTTTGCCTTGACTGGCGTGACTGGCGCCGGATTTGGTGGCGATGGGGCTGGCACTGGCGGTGTCGGTGGGAAGTCAGGAGGCGGACCTGGTGGCGGAGGAGGTGGACGTGCAGCTGGTCCAGGAGGTGGTCCAGGTCGTGGAGCTCGTACATCTGGCGGAGCTGGTCCAGGAGGTGGTCTTCTCTCGCCCCCCACCCTCAGGTGGATATCTGACGGCGACCTATGGCCCTGTACCACCCCATTCTCTGGCGTTTCCCCCATCTGGAACGCCGGCGGCTGAGCGCCCATCGTCACAAACGGAGGGAGCACCACCGTTTGGCTGGCTGCTCGCAGCCAAAGGAGAGGCTGAGTTGCTGGGTGTTGGACTGCAAACTGAACGTCTCGGTCAACATCTTGCACAGTCCTGCAACCGAGAGCCGCCAACAGCCAGTTCACCACCCTGTGCAACCTGGCTGTCTCTTCACTGGCACGGTTCACGCGGCGAACCAAATGGCCAAAGTCTTCTCGAGATGGCATGGCGGAACGACAAAGGCAGCTAGATCGAAATCAAATGTGAGTTGAAGGCATCTAGAATCTAGATTGTCTTTGACATGGTTGAAATTGAGTTGAACATAGTGTTCTCAAAATATGTGATTCTGCTAGCTATGGTTGATGGAAAATTGCTGTTTTCAAACTTCACTCTTACCTCGCGCGGCCCGAAATCTAAAATGTGTTTGAAGTATTGGTGACGGTTTTCATTGAGATGTGTTTGCATTCCTGGTGAATGACATGTGTTTCTTGGTGAATGACATTGTTATGACATTGAGATGGGTTTCTTGGTGAATGACATGTGTTTGAAGTCTTGGTGAATGACATTTGACATCAAGTATGTTTTCATTGAGGTGTTTGAGGTGGTTTCAATGAAATGAATGACATGCACTTCAGTCACCATCCTTGAGACACACGCGTGCTGCTGCTATGCGATGTGTACTTGACATGTTGCAAAAGCCGTATTATATATAAGTATAAACACCCACACAAACACAAGTTCAAAGCACATTGTTAAACTTCTGCAGTGCCTTTCAGCACAAGCTAAACGCTTTTCAGCGCAAATGCTTTTCAGCACAATTGCTTTTCAGCACAATTGCTTTCCGTGCGCAAGTTGCAGCCCAGGCTCCATCGAAGAAGATCCGAAGACGCCGCAGCCTCAGCTCAACCAGGTTTCTGCCGAAAGGCAATCGCACGCTGAAAAGCTATGCCGAAAGGCAAGTGCCGAAAGGCAATCACACGCTGAAAAGCGGACATGGTGACAAATCTTGAGTAGCTGAGCAGTCAACGCACCGTCGCAAGCTTTGCAACTTAGGCACCTTCCAGATGCTAGCTAGAGAAATCATGATTTCAAGTACTCGTTTCAGTCTAGGTCTTGTCAGGTACCCGTTTCAATCTACCTGTTGATCGCTTTTAACCCGGGTTTAAAACAGGTACCGAGACTATGTGAAAGCGAGGTACATGTCACCATCACCCTTGAATGGATAGAGCCTCAACCTCAGTAACCCTGCACTCCAGTGATTGACTGACACGGTTTCAGCAAAGAGATTGTGTTTCACTTTTCAATGTTGGCGATCTACATCTCATTCGCATGACAACTGCAACACTGCAACACTCTTGTTCGCGTGACGAGGTGACATGATGTCAGTGTTGGAGTGCCTTCAAGCACCAACACTCCATGCGCCAGGAACCTAGACAGCCACAATTGAAGGTGATGAATATGTTCTAGCAATCAGTTTGCGTTTACTGCTGAAAACATATTGTCTACACAGGGTCGCTGCTGAGAAGCACACACACACACACACGCTGAAAAGCTTTGTGGCCCAAGAATGGCAAGATATCTTGCCAAGCAGGCTTGGATTGATTGATTTTTACAATTTGTGACGCGTGACAGGCAAGCACAATAGTATACATATAATAGACATATAAAAATATATTTAATATATATCTCATTATTGGCAATTGTACACCACCTTGGTTTTTTTGGGTTTCGGCGACAGCTGAAAAAGCAAATATGTCTTCAACTTGGAAAGACTCATGTTTAGACAGCTGCCCTTACTTTGGAAACTTTTGAAATGGCGTAGCCCAGTGTGAAGAGCATCCACTTTTGTGGTTTCAGCTTCCTGCTGAAATGTTCTCAGCCCATAGCAGGATCAGCGAGCTGAGCGATTCAGAAGATGCTGACTCTGGCCATGAACATGAGACATTGGGCGAAGATCAGCTGCGCGCGGATTTGAAGAAGCGCTTGAAACAGCCTTGTGGTTGTTCCAAACGAGGTCTCCAGCGTGGAGTTTCTAAGTCCTTAGAGGACTCCTGTTTCAGTTTTTTCCAGGACCCTGGCACTGGCTTCAATGGCCTACTGAATTTTCATCGTTCTTGGCAGGGTATGCACAAGTTGGATCAAGACCAGCTCGAAACTTGTTGGCATTGTGCACGACTTACTTTTTAGCCACGGTGTATCAGAGGATTTGCCATATGTGCTCCTAACTTGTCGCGCAGCATGTTGATGTTTTTTGGTGTGACGACCTGAATGTTTTCTTTGATTCTGATATAGGTTTGACATGGACCCAGCTAAGTTGTTTGACCACCTTCGGGAATTGGCTATTGCCTGTGGTGCTCTGGCACCGCGGCAGAATGCCAATGAGCAGTCAGAAGCTGCAGCTTCCCGACCTCCGATGGCATACTACTTCAATGGTCGGAAGGTTTGCCGAGAAGCGTGGGTCAGCCTGCACTGCATTGGGAAGGGACGCTTCCAACGGATTTTTGAAGCCGTCATGAAAGGTCAACTCTCAGCTCCTACTGACACAAGATATCTTAAGAGGGGTAGCCAGAAGAACGTGTCTGCAAAATGGGGAGAAGTGCATGGATATCTCCTTGAGCTGTACGAATGTCAGGCAGAAACTTTGCCCGACGACGCAGACTCTGATGGCTGCGATGATGAGTTGAGCTACGATGAGAACTCTGCCACACCAGTCATCCATGTCACACGACCTGACGGCACTGCTGAAGTGGGGAAGCCATCTGGTGGAGTTGTCCATCCCACTCCCAAGAGAGAGGAACGATACCTGCCACCGACCAGTATGTTTGACCAGTGGAAGCAAATGATAGTTACCAGACCTGATCTGAACTGCTCATTCAAGCTGTTTTGGCAAGTGTGGTGCAGCGACTTTCACCAAATCAAAATTCGCAAAGGCTTCAAGCATCACTGTTGTACAGTCTGTTTGAAGCACAAAGCTTTGATCAGGCAACTGGCTCATGATGTCAAATCTCGAGAGAAGCAGCGTTTTTTGTGGCAGAGGCACATCAATTCACAGTACGACGACAGGCGCCACTACTGGCACCTCCGGGGCCAGTCAAGGCTGCACAAAAGGGAGGTGGTCATCATTATTGACGCTGCAGACCAGGCCAAATTCTGCTGGCCTAGGAGCTCTGCGTTCCGTGCCCATCAATTTGATCAAGTTGTCCGGCCACGCCTCCACATTAATGCCTGCATTGTGCATGGGTATAATGATATCCTGGCAGTGAGCCACTGCGACGTCCACACTGGTGGCAGCAGTACTGTCGAGTTGGTGTCCTTCGCTTTGACTGCGCTGGTCAAGCAGGGGGTATCTTTGCAGGACAGAGAGCTCTACTTGCAAATGGACAATGCGCCTTCAAGTAACAAGAACGTTACTGTCATGGTATATTTGGCAGTGGTTGCTGCCTGGTTTGGACTGTCGAGGACCCAGGCACTGTTTCTGAGGAGTGGCCATTCCCATGAAGACGTTGACCAACAACATGGTCAAATGCCAAGCTTTACCAAGAACAAACTCGACAAGGCAGAGACCCTTGATGACTTTGTGGTCAACCTCACAGACTTCATCAATAATGTCCAGCGACCGCATGAGGCATCCCGATTGGTGGTTGTGCTCAACGAGATGAGGAACTGGAAAAGCTACCTGAGCAAGGTTGGTCTCCTCCTCAAAGGACATGGCGGACAACGTGCTCCTCATGTGTTGGACTTCTGCTTGGAGAAGGGTGATGTGATCCTTAGGTGGGTGCTGCGGTTTGCTACAAGAATTACTGTACTTGTCGTGTCTCTATTTGTTTAGCTAAGTCAACACGCATCTTCTGTCGGTGTTGTAAGATACTTCTACATTGTTAGCTGAAAAGCTGCAGTTGGCTGAAAAGCCTTTATTTTGAATGAAGTGAAAGTAGGCTCAAAGTCATTCTTGGAAAGTAGAAATAATAGTAGTAATAATCAGTTTGCTGTTGGCTGAAAAGCCTTTAAACGAACTGAAAAGCTTAGTAAGTCATTCTTGGAAAGTGTTGTTTGTTGATTTTTACCGTTTCAGGTTGCTCAACATTCTTTGAAGTGCAGGTGCCGCCAGTTTATGTCTGACAAGAGTGTGCCAGCAATCGTGAAGTTCCTGGATTTGCAGGACCTTCGCCAGTTGCCAGTGGGTGGTCCAAAGGACCTATACCCCCGAAGAAACAAGAGCAGGGACTATGTCAAGAACATTCTCAAACTCGCAGATGCTGTGGAGGGACGGCCATGGGAGATGCACCGAGCAGCTGCTGAGCTCCGTTTGTGGGTGCAGGGAAAGCATGCCAAGCATGACCTGTTGGACATTTCCTTTGTTCAGGAGTGCTTGACCAGGCAGCGTCCGCCTCAAAGCCGTCGGCACAGTGACTTCTTTGTGGACAGCATGGCAGGTAGGAGAGCTGTCGGACTAGAGCCAAGTATGGCTGTCATTTCTGTTTCTCGAACCCGCAGTGGCGCTGGAGAAACCGCTCCATCAATGGAGGCTGAATTCATCTATTCAGTGGCAGCTGAGCTAGTCAGCCAACATGGCTTCACATGGCAAAATGCCATCTCAGTTGGAGAGCAGTCATGGGCCAGGTTTCCAAAGTCACATAAACTGGCCATCAAGAAAAGTAAGGACATTGAAGTGGTTGACGAAGCAGACGAACCGATCCTCGCACTGGCAGACCGCGTTGAGCTGTAGTCAAAAGGTCACACCGCGCGCCAAAGTTTTTGATAGATGATTTAGTAGCCCAGTCACGATTCAAGAGCTGAGAAACTGAGAAGATCTGACAAAATGAGACGCACTTTCTTGTCTGCAGCTGATTGGGGAGTGTCAGGATATAACTTTGTGACTTCTTTCAACTTCTTGGGTACTCGATTGAGCTCACTCATCATGTCGATCCGTGCCGAATATTGCTCTGTGAATGATCCTTTGGAGTTCAATCACGCTGGTGTCCACTCGTACCGGCCTCTTGGCAAGGAGCAGGTCCTCAAGCTGGTCTTTGGGAGCAAGCAGATCGTGCTGACTGAGGGGGGGATGGCTTGGTGGTCATACACCCGCCGGGATGACGTTGATGTGTCCAATGTCAACGGCAGCCTGGGGTTCTTTCATGCAAACCATCGCAAGGCTCATAATTTGCAGATTATCCACGTTCGCTTCCGACATTGCTTCGACTTCCCGGTTGGCAACATCATCCTGCAGGCCGAGTATTTGAAGGAAGGACCACGCTACAAGTTGACTCTCGCCCGAATGACAGGCGAGAAGTATGTGGACTTGAACGTGGCATCGCACAGGTCTTGGAGGGACGCACTTGGGCTTGTTTTTGAGGAGATCAAGGATGAGATCCCCATTGGAACGGTCTACGAGATCATCCACCCAAATGGAACGCAGATGCACGACTTCAAGAAAACCTTGAAGGAACTCTTCCTGGATGATGCAGAGGGCAAGCCGGGCCAATTGGACGACACACATGGCCCTGAAGCCTCCCAAGTGTCTTCTGCATCTAGCAAGCGTCAAGCCACTACGGATGAAAGTGCGATCCCTGCATCTCAGCCTAGGAAGCGTCGTGCCGTGAAGGGTCCGGCCTTTTGAGCTGAATGGCGTGTCCAGGCGGTCTCAGGCATGTAGACACAGGTTCAGGTCAGTCAATGCTGTCAAATAAGTTGGGATTGAAATAATATCAGTGTCATTGTTTTACATTTTATCGGAGAACATCGGAGAACACTTGCCTGAGAAGGCCATTGCTTTGCTGCTGCAGCAGCTTTTTTGGAGCATTGTCTATCGACGATGAAGTTTTTTAATCGTTGAGAAGTCAAACAAAATGTCCGCCCAACATGCCTACTTGCGTCGCCCAAGGATACTCAAAACAAACATGATATGTTGGCGTCACCCTGACTCTGTCAGCTGCTCAGAACATACTCAAATTAGTCGGACTCAATTTGTGTCAATTGACAAATGGAGAGTCTATCCATGACAGTAAGACATTTTCCTGGCTGAGAAGCTTATTATCAGCAATTAGCAAGCCTTATCCACACTGCATTGTTTCCAGTTTTTAGCACCAACTTACCACGCAAACAGAATGCAACCAGTTGCTAAAAGTTAAGCCTGATTGCCGAAAGGCAAACCTAAACCACATACGAGAAGCTTGTCTTGAAGAAGCCTTACATGCCACAGATTGAACCTTGCCGGCTAGATGCCAGCTCGGCCTCGTGGATCAAAGGGTGGACACGCAGTTGCTGCCTGCATTTGTGTGTCAAGCTGGCAGTAGACACAGGAACCCTGGACCAATGGTTGGCCTTCTTGGGCGACGACAAGAAAACGTTCAGAACACCATCTATGCAAACTATTGTCCACTGGCTTTGCAAGACGACCCCATGGACATGAACAGAGAGATCACTATGGGCTCCACACTGGCAGACCTTCTGATATGCTCTACCTTTGCTGGCTTGGAAAGAGATTCTGCGTTCTCACGTTTTGAGTCGCTTTCCAACTGTTTGCCAATATGTTTCTTTGTTGGGCCCGGCTTGCTGCAGAACAGACAAAAGGCAGATGCACATCAGCTGAAGTGTATTTCGGAACAAAACAGAAGCCAAATGACATCTACTGAAGTTTCTTTCAGAAGAAAACCAGTACAATACCTAAAGCAATGTGTTCAATCGATGTGTGATGCAAAACTTTTTTGTTCATTGTTCATCAAGTTCCTTGTGCTGGTGATGAAGCTTGCAGAGTTGCAGAGATGCACTATTATATATAGTATTATTGCAGAGATGCATGCTATATAATCGTGTAACCTTGCAGAGATACATGTCAAACGTTGCAGCCCTTCTGATTCTGATCGCCTTACCTTAAGGTAGCTTTGATTCCTTTGCCCACTTTCCCACACATTCCACAACAAAACCTGCCCCTCGCAGCTCTTGGTTCCAGAAACAGTTTTTCCAAGCAGGCCACTCTGGCGTGATGACTCGCAGAAACAAATCCGACGAACGGCCATCAGAGAGCCTTGCCCCAAGAGCTAAGAGGTCTCGGTTGCATCTCTCTTTTAGCGCTTTCTCAGTTGATGTTGACGAGAACCACGATTCTGCTTCGGCAATTCTAGACCTTGAAGGAGATGATGACATTGGCATTCAACCTGAAGGTGGCGACCATCATCCAAGTGACATTCCTTTTGGTCAGCCTACGTCACTAGCCAAGTGGGTAATCTACAGGAACAAGCCTGTGCTCATCCCCCACTGGCACTTCAACACAGATCGTCAACACGATTTTGACTGTCAGTGCGATTACTGCACAATTTTAAATTCACATGACACTGTAGTTCTCAAAGGCAAGCCTAGTTTCAGCTGAGTTCTTGTAAGTGTCCGATTAATTTGCTGCCGGTTGAAGCTGTAGCTAGCAGCTCCTTGAGCAGCAGGCAGTCGTTGAATTAACAAAACAAAAAAACATGTCCGTCGTAACATTCTTTTATTTTCGAGCTTGGTGCACATCTCTTTGGCTTGACCAAGTGCAAGACATCATTGAACTTGCTTGACTCGTGATGATTACATCATTTTTTGTAAATTGTGTGGTAATGTTGGCTGGCTTTTGCACAGTATTCGGCTTGTGATCAAGAGAACCTTGAGTGATTCTTGATTGTTGTTGGTCATCGCAAATCAAGGTTTCATTCACTCGGCGATTTGTGACCGGTTTGATTTGTGATGGATCTGAGTCAGATCCATCACAAACACTAGCTCCGTCCAGGGCAAGGTTTCACTGACCCAGTGATTTGTGATGGATCTCAGTGAGATCCATCACAAATCACTGGGTCAAACTAGCTCCGGTGTTTGTTGGTCGTCACAAATTCAAGGTTCCGCTGACCCAGTGATTTGTGATGGATCTCACTGAGATCCATCACAAAACACTACCTCCGTCTAGAAGGACCTTGAAAAGTATAGACTATTTTTTGGTGACCTTCTAGACGGAGGTAGTGTTTTGTGATGGATCTCAGTGAGATCCATCACAAATCACTGGGTCAGCGGAACCTTGAATTTGTGACGGCCAACACTGCAATCCATCATAAATCAATGGTTTGCACAGGCCCTGGACGGAGCTAGTGTTTTGTGATGGATCTGACTCAGATCCATCACAAACCACTGAGTGAATGAAACCTTGAGTGTTTTTTTGCAAATCGCAGCTTTTGACGATCAACCGGTCAACCTGTCTATCAATTCGTGCTTCTGTGCCCATGGGAAAACGACCTTCCGGAGGCGGTGGTGGCAGCGCCAAGAAGACCCAGAAAGGCTCGGAAGCTGCTGCTCTCGCTGTGCCTCAGGCTACAGCAGCTACCTTTGTGATGAACCCGTGGTTGCAAAAGCCGCTGGATGCCTTCGATGGTCTCTGGCGTGAACACCAAGACATTTGTGGCATCTTGGAGTCCCTGTTCCCAAATGAAGCTGCTGAATCGCATTGGGCCAAGTTCCTGGCTGAGACGTTCCCGGACGAAGATGATGTGGACTATATTGCTCATTACCCTGCCCAAGCTGAAATGGTATGCCTGCGGCCTTACCAACTCTCTTGGAAGAGGGACACGGGCAACAAGGGATGGGTGATGCAGGACAGCTTTAGAAACCTTTTGCAGCTGGTGCTGGCCAAAGGATTCCTCACAGACCCAAGAACACCGGGGGTGGAAAGTCCAGTATGCTCCCCACATCACGAGAAGCTTGTCTTTAAGAAGCCTTACATGCCGCAGATTGAACCCTTTCGACTGGATGCCAGCTCGGTCTCGTGGATCAAAGGGTGGACACGCAGTTGCTGCCTGCATGTGTGTGTCAAGCTGGTGGTAGACACAGGAATCTTGGAGCCATGGTTGGCCTTCTTGGGCGACGCCAAGAAGACGTTCTCCACTATCCGTGCGAACTACCGTCCACTGGCTTTGCACGACGACCCCATGGACATGAACAGAGAGATCACTATGGGCTCCACACTGACGAGAACGAAGCCTAACTGTTTCGTTAATTTGCACCAGGTGGAGAGGAAGGCCAAGTTCCACGACGCAGATGTGACCACCCAGATGGCCAAGTTCGCAGAAGGTCTTTCCGGCTTTCAGCTCAGTCCGGCAGAGGAGGCAGCTACCAAGAACTTGCTGCTGTTCATGCATCCCAGCTGAAAAGCTTTGGTGTAAAGCATGCCGAAAGGCATCTCTAACTCAAAATTTGATTGCTGAAACAGCAAACCTAAACCACATACCAATTTTGATGATTGCTGAACAGCTCTTGTCATGTCAGGAATTCAGAGCAGCGGACGAAGCTGGCAAAAATTGGCACGAGCCACGGGATGATCAAAGGCCCATTCAGTCATGCATCCATAGGATGCCGGGGCCTGCGCTTGGGCTTCAAACCCTCCATGGAAAATGAATGGTGGAATGAGCGGATGGTCAACAATTCAGAGACCCAGGACCTCATTATCGACCGGATCTTCAATGACTGGCGGCAACTACCAGTTGGGCTTCGCAAGACATGTGACGAGAATGCAGTGTTTGCCTTCCAAAAGATTTGCCGATGTTTTCAGCTGTACCTGGATCATTTGCAGAGCAAGATTCCGGCGGAGTTGTTTGTCACTGAGCGGAAGAGGCTTATGGAAGCATTCTTCTTAGGCACGATGGACGACCATCTGAAATCTGAAGCAGACTCGCAGCCAGTGCTAGATTGCGCAAGGATCCCAGACTTCAAAGCCATCATTGACCGGCTTCACTCAGAAGTGACTCTTCAAGCGGCCAAGAAGAAAGCAGAACTCCAAAAGACGCTTGAGAATGCAACCTTCTTGAGCCTCATTGAGGACGTCAAATCAGATCAAGCCAAAGTGAACGACTACAAGGATGCTTTGGTGAGCGCGCGTGCGAACTGGAGTCAAGCGGTTTCAGCATACAAGAGGAGCCGGCGCAACAAAGGGCTGGAGCGAACTGGTGAGTTCATGAAGTCCCGCTTGGATGTGGGTCAGATGGCCGCTGAAGAGTCCATCCATGACATCCCCAAGCACTACTCTGTCTTCAAAACCGTTTCTGCTCGAGAAGTTGCTGGCTTTGGGCCTGAGAACACGCTGGAAGCTTAATAGTAGTGTCCCCTTTTGTTTTGCAAGCGTGCATCTTTCAAATTTTTGTTTTGCACCATCTTCCCAAGGGAGACGCTGGTCATTTTGGACTTCTCCTTGATGCCGACCATGACCACTGCAGCTGTCATGATCCAGAGCGCGGCTGCCATTTGTCAGCAATCTCCTATGTGTGCAGCATTGGTCCGCTACCCGAGCAAGATCAGCACACAGCCAGAGAGCGTATTCGTGTCTCAGACAAGAAAGATCGAGGATCGCCTGCTGGCAGGTGGTCTTAGCATTGGCAGTCAGATCAGTGCCATCGTGGACTGCCGTGATGCGCATGGCAACGACAAAAGGGACGCGGTGCTGACCTTCCGGCTCTGCGTTGCGGATGCTTTCGCTGAGGAATCGCCATGGATGAATTCTACAGTGATGGCTCAACATCGCATCATCCAAGATGTGCATATGCTGCCGCCCAGGGACCTCAGGTTCATTCCTCAGCAAAGTGCGCTGAACAGAAAAGACCACCTCAACCAATCAGAGCGTGCTGCCCAGATTGGACCCAAAGCCTGCAAGCAAGTCCTTGAGTCAATGATCTGTGGCCGTGCCGAAAGGCAGCCAAGGAACCGAAAGGTTATCATTGTGGACATTCATCCGACCTTCGGTGATTGGACAGATGCGACATGGCAGATGCATCTCAGTCACCTTCAGGGCGCTGACCTCCCTCTTGCAGTGTACATGGCCCGCTATGTGTCCACCGATGTGTCCGAGTTCCAGGGGATGAAGGCTCGAACGCAACAGGCATTGATGGAATCCTGGTGGAACACCCACGCTGATGCAGGACCTGAGGATCCAGTGAACTGCATGGAGGCATCAGTGTCAAAGCCCGAGTTTTCCCTCCTTTGCTTCAGCACTGACGGTAAGGTGTCTATGCCAGAGCTCATCTTGGAGCGGTTTGAGGAAAGCTCGGAGTTCTATGGCCAGTGGAAGAGCAACGTCGAGGCGCTGCAGGCAAACATTGACGAATTGAACAAGTTGAATACCCATGCTACGGATGGGAGCTGTGTGCCCCACAGCAGCAGTGGCAATGTGAATTTGACGGGGCCAGATATGAATGGAGGTGCTGTCACTTCATGGGAAGGACAACTCGGCCTCGAGGAAGTGGCTGCCAGCAGCTTCAACTTTGACGATGCGCGCCTTCATCTCATGTTCTTGGAATTTGATGTTTTTTCCTAAGCAAAAGTCGTGGTTCAGCCTCAGCAACTAAGGGCCTACAAGATCCGAGCAACGTCCAATGCACCGAGCATTTTGATCACGAAAGATCGGTCTATCTACATTCACATGGAGAAGGCTTCGCATGGCGACGGGCCATGGACATTTGGGCCCGGTGAGCTGTTTGGATTCAACACCGGGACACTGATCCAGGACGACACCGAAGTCTTGAAAAGTTTCTTGAACTTGAGAGAGTCAGTCCATGTTACACTTGAGACTGTGCTTAAGTCAATCTCACCCAGGCTCACCCAAGTCGATCATGTGGCACATCAAATCCGACATTGCCACCCCACTGGCCATGCACAAGAAGCTGACTACCGTTTCGCAGTTGGTGTTTGAAGCTTTTGAGAAGAACGTTCCTGAGCTCAAGGTTGACCAGCATGTGTGCATGCCTATCACTGTCACGCGCGAGGCTTGGTACTAAGGCTATTTTTCAACCGTGTTCAACAATGCTTCTCAGCACATTGTAACTATTGCTTTTCAGCACATTAGCTCACACACACACACACATTGGCTTACACCTGCAGGGGGCATCAGTGGAGTTGTTCTGTCGGAATGAGCTACGGCTTGGAAATATGAGCTTGGCCTTTGCTCCTGATCGTCTTCCAGACAATGAGCTCGCTGGATCAGCTTTGAAGCGAGCAGCCTGTGGCGCCTTGTTCTCTGACTTCAAGCTCCTGGAGTGCCCGAACGCAGCGATCGTGTGGGAGGTGACAGTTGACCATGCGCCACCAGCATGCATCAAAGCAGTGAAGCCTAAGTATTGGCTTCTTGGGGTTCAGGAACTGAAAGATGACTTTCTCTACAGGATCAAGTGACGACCTTTGGCTCTGGCAGCGTACCATCAATAAAAAGTTCTTGAAGTACTCATGTCTCATGACTCAAACATAAATCACTGCTAGCTAAGAATTCGTTGATTGTTGATTGGTGGTTTGGCCTCGAGTCATTGTCATGCTTTTTAACCATTGGCCTCCCGCGCAGTGTCAATAGAGGACGATTGGTCCTGAGGCAGGTGCGCTGAGTTAGGCAAACAGCACTCCCGAAAAAGCAGAAATGCTAGCCGAAATGCATTTTCTGAATGCTGAAAAGCATTATCATGAAAGCTGTGTATATATACTATAGTTCATGCATCAACAATCGTTTTAATGAAGAAAACTGCAAGCCTCAAACTGTAGTTTTTGTGACGCTCCTCATTTCTACAAGCCATCATGGTAGCTTTGACTTCTGCTCGAGTGGCTGAGCTAAGCGATTCCGGAGAAGAACAACAAGCAGTGCCCGTGGCTCCCAAGGCCAAACCATCTCCAAAGGCCAAGAATGCAAGTGGCAAGGCTAAGACGAAGGCATCTCCAAAGGCCAAGAATGCAAGTGGCAAGGCTAAGGTGAAGGCAACTCCAAAGGCCAAGAGTGCAGGTGGCAAGGCTGAGGAGAAGGGAACGGAAGCTGAGTCTGATCCTGTACCTCCTGCTCTTCCTGAAGCCTCTGATCCCACTCCACCAGCGCAGTCCTCGCCAATGAAGCGCCCAGCCAGTGCTTTCAAGCGACCTGCATCAAAGAAACAAGCATCCAATGAGAAGGAGGCAGAGATTGTGAATGATGGTGGGGAAGCTGCCGCTGTCACATCCAAGCCAAAACGGTATCGAGCTGAAGACTTCGGCCTTCCAAAAACTACCTACCTGAAGATTTGTGGCAAGACCTACTACAACACGCGCTACCCCTCGAAGGGATGTGTTTCTGTCCGGTGCAACGAGACCAAGAAAGTTCACTGGACAGCTTCTAGGCAGCAAGAAACATAACGTAATATCATGGTATGATATGGTATGACGTGAGTCAACCTAGCACATTTGTTGGTCTGAAGCACTCAGGCAAGTGTGCCTGGTGCAAGCATCCGTGAGAATGACGAGTTGTGCCTGAAGGTGATGACTTCGTTCTCTGAAACCGGCAACCTGGAGAATGCCATTGGTGTTGGGGACGAAGCTGCTGCCACTCTGGCTAGGCAGATTGAGGCAGATGTGGCAGAAGCTGAGCGTCAACGCGAGGCAGCCGAAGCCCCCAAAACTCCACCGCGACCAAGCGCTGCCGAGCCTGAAGATGTGGAGTGAAGAGGTAGCTCGTAGATCCTGCAGATCACAAGCGACCAGTCGACGGCTGAAAAGTCATTTGTTTAGCTGAAAAGCGATCATTCAAACAAACTCTAACACACACAGTTTAAGTTGCTTACTACTTACAGCAGCCACTAGCTCGCAGAAACCAGTCGTGCTGAAAAGCCCAAGTATGAAACGCAAAACATTGAGCCATGTTGGTGAGCTGACAGAGTCTGACTGTGCACCTGCGGGTCTACCTGATCCACTGAAACCAACCAAAAAGCAGCACAACCCTGTCTTTTCGGCAGTGAAGCTCAGCTCTGGCAAAGCTGCTGTGCATTCCCACAAGTTGGGTGGTGTAGTGAAAGGAACTGAGGTCAATGATATGGCAACAGCTGAAGTGGTGGCCAAAGAGCTTAACAAAGGAAGACAGCTAGACGATGTCAAATATTTGATATCGTTGATGGAAAGCGCACAGCAGAAGTGACGTTTCTTCGCATTGACCATATTGTGTCAAAGTGTGAGACTTCTAACGTTTTCGTGCCTTGATTTCTTTTGCCTTTACCAAGCAAGCAACAATTCTTTGGACCTTGCTGAGATGGAACATTTTGTTGTTGTTGATGCGTAATGCTGCAGTGTCGTTGTTCAAACTCTTCTGGATCAGTTTCGCACCAGAGCCGGAATTGTATAACTTCTGAATTTCGCTCTTCAACTTCATTGACTCTAGTTGCAACTGTTGGTGCCTAGCAGCAGCACCTTTACCGGCAACCTTTTTGTTTTGTGTTCCCAACTTTTTGCCTCTGCTCTTTGCTACTGCCAAGGCCCGTTTCACACGCTCACTGCAGAGGTCTGCCTGCTCAGCTTAGAGACTAGTTTGGTAAGTTTGAGGTTGAGCAAGGCAAGTCCCGGCCTCAAGCTCTGCATCCAACACCAGCTTTCCAAACGTGTTCTTGCCTCTGGGAGTGGTTGTATCTAGCTCCTCATTCTCACAAATGAGGACCGGAATCTTGCTCTCCTCGATCTGAATCAAATCTTTTTTGTTTCGAAGCATTCTGCATACTGTGGATGTTGCCAAGATACCATCATCTTCCTGGGTTGATGTGATAATTTCGGCCAACCTCTCAGGCCATCTTTTGTCGCGACGGGCTGAGATATCTCTAACATACCACTGGCGTACCTTCCATCTTTTGCCAAACCTTCTTTGAAAGCATCGTTTGCAATCTTCTTTCTGTGCCTGCAGTGAGTACGCATTGGAACCAACTTTCTTCAGCGTGGCACCAGGTGATTTCCCCAAGATGACATGGAGCCGCTTCATTCCCGAGTGGGGCCCCTAGATTGTTTCTGCATTTTGAGCCTATTCACTTATCATATAAGTGTTAAATGAAGCACTGAATGCTTTTTGCAAACATATTCTTTCAAGCAAACCAACTGTCCTGTGGGTGAGAACATTGAGGAAGTACCCTGACGAAGTACCCAAATCAAACCCGGGATTGGAATAGACAACCTTCATGATTGAAGCAGGTACATCCAGCAACATCAGAGACCTCTGGAACAGCGTGGACAGCATGGCCTTGCAGCCTAGTGCGGGCTTTTCAGCGCATTTCTGCATTTCTGCAGTGTTTTTCAACAATCGCTTTCCAGCGTGATTCCGCAAAGAGCTCAACTCAAAATCATGTCGTGGTCCAAGGTCGCGACGACATCTTCGAAGCTTCTTCGGAGGAGCCTGGGCTGCAAAGCATTTGTTGCAAGTCAGTCAACCAATCAAAAAACACTGCTGAAAAGCACAATGATGCTGAAAAGCACAAACATGCTGAAAAGCACAAACATGCTGAAAAGCACAAACATGTTAAGCTACAAAACGCATGCGCACGCTGTGTTTGACAAACAGTTTAGGCGCATGATTGCAATCAGTTTTGCGCTGCTACTCAGTCGGCCCAATTTTTACGATTCAACATAAGTAACTTATGTTTCCTTCGTCTCAATGGGAACAAGTTACCACGACTTCAAAAACATCTCAACACATGTCATTCATATGTCAATCAAAACAACTAAAAGGTGACGTCATTCATCAAGAATGCAAACATCTCAATGAAAACAGTCACCAATACTTCAAACACATTTTAGATTTCGGGCCGCGCGAGGTAAGAGTGAAGGTAAGAGTGAAGTTTGAAAACAACAATTTTTCATCAACCATAGCTAGCAGAATTACATTTTGAGAACACTATGCTCAACTCAATTTGACATTATACTCAACTCACTTTAACCATGTCAAAGACCATGTCTAGATGCCTTATTCAACTCACATTTGTCACATTTGATTTCGATCTAGCTGCCGTTGACGTTCCAGCCATGCCATCTCGGGAAGACTTTGGCCACCTGGTTCGCCGCGTGAACCGTGCCTCCGAAGAGACAGCCAGGTTGCACAGGGTGGTGAACTGGCTGTTGGCAGCTCTCGGTTGCAGGACTGTGCAAGAAGTTGACCGAGACGTACAGTTTGCAGTCCAACACCCAGCAACTCAACCTCTGCTGTGGCTTCGAGCAGCCAGCCAAACGGTGGTGCTACCTCCGTTTGTTACGATGGGCGCGCAGCCGCCGGCGTTCCAGATGGGGGAAGCTCCGGAGAACGAGGTGGTACAAGGCCATAGGTTGCCTTCAGATATCCACCTGAGGGTGGGAGGCGAGAGGCGGCCAGCGGAGCTGGGACGGCCACGACCTGCAGGACCAGAAGTGGCTGCGCCACGACCCACCAGGTCCACCTCCGGGTCCACCGCCGGAATTCCCACCGACACCGCCGGTGCCAACAGCGAAGCCAGCCATGACGGCACCAGGCACGACAGCACCAGCCATGACGGCACCAGGCACGGCAGCACCAGCCATGACAGCACCAGCCACGGGAGCAGCAGCCATGACGGCACCAGCCACGGGAGCAGCAGCCACGGCAGCACCAGCCACGCCAGTCAAGGCAGCACCGGTCAAGCCGAAGGAGCGTCCGAAGGTGAAAGGAGGAGAAGACCCAAAGGCCAGAACTACATCATTGCACAGAACTCTACATTAATCCTGCTGGCTGTTGACTGTCATTCATGCTTTCTAAACTTTGCTTCTAACCTCATCCTTGTCAGGCAAAGGGAGGTGCTTTGGCTGCGTCACGTGCGAAGGCGTTGAGTGTTTTGGCAATAAGCATTCAGAAGGTGGCATCATCCATAGAGCCTTTGGCTGTTGTGTTTTGACATGTTTTGAAGCTTTGTTACTAACCTCCTTGGCAGGAAGCTCCAGCTGGCACATCGTCTTCAGCGGCATCCGGTACGGTCAAGGGAATTCCAAAAGCCAGCGCCTGATACTGATCGCTGAAAAGCGGTGCTGAGAAGCATTGTCGTGAGACAGCGTGTATTAGTTGCGACAGCGTATCAGTTGACATTTGATTTACGACATGTTGATTCAATAGTCAGGCTACTGGAACCGCCCTCGGTGCTGCGCCCAAGCCACGATCCCAGTCGCAATCTTGAGTCAAATCAATAATAAGTCAATCAAACAAAGCAAGAAAATCTGCATCTTAAAGAAAGAGCTGATAGTGTGAGGCATGCCTGCAAAGGAATGGGGAAGGGCAGTGACCGTGAGAAGGCAACAGCACATTTAACTAAATTGTGGTCTTTGAGCTCGTCTCAACGACTTATAGATGAACCTTCAGCCCCAGCCAGGCCGAAGATGACACCCGGCGACGAGAAGCACCCGGAGCATCGGACGAGGTGAAGCAGTCCGAGCGGAAGCGGCAGCGACGCAGCTAGAGGACCGAGACACGACATGGTGTGCTCACTAACTACTGTCTCTTTAAATCCTTGCTGGCAGGATGATCTATGATGATGGAATCTTCGAATCTGATGGCTGAGGGTGAAAACACAGTGTGCCGCCATTTGCTGATACAGTGTGTGGATGCGGTTGTGCATGTCGTGCATGTGCATGCGTGCTACTGAGTTCATTCGTCTCGACTTCTTGCATCCAAGGAACCAATCATCATGAACTTTCTCAGATCTTTGACATCCTGGAGTGGCCGCGACAAAAGGACAGATGAACAAATCAATAAAGCTTCCAAAAAAGAGCAAAAGCCAAGTATGTCCACAGTTTTACGATTTTTATATAATTCTGACTCCAGTATGGTGTGAACTGATCTGATAGAATCGTGACACGCTCATGTATGCACATGACATGTCATATATTGCGTGCACATGTAGCGTATGAGCCAATGTGTGAAATATGTATGCAATAGAAAGAATGACATGCGAGCGTATGTGTGCAGAGTCCTCCAAACCTGACAGGGGGGTACACCCTTTTCTAGCTTCCTCCCGTTCATCTTACATGGACAGCTGGTTACTAAGAAGGGCTGCAATCACCGTATACTGGAGAATCGAGATTTAGCGACCCATGGAGACAGTGCCGGAGGGGTCCACTTAAGGCCGCCCCCACCCATGTGGGCCGATGGACACTGGCTACCAATGAGAAGCGCACCCGACATCTCACTGATACTGCATGAAAGTTCCCAACTGTTCACCAGTCTGCATGTGAAAATTACTTGGGAGGGACTGACATTGGTGGTCAGCCTTTACATCAAAAAATGCAAGGACGCTCCCGCCTGTCTGCCTTTCGGCATTCTGTGCCTTTCGGCATTTCATGCCTCTCGGCAATCAGCATCCAGGTACCTGACAGGCGCCTTAGTGACAAAGGTTGAAGTGCCTTAGTGACAGAGGTTGAGGTGCCTGAGAAGTGCCTTAGTGACAAAGGTACCTTAGTGACAGAGGTTGAGGTGCCTGACAAGTGCCTCAGTGATGTCCTATAAGTTCTCCATAATATCAAATATATTTATGATGTTTTTCAGCTGTGATTTTTTCTCACTAAGTATGTTTCCAACATATTTTAAGGCATATACATGAGTGATACTATCACTGTAACAAACGTATTATGCTTTTCAGCAGTGATGCTTTTCAGCAGCGGCAACGCTCTGAGAAATAGACTTCATCTAGGTATGTTTGAAAGGCGCATACATGCATGACACTTATTCAAGGTTTGTTTGATTCAACAGTGAAGCTTTTCAACAGTGAAGAAAAACAGATGCATAGACTTCATCTATGGATTGACACCATACTATTGGTACTACCAACAGTGATGCTTTTCAGCAGTGAAAAACTAAAAAATAGACGCGATACTTATTGCTTTTCAGCAGTGAAGACAAACAGATAAATATACTTCATCAATGGATTGATACTTGGCGCCCCAGTTCATTTTGGCGCCCCGAATCAAAGGTAAAATCTTTATTTCATCCTTAGCATACCCAGGAAAAGTGGATAACAACCTTTTAACCATGTTTCCCCACCTGTCAGGTGAGGGTTGTTGGATGTTATGTCAGCTGCCGTCCTCCTTCTCCTCCGGATGGCAGTGTTCCCCGCCGGACCTCAACTGCGAGCTGCTGCTGGCAGTGGTCCCCGCCGGACCTCAACCGCGAGCTTCGGCTGGCAGTGTCCCCGCCGGACCTCAACCGCGAGCTTCGGCTGGCAGTGTTCCCCGCCGGACCTCAACCGCGGATCAGAAGATATGCCAGATAACACGCCAGAAAGAATGTCAAAAAAATGCTTGAAAAATGTCTTTATATACATGCCAGAAAGAATGTCAGAAGATATGCCAGAGTGAATGTCAGAAGATAGTCCAGAACTCGAAAAGACACGGGACGGAGGATGAAAGCGGCAACCTGTCGAGCCAAAAATTCATGACCGGGTAATTCCGCCTTTTACCCGGGAAGTTCCGCCTCTTACCCGCGAAGTTCCGGCTCTTGTTGTTTCATGTGTCTCATGTTTTTTTGCATATGTGTCATGTTCTTCATGTGCTTTCATTTTTTTTCGTGTGTATCGTGTTTTATGTTCATATGTTTCTTGTTGTTTTCATGTGGCTTTGGCTCTCCTGTGCTTTCATGTTTTTCATGTGTGTTTATCATATTGCGCGTTATCATGTTCATACTAAAAAGACCCCCACAAGTCCGGCTTGACCTGCCTGCAATGCAGGTTTTGAAGGGGGAAAGCCGGACTTGTGGGGGTCATTTTTCGCAGGCCAACCCAAGTGGACAATTAGCAGTTATATTAAATATGTATAGACATATCTATAGCTTCATGTTGTGTGTGCTCACTTTTCCACAGTGAGCTATCAGACCTTCATGTGTTTCATGTTTTATCATGTTTGAACCTTTTGAATTCATATATTTTATGTTTAGTTTCATGGTTCGTGGCTTGTCGTGTTTTTCCTATATGGTAAGTGTATACGTTTCATTGTTATCACAGTTATCATATGTTCTATCAACATAACAGGGAAGAAATCTATGTAAACCAACAATCGCCTCGTGCTAAACAAATTGCCTCTCAGTTCCTAGAGGCGCCTTCTAGGTTACCAGGTTAGAGGCGCAAAAAGTGCAGCCCTAGGAAGATTCAGGTATGTGGATTGCCGTTCGCAAAACTTGGTGGAGGCCTTCGCCAGAAAGAATGTCAGAAGATATGCCAGAAAAACTAAAACAATGTTTCAATCAAAAGATATCAAAAGCAATCAAACACATAAATTTTGTCAGATTGAAACATTGTGGCGGGGGGGGTTCGAAACAAAGTAATTGACCCTGTTGGTTTCAACACAAAATCAAGAACAGCTAGAAAAGGGTGGACGTTTGTTTTGCAGAGAAACTGAAGGAGTCAGTTAAGGTATAAGTCTATATATAATGTACAGATTCAAGTTCTTCACGTTGATGGGCCGGGTGAAATTGATGAACCATTTCTTAAGTGTCCCATGACCCCCTTTTGAATTTGTTCGTTTTTAACGCGCGACTCGTTCCCTTCTTCTATTCGTTTCGTTTCATCCCTCGGTCACATCCAGGTGGGGCTCTTGGCCAAGGAGGTCATGGCCTTGTTGGGCACCTCGAACCGCCGAGCTCTGGAGGCGCCGGCAGGAACCGGAACGGAGCTCAGCGGAACGGGCCATCCCGCGGCTCGGAACGGAAGAAGGGGGTTTGGAGGTGTGGAGGGGGGACCGGTGGTGTGGTGTGGGGTGAAGTTTTGGTTGTGTATGTGGTTTGTCCAGGGAGGAGTAGAATTAAAAGGGCAGGGTTTGGGGTTTGTTGGATTGTTTGTCGTGCTTTGAAGAGGAAGCCAACAGGAACCCTTCTGACATTTGTTGGATTTGCATTGATGTTTTTGAATAGGAGTTCAACACGGTCTTCATTCTTCACCTTGAAATTTAGTAGTTTTTTGGCGAAATGACCATGCGAATCCCACATGGGATGCTAGCCTGTTTGTTGGTCGAGACACCTCTAGAGCCGGATTGAAGCGTTTGCCTGCATGGATACTATATACCCAGACGCTCATAGAACCTCGCAGGGCATAGAACCCTCTTGCAATGTGACTCAGTTTTCTATAGTTTTCTTGCTGTTTGTTTCGGGTGACTTTCGAAACAAAACTGCAAAGAATTCGTTCCTTCAAATCCATCTCCCATCATCCAGCTTTGAGTATCCACCGGATGTTCTGAAAAGATCCGGCGGTGTTTCGGAGAACCCGAAGCACCTCGGCCACGACTCCCATGGTCCTTTGGGGCGTCGTTCGGGCACCGCATGGGCCATGCAGCGCGAAAAAATTGATAAAAAACCTCTCACATCGAATGAACACCAAATAGCCAACAGGATTCAGGATGCGTTTTTTGTTGTACCCAGACGCTCCAAACAGCCCGACAGGTCCCTCAAAACCGGATTTGAGACCCTAGACTTCTCCACAGGATTCGGGTCTGACCCCTCCATCTGTTCCGTAGCCTATCTGGAGAAAGATTGTTACAGGGAACTGACTACAATGCCGACCCATGCATGTCTGGTGGGGATTGACTAATCCTTAGCATGTTTGTGCTCCGGCCCAGTGACGCTAAGGCGGTTGAAAGTGTCCGTGAACCTTTGTGGGATCAGACACATCTTTGCTTGCGTGAAGGAGGAGTGGAAGCGGTGAAGTGGCGGGGTCATTTGATGGTGTGTTTAGCGAGCTGAGCAAAAACCATGATAAAACGAGTACAGTATCTACTTGCACAAAATTATTCCCAAACACCGCGAAATCATGAACTCAAAGAAGTAATGAGCTCAAGGAAGTAGTGAGCTCGGAAGTCATGAACTCAAGAAAGAAGCATAAAATACATAAATTCAAGGAAGCACGGTGTTTTTGGATGGTCCTATCATTCGCTCTCGGATGCTGTGAGGTTGAGGCGGCCTGGGAGACGGTTTTGTTGGCATTCCCAGCCGCGACACTGATCGGTGTTTGGCCAAAACACCGCTAAAGAGTAGCTCATGCCAGCACCATGGTAACACCCGTATCCCATACACTCCATGAAACTGAAATATGATTAATATTGTCCCACGTGAAAAAGGATTGACCTCCTTCTCAACCACCCCAAGTGACTGTCCATAGTTAATAAGTCTATTACATTGCCAGTCCCATATATAGGTGGTGATGTTCATGTTTTGAATTGTTTTAATATCGTTCCTAGTATCGCTCCTTTCGCATTTTCCTTGCTGAAGAAAACGTGGAAAAACCCGCCTCCTTCCTCGACTTCGCAGCTCGCGGCGTCGCTGGAGCTGCGTCGCTACGTCGCTGCGTCGACTTCGCTCGTCGGCAGGAGTGCTCCAATGGGTCAGGCCCCAAAGCGAAAAGGCCGAGCGGCACGAGGATCGTGCCTCGGAGGAGAGGATGCCGGATGGGGTGCCCCAAAGCGCGGTAGAGGGCCAGGAAAAGGGGTGTCTCTCAACGAAAACGAATTCATGGCTTGGGAAGTGACCGGAACGTGTGAAAAATCCTGCAGCATGGCCAGGGAGAGGAAGAGAACAGACCCATATTCTCGTTTTACAGGGGGGAATATGTTATGCTTCTGTGGTAGTTAGCTCACAACGTTTCCAAACTTCCTAATATGCCACCAGGAAGGCCTCCACACAAGAGCAATCCCACCAAACTTCTTGGTTGCCAGTTGGCATCAATCGGTCTCAGCTCCTTGGCATACCCAAACACCTTGGTTTCTCCGTTCGGGGCGTGCCCCATCGACCGGCTGTGCTCGGCTATGTTCGCGACGTTTCGTGTCTTTTGCGGTGACGTCTTTGTTTGAAGAATCGTGAGTTCTTCAGAGTGGAATTCTCCTGTGTTCTAGGGGTGTAGCAGCGGACACGCGTCCTGGACATGTAAGGAGAAAAGGTACCCAAAAGGTGTACAGTGTAAGGTACCTCGGTATACCCAACCCCACCCCCGAAAACCTATGACCGACAGGGACTTCAATTCCAGAAATGCTACTTTTTAGCCCTTAAACCATCCAACGCCAAAAAAGGTCAGAGGCTTCAGCAAAATGAAGCGCCCCCCCCTGGGGCGGCCCGGACCCTCCCAGGTTCGCCCACGGCGGATGCGACGCAACTGGGGCAGATTGGACCCCTCCATGGGAGCAGCGTAGCTGGGCGGAAGGGGCCCAGCGGCGCTCGGAAGCGGTGGAGGCGGTGTATCTAAAGGCCGGAGGCGAAGGTGTTAGTGAACAATTAGGAGGTGACATCGATGTCAACTGTTCGGAAGTCACCGATTTGATCCAGCTGTGTTTAGATCAGAGGCAAACGGAAAATTAGTGCACAGAAAGGGTTTTGCAAAACCTATTCTACTAACATCGTGGAAGGCGCGGGACATTCGTAGAACCCAAGGCTATTCGTGGACAGTTCGTGGAATGGTGGGCCAGTAGCAGAACTGACTGCAACGAAATCCCAGAAACCTTCGCAGAGCTTCGTGGAAGGTATTTTTGATGCACTAACTTCGTACAAGCGATTTTTGCTGACCCCCTTTCTCCACACACCCTCCATTTAGCCTTCATTAGATGTTGCTCGTAGGTGTTCATCCAGGTGTTCTGGCTGAAAAGCTTGTCCGCAGTCTGGTTTTCTGGGGATCTATGAGGTTCTGTTTCAAACTATTGATGTTTCTATGCTAGTGACTGCTAGTGGTAATGTGGTGGGCCCCGTGAGTGGCCTGTCAAAAGCAGACTTAACACCTAAGCCTAAGCCTGCAGACTGGGGAAGACTGAAGACTGAAACAAGTTGTGACCAAAGCCCCCAAAAAGAAAACACACACACACATGCGTGGTTTAGTGGGAATAGGCACCATCCAGTAACCACACAGTGTGTTGATTCCCTTGTCATTGGAGCAAGGGTCACATCGTACACACCATCCACGCAAAGCAACCTGTGCAACCGATGCAAGTCTGCCTTAAACTGTACCAGCGCCTCTCTTTCAGGCACAAAGGGTTGTTGATTTTGATTGCTAGTCTGAGTACATCAGGAACAGTCTAATGATGCAAACAGCCACCCTCGTGACCGCCTCCCTGAACTGGAATGATCCTTCTTGGCCTTGGTTTTGGCGAACTGGCATCCCTTTGATTCGAATTGGGTGTATCATGGTATCATGTAGCCTTCATCACTGCAATGATTCAGATTCTGATCCAACAACCTGACCCAACCTGTTCTGGTTCTCTGATGGATGCCTCCAAAAAGAAAAGGCGCCGCGCTCGGCGCTCGGTGCTCGTTCTCTTTGCCCACGAGTTCGCCCGCGCTCGGCGAGGTGGAGTTTCTGGGCATCCAGAAAAGCCCAGTCACCAGCGACGGCTCCTCGTCGGTGCTTTACGCTTGGCGGCTCTATGCGCCCCACCAGCTACGGCGGCAGCCGATGACCTTTGCTGTGGAGACCTTTTTCAGGGGGTGGTGGGGGAGACCTGGAATGAAAGATGAAGACAAAAACATGTCACATGTTACACATGTTTTTGATCGAAATCGACCAGCCGTGACAGTTCAATCTTTCTGCGTGGTTTTCAATTGAATGCCTATAAATACTCTGTTCCAGGGGGCTCTCCAACATGTGATTTTTGCACAAACTGTTCTTGCTTGTGGCCTCCCTATGCCTCCCTTGCTTCAATCAACTCACACTCCCCTTCTCAACTAAACCCTCGCGCTGCAGAGGAGTCCCCAGCAGAGCTACAGCGCTGGTTGACCGCGCTCCGGGAGCAGGCGGAGCTCCATGTGCCAGAACCGAAGCCACACAGCAGGCCATAGCGGTGGACCCTGAAGAGGGATCCAGGAGTGTTTCCAGGTATGTCAATATTTATATATATATATACACCCTCAACGTCCAACGTCGTCAGTAAACTTGTTCATTTAACATTAAAATATATATATGTATCATATTATATATCCAGGAGCGTTTCCAGTCAACAAATAGAATCCTCACTTGCTGTTGTATAGCTGTTGCTGCTGTTGCTCTTGGCATTTTCGTGGTGAATCATTGATCATGAACTCACATGATCTTTGACACGTGACATTTTATTCAGATCCACTTTAAAATATACTAAAGGTATAAGGTATATAAAGTAGACCACCCTGCACTTACTAGCAACATTCAGACCAAGTGTTGGGATTAAATAGGGTTTGGTATTATCAGTTTGAAAATGTGTGATATTATTATTGTCAAAAAATATATGTACACACAGTACAGAAGTTCCAAGACTCTACACTGCAGAGCGAGCCCCACTGCCCTCAGAGGCCCCGCAAAATACCGGGCCTGAGAGGGTTAATCGTTTACCAAGTTTTACACAGTTGCCAGTCAATTATAATCATCCCTTCATCGCGCGCATGACTTTTCTGTCTGCGAAGGCTGGATACTATATTGTCTTTGCTCAAGCTTTGCGGCGACGCGTCGGTGGCGTCATTAGCAAGGTCCTTTGCCTTGTCTGCCAGCCTGTACGAATTTTGCTGGGCGTCATGGGCAGGCTGTCACACTCACAGCTCCGCACAATGGCTCGCAAGGCAACTTTCGACGTCTCATCCAGGTAGGGGCCAATGATCAACATCCAGCAGGACAAGCATGCCATATCCATCTCAAGCACTTCAAGGCTTTCAATGAGCGTTGCCATCGGGCCAAAATCTGCCTTTATTTTGAGGGCTGTCAAAAGCCACTTGACTCCTTCAAAGCCACTTGACTCAACTGTGAGTTCAGGCACTGAAAGACAAGCCGTTTTCCACAAACTGCCACAGACGCATTGTGGGAAGTCCCACTGCGCTGCTCTCACATAGCACAAGATGAGCCAATTAATTATAGGAAACGGCATGTGCACTGTGCAATGATTCTCTAATTTCAACATCGATGAAGACGACGCGCCTCGGTGTCATGTATGAAATGGAAAGCAGGTGGTCTCGATGGTCATCTGCTCAATAATTTAGTAGGTCGCACTAAGATTGAGGTACAGTGTGTATGCCCAACCCAGCTTGTGAGTATGGGGTATGTGTCAGTTTCAGAAAATAAGTTGGGTGTGGTGTTTCAGTATTAGGGTTCGTTTGAATGTAGTGAGTCGTTTGTCACTCGTGATAGAGACATACTGACATACTACAAAGAACAAGTTGTGCTACAATGAGGCTGGAATTTGAACCATGGGTCAGCCAGCTTCGAGACCAACAAACAAATCAATCCAAGTCACACTTGTGTCAGTCGAAATACTTCGCCCTCATTCGACGTAGGCCACCCCCACCATCGAATTGGCTTTCGTGTGCTCAATCACAGTCAGCTCATCTGCCCTTCTAATCACAACTATCCTCTCCAAGCGCTGTGCAAATTCTCGCGCTTCCCCAGACACCTCAAGCAAAAAACACCAGACAAACACTTTCACAAACAAAGAAACTTGTCCTGCGCACAAAACACAGCCAGTGTTGAGAGCAGCCGAAGAACAGACTCTTTGAGCTCATGGATTCTTCTTTCTCTCCAGGTAGTCAATGGGGTACGATTGCACCAAGCGGATTTGGACTTTCTGGGCTTTTGTTGGAGGGGCCATGGGAGCTGAAAACAGCGGCAATGATTTGTCTAAGTCCCTGCCAAGCCAAAACCTACTAGGAACCTCATCCCACAATCAATACACATAGTATAGGACTTGTGAAGCTCAGCTGAAGCAGCGATGCACCAGAACATGACAACGATTACACTCTCTGCAAAAGTCACCTTTTTCCACTCACGGCAGTCAGCGTCAGGAGTCATACAATGTCGACGGCATTGGGCCATGTCCGGAGGGCGCGCCCACTTGTCATCAGGCAGCTCTGCAAGCAGACCCACGCAATGCAACATGCGTGGAAGCACACGCTGGAGAATGTTCAGGCTCATGGCATCACCGAAAGCTTTGCCCAAATGAGGCTTTGAGTTGCAGGTCTTCAGCAACATCTTGATCCACTTTGGGTGCCACCCTTGCAGCATTCCTTGTTCAAAGACGCTCAAGAAGCGAGACCTGTCGAGGAGGTAAAATCCTCGCTCGCCACCACGTGCCTTGGTCAAACATGGAAAAATCCCCACCATCATGTTGAAATAGTTCTTTCCTGCTGCAGCATCGACTATGACTGGTTGAGATGTTGGCTGCATCTTCTTCACTCGCTTCTGGGCCTGCCTGATATTCCTCTTGGCAGACTTGCAGAGTTCGGCTGGTCGACAATCCGAGTTTGCTTCCTCGTCGTCATGCTTCAGGAACCGATTTAGCTCAGAAAGAAAAAGCCCTTCCAGGAACAATGTAACGCTTCAAGAGGGCTGCGTCTTGTAGACAGCATCTTAAAATAAAGTTCACTGTACTAAACGTTTTCACAGAAATGCTGCGCAAAAAAATATCCATATAACCAACGTCTTATAAGGCGTATACAATGCGTATACAAACAAAACTATTTCCTGTGTGCCTGACGTGCTTTTGTCAACTGCGCCGGGTGCCGGTGCTGGGTACTGTGAGCTGGGTGTGCGCATGCCATGCGCACAAAACACACCCAGTTCTGGAAAAGACCAGAACTGGCAACACGCGCAAAAATCCTATTTAGCCAGTGTCGGACTTTAAAAGCCGACGCTGGAAGTAATACACACAACACACACACCCAGTCCTGGAAAAGACCAGAACTGGCAACACGCACAAAAATCTTATTTAGCCAGTGTCGGATTTTGATAGCCGACGCTGGAAGTGATACACACAACACACACCCAGTTCTGGAAAAAAACAGAACTGGCAACGCGCACAAAAATCCTATTTAGCCAGTGTCAATTTTAATAGCCGACACTGAAAGTTGAGTTGAGCCCAACGATTCCGAAAGAAAAAGAAGATGAGTTGCACCTTTCGGCGCTATTTTGCACCTTTCGGCGTACTAGTTACAAGTAGTGTTTGTTGGTTATTTTGTGGGCTGGGCGTGCCCAAGCTAAGGCCCATGAACGCCAGCAGGACGAAGATGCTAATTCCTGAGTCTCCTGAGTTCTGGTGATCACAACCCTTTAGAAAATCTAGCTTTCAGGAGCTATGTTCCAAATAATGTCCAGTGCAGACGTCAGCCAACCTGCCACCCCATATGATTTCGGAGATAAATAGAAACATTATTTTGCACTAGATCCCCAGGATTCAATTCTGGGAGTACAGACGGGGATCTTGTCATCATCTCCTTTACAAACTGGTTGTTCAGGTGCACTGACTGAGGCTTGTGCGCATCCTATGCGTCGTGGTCGCCATCATAGCACCCTTCGCCTTTGCGGCGCTGACCTGAGGCATTAGAGTCAGAGTCACAGCCAGCGCAGCAAGGCCCAGCTTTATAAGCACGAGCCTTGCCGGGCCGCCTCCGTCAATGAAAACATCACTGCGCGTGGGCCTTAACCTGGCAGGGCCCTGCGGTCTTAAGTTGGGCCCTGCGCAGTCAGCATTATAAGTTAATCTGTTCGAGACTCAAACTCATTGAGCCCAGTGGGGCCCGGCCAAGGCGGCTGGGCCCGACAGGGCATTGAGTCTGACAGCGGTGATTGAATTATTCAATTTGTTTGAAATTATTGACTGTGAGGCTACTTGAATTAAATCACATGACATGCTGGAGACGTTCAACCCAGTGGGGCCCTGCTGGAAGCAGGGCCCTACATGCGCATCCAAAGTTCCCCAACCTTTGGTGAGAGCTACCCCCCCCGCAGGGGGATAGCTCTCGCCAGGTGTTGCCAGCAACGCTTGGCGAGTGGATACCCCCCCCCGCTGGCCCCGCGAGCCAGCTCTTGAAGTCAGGCGTTCTCTCGCCAGGCGCATCTGGCGCAAGGGTCCCGACTCGCCAAGGGAATCCAGCAACAGCTGCCGAGAGAGACCCCCCCTGCGCAGGGGGTACCTCTCGCCAAGCGAATCCAGCAACAGCTGCCGAGAGCTTGAAAAGTTGCCACCGGCGTACAACGGTTGCTGGCGTATAGCGGTTGCGGCCCCTATGGTTTGCATTATCAATTAAATTTGTTTCTTTAAATAAGCCAAACTGCATGTCTGCCGCCGCCATGGTGCATCCGCGAATCTTCTCGCCTTGTTCTCATCTGCCAACCTTCAACATTCAACAGCCCACAGATAAGCAGCGTGGGTTGTCAATGATTTCATTATTAATCAATCAGGGCATGGAAAGTCAAAGTCATGGCCTGCCAATCGCATTCAACAAGGCAAAGGTGCAAGACGAGGCTGCGTTGGCTGAAGATCCAGCAGCGGCAGTGGCCCCTTTCTTCCTCAGTTGTTCTAGAGTCTATTTAGATTGAAGCAGCATCATGAGGTAAAAGCTCTGATCAAATACCTATGTAGCCGAGCATCGCCCTTTTTCTCCTGTCCTTCCTGGCCTTATTAGCAGCCCGACGCGTAGCGGAGTCAAGTGTCTGATGCCTACGCGCACGCTCAAGTGCTGAAGGTGTCTCAGGCCGAACAACATCCCATTCTCCCAGAATCATTGCCACCTGGAGCCAAAAGATCGGTGAAGCACTTGCGCAGCTTGGAGTTGTTTGCCTCCCAGCTTCTGCTTGCAAGATCTCCTGGCTGGACCCCTGCATGTTCAGGAGGTGTGGGAAAGCACCAGCCGCTTCTCCAGCATTTCATACAGGACACAGCCACACCCAAAAACGTCTTGCCGCTGGCTCGCCATTTCAATACCCTAGCATCAATGCGCGCACAGCCAACTAGGTTTGATCAGAAAGTACTAGAAAGATAAACAACCACACAAGACTTGCAAGCTCAGCAGCATTCCAGATTTCAAAAGGCATGTACTCCGGTGTTCCAGCGATTCCAACATCAGCTTCAGGACTATCTTCCATTGTCGCGCCGAAATCACCAACCTTATTATTTTCAGGTCAGTCACGAAAATGTTGGCGGGCTTTATATCTCTGTGTAGAAGCCCCAGGTTGTGCATGTAGATCAAGGCGCTGCTCACCTGCAGCATCATCTGGGCACACAGCTCGGGTGGAATATGTTTGCCACCATAGATCACAGAGCGCAAGTCAGATTCTAACAGCTCCATCTCAAGATAAGGGAGGCGATCGGGTCCTTGGCATGCGCCAAGACTTTAAGATTTGCCGAACAACTTTTCAACCACTGGCAGGCAAGCAACCTAGCAACCCGGAGTCATAGATCGCGACCAAGTTTTGGGTGAGCAAGCGCTTGCATAATGTCACTCTCAGTTTCCAAAGCATGTTGCAAGTCTTGGCTGAGAGACAGCTTACATGCTCGCTTCTGGAACGCACAGCCCATGCCACCTTTGCCTAGGAGCTCCACATTCACGTAGCCCAAGTCTGTCTCGAGTAGATGCACGAGGTTACGCAGGTCCTGGTCCTGGTCCTCATCGCCGTCATCGTCTCCCAAGATTTTTGTAGCTCAGTCCCTTTGAACCCTTTGTCATCCTGGTTTTAGATTTCGATCCAAAATAACCCTGTGTATATAATATCCAAGAAATGCTGCGGTACTAGGTTTGTTACCACTATGATATGTTGTCTTGTTTTAAAAACCCCTTGCAACCTTGATGGGCACTGATGCTGCGCAAACATAAGGCCACATCCATCTAAACCCTGGCGCTTGCCAAAGAAAGATTCTTAAACCATGGTTCAATGATGGCAGACATTTTCCCCAAAGGCTGCCAGTCAATGTCGTTGCACCTGACCTAACATCCGATCATTGTCAAGTGCTGCCAGCGTGTAAGGCCCCGACTTCAGCATCCCAAGCAACCACCACCAATCCTGCAACGAACCACTTTCAAGACGAGCAGTCCGGCCAGGCCACACCCACGTCAAGCTGAACCCTGCGGGACCCCGCTTTGCAAGCAGGGGTCCTACAAGGGTTGGCTAGACAACGCGTGGCAAAAGAAAAGGACCGCCTCTGTAGTTTTGCAGAGCCCCGCCATGATAGCCTGGTCACATACGAACAACAGCCAACAACACCGACAACTTGCAAGCACGCTTGCCATCGCAGGATCTTTCAACTGGGGGGAATCAGCAACTAGTGTCAACATATAGTGGAACATGAAAGCATTCGCGGGCAAGAATAAAAAATACGCAATTCAACAGAAAAAGGAAATGAACAAAAGTAGCTGCCTGTAGCCACGCTGATGCTCTGCCAAAGTGCTCCATGAACGCGTCACATAGACGTAGCAAGGCTCCATGGTGGCTCACAAAGGCACTACCAAAGGCGCTCAGGGTCGTCTACCAAGTTCGAGCTGATAAAGCTCCCCAAATCCAGTTCGATTCAACGCCCTTCAACTGAATGATTTGACTTTGAACGAACGGATGACTGCGAGGTGACATTGTAACAGTGGTTGACCATCAACAAATGATTGGATCACAAACTGACACTTCCAGGCATATCCAAGATTGAAAAAACAAATGTATTTATACAACATGACCATGTCACACAATTTAAAGCTGAATGTTACTAGTAAGTGCAGGGCGGTCTACTTTATATACCTTTAGTAGCCCCGTTGGTACCGACAAAAAGGGCCTAGTCAAGGATTTTTAGTTTGATAAAACAGTGTGAGCCAACGTCTCCAAGCATCGCTTCAAAATAACTTATTCTGAGCAAGCAGTTGTCAGGTCTCTTCTTGTAGACAGCATCTTAAAATAAAGCTCACCGTGCCAAACGTTTTCACAGAAATGCTGCACAAAAAAATCCATATAACCAACGTCTTATAGGGCGTATACAATGCGTAAACAAACAAATTTATTTCCTGTGTGCCTGACGTGCTTTTGTCAACTGTGCCGGGGGCCGGTGCTGGGTGCTTTGAGCTGGGTGTGCGCATGCCATGCACACAACACACACGCAGTTCTGGAAAAGACCAGAACTGGCGACGTGCATAAAAATCCTATTTAGCCAGTGTCGGATTTTATTAGCCGACACTGGAAGTAATACGCACAACACACACCCAGTTCTGGAAAAGACCAGAACTGGCAACGCGCGCAAAAATCCTATTTAGCCAGTGTCGGTTTTTAATAGCCGACACTGGAACTAATACACACAACACACACCCAGTTCTGGAAAAGACCAGAACTGGCAACACGCACAAAAATCCTATTTAGCCAGTGTCAATTTTAATAGCCGACACTGAAAGTTGAGTTGAGCCCAACGATTCCTAAAGAAAAAGAAGATGAGTTGCACCTTTCGGCGTTATTTTACACCTTTCGGCGTACTAGTTACAAGTAGTGTTTGTTGGTTATTTTGTGGGCTGGGCGTGCCCAAGCTAAGGCCCATGAACGCCAGCAGGACGAAGAGGCTAATTCCTGAGTCTCCTTAGTTCTGGTGATCACAACCCTTTAGAAAATCTAGCTTTCAGGAGCTATGTTCCAAATAATGTCCAGTGCAGACGTCAGCCAACCTGCCACCCCATATGATTTCGGAGATAAATAGAAACATTATTTTGCACTAGACCCCCAGGATTCAATTCTGGGAGTACAGACGGGGATCTTTAGTATATTTTAAAGTGGATCTGAATAAAACAGATCATGTGTCAAAGATCATGTGAATTCATGATCAATGATTCACCACAAAAATGCCAAGAGCAACAGCAGCAACAGCGACTCACATTCTCAAACAAGCTACGAAGCCTTGTGTTCGCCTGTATTCTCACTCTCCAGCCTTGGTCATGTGGAGGTCGGCACTGCGAAGGCCATGTGGGATCTGGTGTTTTTTTGCCCCAAAATGGCCAATCCAATTTGAGTAGTGTGTATTGGAATAGGGAGACCCCCAACGAATGGGCAGGTCCGGGTCTATTTTCCTTCAAGGTCATTGCCAGGTCTCCCAAGTGTTTCGCTATACACATAAGACGCCAGCAAGACTGCAAACCGTGACGCCAGCAGTGTGCCAAGTGGTCCGGGGCTGCCCCACTTGGTAATTCAATCCCCTTCGGTCCTTGGCTAATCCGCTACGAGGTGGCAGCGGGCCGTGGACTTTTGGGAGGCTCGCGGAGCGCCGGACGGCTGCGAGCCGCCGCCGGCGGTGCTGCGGCTGCAGGCCCCCGTGGAAGGATCAGCACATGTTGGGCTGAGTGGCTGAACATTGTTTTGGTTGTTCAATTGTTCAACCTTTTGCAGTTTTGCTTGATTGTTTGCTTGCTTGCTTGCTTTTTGCAAGGCATTTGATTTTGTTTGGTTGGTATGGATAGAAGTCATCTCATAGCAACCGTTTGTTTTCATCCAACGTAAAATGTCACTCCTCGTTTTATATATGTACACCTGAAGTACCGCGTGATGATGCGTGATGTGCCTTAGTTACTAAAACGGAGGCTAGTTAGTTGTAATGAACACCTCCACTTGATGAGAGTCACGGAACCATGAAATACCATTCTGTTGATGTTTGTCCGATTCTTTCAGAAAGGGATGTGCAAACTCGCAGTGGCACTGCATCATAGCTCAGTTGATCCTCACTGCCTTGACGTGATCATGGCCAGTTGACGGCCGGCAGTACCTGTTGCCACCGGCTTCACAGGTCTTGCGCACTTCTGGCTTGGTCGCGCAACGAGCACAAGACTCCCATGGCGCAGCGAGCACCAGCCCCGAAAGCGGCGAATATCCATGCGGCAAGGCGCGTTTCGCGCTTCGCGGCGGCTGGAAGCATCTCTTCGTTTCATCTCCACCCCTTTTCAGGAACCCCAGTTGTTGAGCTGCCTGCCCGAAGGCCCCCAGTGTAGGTTGCATGTTGTTTCTGATTCCTGAAGAAACGGTCGTTTCACCTTCAGTCCGAACGTTGAGGGTCACGGAACGTTCCGTGCGCAAGAACGAGTATGTTTATTTGTTTAATAAACAAACAACAAGACATAGATGACCATAGTGATCCATAGTGATCCCCAAATAGAATCAAACAGATGACCGTGGCACGGTTTCCAAGTTGAAACATGTCTATAGGTGGGGATCTACGCACCTCTATCTGTGACAGGGGGGTCTTCGGTCTTATATAGATGGATCTATCGATGGTAGGACGGATCCTGCCCTTCTCGTCGTCCTGCGGATCATGGGACCCCAGGTGCCACCCTGGGGCCCGGATGAGATGAAGCGATTCCTTTAGACTCTAAGGGATGTCAACTGAGCTCCCATGGGGCCATGGTGGGTGAGGTGCGATGACCCACAGCCGGTTTTGTGGGGCCAAGAGAGATGAGAGTAGTCGGATGGTCTTTTGTTGTGACACCTTTCCTCTATATCATGCACTCTAAGCTTATCACCAGGAACATTGGTAGAACTCTCCACCTCTCCACCTGCTGAGAGCCACGTTTTCGCGCCAGGTGGGTGGCTCTTCGAGCCATTTCTCCTCCGCTGGGCCGCACAACCTCTACGTGCTCGGCCAGGTGCATGGTTGCCACTTCCGAACGGCCACACGCCGCCCGTCGGAGCGTTTTCGTCTATCGAGCTGTGGGGGAAGGGGAGAATTGGCGGCTGCCTATTGGGGGTTTATGTTTGATGCTAGAAGTTAACGGTAGTTCTTAAGACTGTTTGCAGGGCGGTAAAGACAAGATCATTGATGAGTGTCAGATAGTTAACTCCTCACAAGGGTGATGTGAACAATGAGGAGATGTAACATAATAATCCACCAGTGGTGCTTGACTATCGCAGCGGATTCAATTCTCCACCAAGCGGCTAACACCAAATGCCTCCCAGCATGAAAGCGGAGGAAAGGTTGGGATATTTATATAATTTCATATACGTTTATACATATATATATATGTACATATATACAGAGAGAGATATTAAAAAAGAGAGGCAGAAAGAGGGTACCTGGTGACCTGGTGTTGATGATCAATAGCAAGTCGCCAGCAGAACAACTAAGGATGCCTACACCATTATTGTTTTGAGGGTCCTCTATTCTGCTGCTATTGTTTTTTGGGATCCCATTTTGTTATTATTTGAAAAGTAATTTGGGTTTCAAATCCTTCGGAGACCTGTGAATACTAAGCCAATGGCTGGCTTGCTGAGAGTATTGATAAGTATAGGTTTCTCTAGTTCTTCTTCAAAGCCGCAAAGAACCTGAGAACCTTCTTTGTCCTTTTCTTAGTAGTATGAATGGATTCCTGAGAATATCTAATTACAAAGAACCTGAGAAAGGAACATGAATACTACAATCAATTACAAAAGGAATCCTCCAAGGAACCCAGATTTGTTTTGGTGGTAGTTTATTATAGGAATCCCTTTTACTAATCAGGATCCAACATTACATTGTCCCTTACCCACTCAGATGCCAAGGCTATGGGGTGGACTGTAGCGGTGTCACCAGCTTCGGACATCACTTCGAGCCTGGATGCCCAGCTTTGCAAACAGACGGTGAACGACAAAGCGAAGGCCTGAAGGCCTTGGTGAGGTCGATCATTTCAAGGAAAACAATGAAGGGGGATGTTTAGCTCGAGGTTAAGGTTTTGTGGACATTTCTCGGTGTGATGTGATGGCTCTTTGTTTTGGATTGCAGAATTTGGGTTCTCCTGCGTAGCGGTGTTTTCTGAAGAAGTGGGGCCTATTGACTGACATGATGTTGTGTTGCCAAGGAAAGTCCAATCAAAGTCTCCAGAGCAAGGGAATCAGAGAGTCTTCTTGTGTCAGTGTTACGAAAGGGTGGTGTGTTGCGGATTCGAATGTGGTCATGGTGACCTAATTTGGCTACCTTGAATAACACCAGGTAAGACAAGAGCAGCCAAGCTTGGTTGGCCATGCATGTTCAATCAACTTTCTGTGTCAGACACACTGCTCAGCTGCACAGCAAGATGTGTTTCAGATAAAAGACAATATTTGTAATGAGAAGAGTCCTTTTCTGACTGGTGCTCAGTGCTTATTAGTAAGGAATGAGGGAATGAACCCTCCACTACAAGTCGCACCAGATCAGATTCTTCATCGAATTCTTGTACTTTCGGCATCTTTCGGCACTTTCGGGGGCTTCTATTTTTCCTCGTGCGAGATCAGGCTTCCGCTTTGGTTTGAGAATCCCGACGAGATGGTGGAGTTTAAGGCCTCAGACAAACGGAACACATCGGAACATGTCGGAACCTGCCTGGCAGGATCTTCGATCTCGACCCGAGATCGTCTTTGTATTTTGTTCTTCAGAAAGCAACTACCATTGCCGAGTTGGCACTTTTTCCTGGACAGTACTCGTACAGCTGGAGTTTTGACTTAGGCACGGAGAATAGCGAAGAACACACAACAATAATATAGAAGTAACAAAAATGTGTTTTATAATATATATATAAATATATATATATATAACAAGTCTTATTTGTCCGCTAAGTCCCCAAACAATAAGGACAGAATATGCGTTTGATCACCATCAAGCTCCTATCAGTGGCGTTTTGTTGTCTCTTTTGATTCCTCCCACCCCCTTTGCTCGACACTGGTTCAGAAAAGGGTCGATCCCTCCCGAGGGGGAGAAACACACTGAGAGGTCTTCCATGAGCCTTTTCCGAAAAGGTCAACCCCTCCCTAGTAGAGACATGTTTTTTTCCTGAAAGGTCTTCCATGAGCCGGAATACGATGATAGTGAGCCAATCCTCTTGGGCGGCATCTCCCTGCCGCTCTTCACCTTGCGTCGGCAGCAGCACCTTTCCTTGCAGCTTCCGCTGAAGCAGGACAGAGGATATTTGGGACTTGGTGGGTGAGCCTTTGGGAGAGGTGTGCTGTGAGTGTAACCCCCTCGCACCCCGCCTTTGGTTGTCCTGCCCAGATGTCATTCACTGTTCCATTTGCGCCTATAATGTAGACATATGTAGACTGTAGACTCTTGATTGATCCAAGAAACGATTCGGACACATAAAATGCAATTGTAAAACCGCTTCACATGGGGTGTTTTGTTCATCGACGTTTAAGTGGTGATTGATGGTTTTTGCACACCAAGCATTGGCGGTGTGCACACCAGAGCAGTGCCATTCTTTCGGGCAGAGATCACCCCGTGATCTCTGAAGGTTTCGAAAGGTCTGAAGGGACACGTCGGACACGTCGGACACCATGCCCGGACACGACTAATGGGACTTCCATAGGACTGCCGATCAGGTGGGGTGGTGCCAGGGGGGTCAATGGGGTGGCATATATGGCAGTCCCATGGGTCGTGTTTGGGCATGGGACTTTTCATATGTTTTTCACGTGTTCATCTCTACCACGGTTTGAACCGAGCCCTGCTGACCGGGTTTTCCGGTAGACCTTAAACAGCCCTCCGACCCTTTATCCAGAACTTTGACGCACAAAACCCCTGTGAATCTTCAGACTGTTGGGAGTTGTATTGTGTAGACTGTTGGTTATAGTCTAGTAAAACCCCTCTGCCAGAATGGTCTTATATCTCCCTATTGTGGCGTTAATCACACATCCACATGACCCATATACCTTCCTTATGTTTCCTTTCATTCTGATCCATCACTGCAGCCCACTCTGGACGCAGCGAGCTCGCGAGCTCGCTCTGCCTCTCGCTGCCTTCCAGGATGACGCGACCCGGCGAGGCTTCGTGAACGTCTCCTTTGGTCACTTGACCATCACGGCCTTCGTGGAACAGCCGCTGGGCGACTCGGACGGAACGGAGCTGGGGAACTGTTCGACGCGACGAGGTCGGGGACGATGGGCTAAAGAAAAGAATAACATCTTTACTTGCAGTGATTCCCACCCCCCACCATGGCATTTCGAGGCTTTGTTTTGATGCCATGAGGATGCAAGCATGAAACAAGTCAACATTGATATTATATATGTATACATTATAGCTTATAATTATGCAATTTGTTGGATCACATGAGCCGAGTCAAACACTATGGATTGTCTTGTGAGAGACATCCCGAGTTCATCCACCTGTCATCGGCTGCAAAAAGACTATACTGACAACCGCGGCCTGACATGTGGATTGATACAATGTTCGCTTGTTCTGGCATCAAGTCTGGTGTGTGCTTTGACACATCATCTATCATAAAGGCTGCGACATATTCTGGACTGTGTTCTGACGTCCTTGCTGGCATATGTTCGAATAACACATGCTGTGGCATATGGTCCGACTCCGGTCCTGATGTGAGTTCTAACGTGCCAGCAGACCATTTGAAGCACCTGCTTTGCAACCGTGATGGTTGTAAAGTATTGTAAAGTATATCGGTGCAGGTTCCAGGACCAGATGCGTAAACATGCCACGCCCTTGAGCGAAAGAGCGGCATTGGAAGCAGGGCAGCAAGTGGGCAATTCTGGCGGTCCTTTTTTGATGAAGGCAAAATACGCCACAAGCCATGCAATATTTGTCCTTCGCCACCGCTGCGATGCTCAATCAAAGGATTTTGTGTGCTGGTTCCTGACAAGCTCCATGGAGCTCGAGATGTTGCCTCAAGGAGATCCTGGGGTACAACAACATCAACGTCTAATCCTTGGCGCAGTGGTGAAGCGTTGAAGGTCGTGCTGACAAGCAGAAGCCCTGACGTTTCATGACTCGCGGACTACCTTGCGAAAGTGGCCCGGCGGTGCCCACTGTGATCTAGCACCGACGGCTGAGGACCGGGAGGTGGAGGAGGAGGCAGCGGAACGGGACAGCTCTGATAGAATCTAACAACCCTCACCTGGCAGGTGGGCAAAAAGCGAGCCCCACCACCCCAACGCATCGGTAAAATACGCTATGGATCAACAGTTGAGATGGACTTGGGGTGTCAATAACTGATGCATATGTTGAATTGGTCGCTGTCGTGTGCGTAGAGCAGCGTGGAGGACTCTTCGCCCGGCCTGCGGAGGAGGATGTGGTGTAGCAGGTATAACTCGGACTTAATGGTTTGGTTCTGGCCTGATGAGCCTACGACTTTTGCCTCAAGATGGCTAAAGGGCCTCTTAGCCAAGGCCCCAGTTTTTGGTCTGTCTTTGGCCGCAGGTACCGTCTGAAACATCACCTTCATGAGATGGTGATCATTCCCCATCATGAAGTCTTGACCATCCTCAAAAGACTTGTTTACCACGGCATATGATTTGACCCTTTACAAGAAACGTGTAGATGTGTCTTGATCTGGAACCGAAACAATAGACCATGTGCCGCAGCATGGACTGGACGCTCAGGCTACCTCTTCTTACCCGTGGAGCCGCCCAAAGAAGGACCGGTGATCATCCGCAACAAACATCAAGCGACGTCGTCAACCGAGATATTTTAACCGTTCCGGATTGGATAAACAATCCAGCGAACACACAAACAGTTCCGTCATAGATTGACCGATCAGTTAGGTGGTTGAGTTCAGGCCCCATTGGAGTTGAACCACAATAACTAGTAATGGACGGTATGCCTGAACCACCTGTGGCACTGCCTCACGTGGGTCAGTTCGTGGGACCAAACTCTCGGCAAACGCTTTGTTGTTCAATTGGTCCGCATCCTTCATTGAACGAGGCGCTAAGCGCGCCAAAAAAACTACTTGAAGACGACTAGGCCTTCAAGTTCCGCGCGCGGTGCCTCGCTTCGCTGCCGCCTCGCGCCTTCAGGAAGCCCGGGGAGTTCCTCGGCGGCTGGAACTTCGAGTTCCTCGGGTTTGGACTGGTCTGATTTGGAGAAGCAGATCAGCCCCTCGGAACCGAGAGCGGAGAACAGTGGATAACTCACTCATCCCGAACTTCACCACGTCCTAAAATCTAATTTTGGGTGGTGAATTTGGATATGGCATGATTACAAGGCCAGGGGGGTCTATAAAGCACTTAACCAGGGTGGTGCTGGTATGTGCTGATCATCCACACCTTCCTTGATTGATCCAATGGTCATGATTCATCGGTCGACCGTTGTTCACCACCCCGACCAGGGTCGCTCGACGCGACACTCAGATGTTCCAAGCGAGGTCGATTGGTCGAGTTGATCCAAATGGTCTTTGTGCGTTGGCGCCTGGGACGGTCCTGGAAAGTTGGAAGATGTTGAGTTCGGGGCCTGCACCACTCGGCTCTTGTGATGGATTTGGTCGTCTTATACCTCTACTGTCTATATATGGAGTCCGGCCAAAAGCCTATGATCAAAAAAAAAAATCATAAAGGGGGTCGAAAGTATAGCTTATGATTATGATTGTGTTTTTGACCAGATCCCATATGGGATATGTTATTTGGGTCGAACAGAACAAACTAACACCGCACGAAAGCGCAGAGCTGCTCTGCGCTTCAGTCCCCGGACACTTCAGTTTTTTGAAACACCTGACAGGTGTTTGTTTTCGGTGGAACCTTGGGGATGGAACCTTGGGGATGACTTTGGGTGCCCAACATGCTGGGAGGCAGTATATATTGCGTCTCAGATGTGTTCAGCATGCTCCAACAGGAATTGTAGACTATATATTGCTATGGCAGCTATTGCCTCGGCCTTGGCTTTGTTTGACGGGGACTGTTGCTGCAAGTCTTGAGTTAACTAACGGTTTTCCATCGACATGGGTTAGATTTGGTTGGATGTTGAGGGGAGTGGAGCAAGTGGAGGGCCCACAAGTTTGATTGGCTGATTAGCTGGTCTATTCGGGGTGCTCCTCACCTAATTACTGATGATCATCCAGTTCATCAGCTGAATAAGTCCACAGAAACGAGGCAAAACAGCGTGATCTTTGTCATTCAGTGGGAACACTTTTGGTATTCTTTGCTTTGGCTACTCTTTCTGGAGGCTTGGCTGCTTGGCTCCTGATGTGCAGAGCCACGAAGAAGACCTGCTCAGTCCACTCATATCCAGCTCTATACCTGGGGGTGTGTTCAGCGTCCCCCAAATATGTCCCAATGTTGGCCTGACCTGGTCAAATACGAACGGATTAATGATCATGAATGAATGCCGATTGAATAAATGAATCATTAATAAATGAATGAATGAATTAACCATGCTCAACACAGCCCAACCGCATGACTGCTGGGCTGTTCTCCCGCTTACGACCGACTCATGCAGGAGCCAGACATGAAACCGGGACTGTCATATTTATCCACATTGGGGTGGTTTTGAGGTGAATGTAGGCATATGACATACATTTGGGGTCCGGTCTGTCCTATTGGCTGTAACAGTCAGTAAACAATCATCACTGATCACTATTTTTGAAGAAGGCCTGCAACTGAATCATCATCCACTGGGCCTTGGATGACATGGATAGACCTTAGCAGAATAAAACCTCCTCCCTTCCGCCGGGCGCTCTGTTTGTTCCAGCACGGGCGCTCCGTGCCGTCCGTCCCGGCGCGACGTGTTCTGACTTCTGGGTGCCCCGGCTGTGTCCAGCTGCAGCTGAGGCTTCTATGTTTTTGGCAGTGGTCATTGCCCATCATTTTCGCCTTGTTGTTGTGTCTTGGCACCAAAAAAAAGGGAGACACCGAAGGTGGCGCAGGTTTGTATACTGAGATCTGAGATCTGAACTGGAATCTTCATGTTCTGCAGTTCTTTTCTGTTTGGTGTTTGATATTGCAAGCCTTATGTCTTATCTCGGTCAAATGCTGCACTTGACGAGTCGATAATGTTGACACCAGCAGCTGCGATGAGAAGTCGAGACGAGAACAACCGATTCAAAGCCTTCAGGCCGTGCAAGTCGAGGCAGTTTGGGCGTTCACAATCATGCAAAACTGCAAAACCCATCAAAATCCGCATTCAAAAGAACACATGTATAATAATGTATATATTATACCCAGCCCAAACCACTCAGCAGGCAACAGTTTCAATAGTCCAAACTCATTCTTGAATGGCTGCTGGTGGAGCTTGGCTGAGGCGGCACGTTTCTAAAGCGGTGTCCTACAGTTGTTTCAGAGTAGATGGCAGGGAACCCCAGTCTTTTTTTGATGGGTGGTCCGTATGAATGAACCATGGGCATGAGGCCAGGGATTTTTTTTGCCATCTACAGCACGTACTCCACTCGCTTTTCTAAGGAAAGCTCGATGAGAACAGCTCGATCGCATCCATTCCCACCGAGGAAGCGGACCTGGGACCTTCGTCTGCGCTCCTGGCCGCGTCCCGCCGCGCGCCTGCGCACGCCCAAAGTGGCAGAGCCGCTGCCAGAGCAGTGGCACTTGGAGCGCAAGCTGCAGAGGCAGGGGTGGAATCCTGCGGCGAAGTGGGAAACACATGCTTATGAACTTATGAAGTACCGTACACTTTAGCCTTCTTCTGGACTAGGCAAGTATAACTTTGGGAGATGATCTGCATGGTTTGACAACCCCTCCACCCGTCGTCTCGCCAGTCTCACACCACTGCGCACTGTCACTTCACCGTCGTCTTCACCGTCGGAACCGTGGTCTTCACGGCCTCGTGTCGTTTCCGTCGGAAGCCTCGACTGACCTCGTGCCGTTTCCGCATCTGACCAGTGTGTCGTTTCTCGCGAAGGGCAATGGATGTGGGGTCAATGGTGTTCAGATATATGCTTCTATATAATGTATATGGACCAACCCGAGTTGCGTGGCGAAGCCAGTCAATGGAATCACCTCTAACAATCTAAAGGGGGGTTAAAATAGACTTGCAGGGATTAGAAATCACCTCTTAGTCTAGGGCATAAGCATCGGGGGCCTTGTTAGACCTTTAGTACGGCCAGGAGGCACGGCAGCAGTTCCGATGCCTCCTTGACCTCCGATCCGCCCGATCTGGTGATTTGGGAAGCGGCGCCTTGGGCCGTTGTGGAGGGACTTCCATGGAAGAAGCATCCATGATCTCATAGTCAAGTGATCTGCCAGCTGCAAAGAGCTGATCAAATGGCCAGGGGATAAGAAGCTCAGACATGTCTTGAAAGGTTTCCTGAGTTCGACAGTGACCGCATTTGGTCGTGAACCAAGTTTCCAGCCTTAATTGAGCCTTCAGGGTCTCCTCACAGACCGTGATCCAACAGACATGGGCTGCCAAGGATCAACTACATGAGATCACCATGGTGAGTTGACTCTTTGTGTATTTGTGGATCAATCAAGATGCCTCTCCAATCCTGGACAAGGCCAAGGCCTTGACCATGCCTTGACCCTTAATTTATGTACTGTAGACTCTTTATTAATAACACCCCCTTCATTTGGATCATTGTAAAACCTTTTCATATTCATAATATATGACAGCTTTATTAACCACACTCTATCACTATAATTGGAGAGGCCTACCACTGAACCCTTATCATCCACTGGGCGGGTGTTTAGGATAGACCCAACCTTGACCCGGTCGAATCGACGTTTCGCTTCAGATCAAGGAGCGCCGCTTCATGTTCGGCGGCTTCAGCGGCGACTACTTGATCGATGGCATCATGGAAAAACAATGGACGAGACGACGACCGGGGCTTTCAGGTGCATGAACTGCAACAAAAACACTAACAATATCTATCAACATCTATTTAGATTATAGATTGTCCAAGATCGTCCAAGATGGGATAGGTTTGGCATGGAAAACCACCATGATTCAACCAAACCCTGTGTGAGTCAGTGCTGAATTTGTCATAGATTTGTCAGTCATCAGATTATCCGGCTATCCACCCTGATTCATCAGTCTTTGTCTTCCTGACATCTTGTTCTGGCCAGTCATTCTTACCGGTGAGCCGGCCTTTTAGCTGAGGAGTCGATGTACCGCCGTGGGTTAATGGTTTTGGCCTGGAATGTGGCGGACCACAGGCGCAGCGGCGTTTGGGGCCGTCGGGACCTGCCGGAAGGGCGAAGCGGCGAAGTCTGCGCCGAAACAATGGATGTGAGACCACACTGGGAGTTCCAAGGCAGTTGTATCGTGGAAATGTATTGAAATGGATGTGTATATGACTGTGTTTATTAGTAATTAGGGAGACCCCCCAAGCAATGGGTTTGGGTCTAAATGGTTTGGATATGTTTCAGTCTATGCCTTCGAAAGAGGGCCTCACGACCTTGTACGTGAGGCATCGGCAAAAGTGGCCAGTGGTTATTGGCCCTCATTTCCATCCATGTTTGTTCATGGGTAACAAGCTGGTTTGCCTTCTATCAGAGTTTTGAGGCCATCATCTTCCTGGGTGGCCAAAGATATCGCTACCAGTGGAAGGCGCTGGGCGGTTCACGGCACGAGTGGCGGGTGGTCGATGCCCAGAGTCATAGATGCATTGCTTGGATGTGGGGAACTACGGTCCTACCCTCAAGTCTGGTAGCGATTCTGAGGATCCTCGAGTTGGAAGCGCTGGTGTCATTTGGTGTCCCAGACGTCTGCTGCGCTGGTGTCCTCTTTTTGCACATGATTTGTGTTGCGTTGCAAATGTTCAGAGTCAAAGGTGTAACATGATTTGTGTTAGTTCGAAGTAGGCCGTTTGTTTCAAGGAAAGGATTGGCTGATAAACTGGCATGTCTCCATGAAAATCAGACCAAGTTGCTGTCATCTCTCATTTGAAGAATGCAAGCGAGCCATGTAATATGCTAGCGCCAATGGCTCATTATGCTCATTAGCTCGGGTTCCGTATGCAGCTTCTTGTGTGAGCGAGGATGCACGAGGGAATTGCGTTTCTTTGTTCAGTGGCACATTCACCCGCCGCAACCATGTCATGGGTGAATTTCACAGTGCACAGGCAGTAACTGCTTCTTGGGGTTTCACCTTCCCGAGTGGCAAGTAGATTCCCCATGTCCCTCTCTCTAAGATACGATGTTCTGAAGTTCTTGATGAGAAAATGCAACTGACCTTCTTGTGACCATTTGGTTCGATCACGTTTCCAAGCCTTACAGCTTGCTGCTGGCAGTTACTACTGCCATGACCGTCCGATCCTCGCTGCAACAACCCCTGCTTTCAGGTGGTTGTTAATGCAGATACTGATGAGAATGGCTGGCAATACGCCTTTGCGTTCTGGTTGCATGAGGTTCTGGGTGTGGGTGCTGGGTCCTACAATGAATAAAACCCAAACCCTCAATCTCAACCTTAGGAACCCGAGAACCATCAGGAACCTGAACATGTGTTGTGTTATATTCAGCAGATTCCACGGGGTGAAACGCCCACCCGTTTTCCGACCGTTTTCCGACCGTTTTCCTTTAGCAGGTGCCAGCTGGTCTATCAACTGTAGGTCTTGGGTCGGAGAGCAGTGAACGGTGAATGTCTTCGGCCTCATCGACCAACCAATAGACACACCCTGAGAATTGGACGGACTGGCAGCATTTGTTGGCGGTGGGCAACTCTTGAAGCCCAGAGTCGTCGACCTGAGCACAGTAGATCACCGGGACCTGTGACTTGAAAAGGCCGTCTCCCGCTGTGTCTCCCTTTGGGACAACGGCCTGATGAACGGAAGAAAGACACACCAAACATGGTGAGACTTATTGAACCCTCTTGAATTTCCAGAAAGCACATCATCCGCAAGGCCCTTAATCGAATGTTTATGTTGGCTCGTCTTGTTTGCACCCTATGTCCGGCAACATTGTCACGAGCAAGGCCTTCACTCAAGATGCCCAGTGGCGTCATACCATGGATACTGCCGCTTGACAGCGTTGGGAAGGACGAAGGGTTGGGGGAACAGATCAGGGGCAAAGTCAGACCAGCGTCTTTTTTAGGCTTGAAATGTGCAAAGAGTTACTCTGAAGCATGGAGGTGGCTAGAACAGTATGTGGAGGAAAATCGGTGGAAAGAGGATGTCCGCTTCTATGGATGGATAAAGCTGATGCTGCTGCTACTGCTTCTTCAAGGGTCTACAGCTTGTCCAAAGTGCTCGGCAGGGCTGCTGGCATCCTCCAATGCATTTGAAGTATCCCCTGTCCCTTGCTTTAGAAAGATGCCTGCCAGGTACTGTAGCGGGTACCCGAGGCACTGCGGGCAGATTCAGTCAGTCACTGCTTCTTTCCTGCCACCATAGAGTGGGGGACAAAACAATTGGGAGAGCAGGTGTTCAAACAGACCAACACCATCCAACATCACCAAGCAAGACACCAGACGAGACAACGAAGCAATGGGGCGAAAGGACAAAGATGGACAAAGTGCAGATTCAGTACAGGGTGATCTGTGTGAGATGAACATCGTATTGTAACTGTTGTTTATGTATTATCATTTTTGCGGAACCCATTTTTGATAGAGGGGTCTTCCAACCAATGGATTTAGTTTGTTTGAATTTACCAGAGGTCTTTGAGGGGTCCACCTATTCTCACACACACCCAACTGGACGTTTCATGAATTGCCTCATCCTTTCTCCGGCACCGACGTACATTTTGAATATGTTGAATACCTGGAAGACATACCCTGCCAGAACATGGTATACGTACCCTGGTATACATATGTTCCAATACATCTTCGTGCATCGAATTGGACCCTGCCGGACTCCACGGCAGTCCCCCAGGTCCAGACCTGGGTGCGGCGACGGCAGCACCACGGGCGCTGCGTGGCCCTGGCGGAGCCGGGACTCGAGTGGCTCGGTGTTCAACGAAGCATCGGGCTCTTCGGTCTTGGGACACTGAGACCCCAAAGCCGCAGAACGGGTGGGATGAGCCATGATGGTTTTGTGTTATTCCCGCGTGAATTTGGAGCACTGAACAGTTCCATCATTTGGAGCACTGGTACGGTAATCCCGAGCACTCCATCGGACTGGGTCCCTGGTTCAGAGGTTTCAACCTAACATTGGGGGTGTGGATTTCCTCTAAACTCGAAACCATGCACCTCTGAAAGTCCATGTTCAACCAAGGCGACCAAGGCGACATACCAATCAGTTGGTTGAAAAAGGGATCAAAACGGGGCGGCACCGACCTCACCTCGTTCGACCACCGCGGCACCGCTTTGGGTGTCACTGGTTTGGTGGGGGTGCGCGGCGACAATCGATCGATCTGATGGGGTGCGTGGCCCGTGGCCGTTTTTGGGAAGGGGATTCAAGTGGGTGTGAGCGCCCTAGCTGTCCAAGACCAATCAAAAAAGGGGCCTGGTTTTGTGTCTGTGCAAAACAGCTCGGTTGTTCGGTAAGAAGCGCAAAAAATTAACAACGGTGGCCCAGGAATCCGAGATTTCACGGGTCCCTTGGAAGACCAGAAGTACCCACTTCACTGCTTGGTCCGAATTCAGATGGGGAGCAGAACAGAATTGAAAGGCTATGGACTCTGGACGACCCCCTGAGTGGAATTGGTTCGGATTCATGTTCTTTTCAATTGTGGTCGTGGGAGGCATTTGCTGCCCACACCATCACACCTCCTGTTTGATGTTATCCGTTTCTGTTGAAGCCACTGGTTGCGTCTCGCCTTTTTCTCCACCACCACCACCACCACCACCACCCGACCTACTTCGCCCAAATCCTCCTGACCCCTGCACTGGCAGGAGCCCGTCGCCGGATTTGACGCGCATGTCCTTTGAAGACAGCGCCACCGCCCCCGTGGAGTCCTCGCTGACGGAAAACGACCAGACGCCTGGGCTGAAGGAGGAGACGCCTGGGCCGTTCGGTTCTTTTTTGGTAAAAGGGGGCGAGCACTAAGACATGCGGAAGGACGGACTGCGTGGCGTGAAACCATGAGTTGATCTACTCCAGTTGCAGTTCTACAGAGTCTCATACAGTATGCGTGAAACTGGTCGTAGATGTTTCATGTTGTTTCATCATTAAATTCACTTAGACATACTTAGACTTGGCATTCAAATTTGCAATCTACTCTAAAAAGATATGAATATATATCTACATATATGATATATAAAACACTGGATGACCGGTTTACTCCGGACCGAAACACGACCACCACCCGAAACAACCGCGCCGGTCCCGGGACCTCGGGTGGTTTTTGGTCGACAGGTTTGGATCATGTGAGCAGCCACTTTTATTTAGGCTTTCCTGAATGTAGTGCATGCATGTGCATGCTCTATTTGCTTGTCTATCATCAGTATTCGCTTGTGAGCAAGAAGGGCCCCCCACATAAACAAGACACTTTTGCTTGATGACACTAAAGTATTGTGTGACCTGCGACTAAAATAGTCTGAAGAAGATACTGTGACATGACCTGCTGCGTAAGTAGTCTAAACGAGATAGGGCCCCCGCACAAAAGATAGTGTATTTGAGTTTATTACCAAAGAAATGCCGCCGCACATGTAGGTTCCATCCAATAACCACCCCAAATGGTATAAGAAAGTGTGTGGGGCTCGTTTTTCAGAACATGCATGAAGATGCATGAATATGTTGTTTGTTGAACCCCTGGCAGATGTTTGTACAAGCAACAGGTCGGTGCATTGGTCACAAGGTTCAAAAAATGGGCCGAGGCGAAGTGGATCTACAAATCTACAACGAAGTCCAACAGCAACATCCACAGCGAATTGGCGGGTTCCCGTCCCAATGCTCCAACAACATTGAGGGCCACCGTAATTCTGTATATTTCATTATAATGTTCATTATTAATGTTCATTATTTTTCTGTAAATACCTAGAACTTCGTTACGGCAATAATAATTGCCGTTTTCATGAAACGTCGCCTTTTTCCGTTCTGCGGCGTTCTTCCATATTGATCTCATGGGGACGGCGTTTCTTGATGAACTGTGGCAGTTTCGGTCAGTTGACGGCAATTTTGGTCCACACATCAAGGCGCCTCAAAGAGTCAGTGCGTTTTGGTGCAGGCGAGTATGAAGACATTGTAGGGCTTTGCATGAAAGGCAACTGAACGTAAAAGGCGTCTAATTATATCAGCAAATTCGCATAGTCCTGTGAAGTGGAAAGGGCAGCTGATGGAAGTGTCACATTCTGGGTTTTCGTTGGTTTTCGGGAGTACCTCGACCTTTTGCGCGGCATTGCAGAAGATTTAGCGTTTAAAGTTACGGCGTTCTTACCCGTACTTGCGGCGTCTTTCCCCGTACTTACGGCGTTTTTCCCCGTACTTGCGGCGTTTTTGACCCTACGTCGTTCCCCGTACCCTGTCTATAGGGACACTCAAGGTGGCAGCAAGACTTGTCACAACCGATCCTTTCAGCCATTGCATGATCAAAATGTGAGCAGATCCTGCCGTGATGTCAATCGAGACCATAGACAAGGGCTGCAACATCTTGAGAAGTGCTACCATGAGGCTTGAAAACGATGAGCTCGACTTGCAATTGAAAAAGGAGAAGGCAATTTCAGGGTATGGACGGACCAAAACAATAACCTCTTTGGTAGATCAATCAACCAAAACGGCGCTTCTTCTTTTGTGACGGCGTTTTCACTTCTCTGACGGTGTCTTCACTTTCCAGGGATTGAGCTACGGCAGAAAAAGTGAGTTGCGGCAAAAAATATTGCCTCAACAGCCTACGGCAAAAATTATTGCCTCAGGAGGGTCTAGGTATATAAATTCTGCATATTTCAACTGCAAGCCTTGGGTTGGCCCTTGCCCTCTATGAATAGAAGAGAATAATCGAACTCCACCAAGACTGCTGTCAAACGGCCCGCTATCCTTCATGAACGAGGCTTCGTCGGTACGTCAAGCTGTACCTCTCCATCCGAAATGATGCGACTTGCTGTGCAAAAGCTGCTCAAGTGGAGCAACACTTCCAGGGTCCCAGTCGTTCTCATCCACTCATAGAGCCTTCGAAACCACCTGTTTTTTGGAACTCCTGGCTCATGTGCTTCAAGTTCGGAAGCTTAGCTTGGAAAAATACAGAATACAAACAGAACCAGCAAAACTGAGGTGCTTAATAGATCCACATCCAAGGATCGTGATCTCTTTGTGAAGAGTCCAGTCCTTGAAACGTTCATCCAAACTCCAACCCTGGTGCTTAGCATTCCGAAGACCAGTTGGATTTGTTTTGCGCATAGCATTCCGAGGTGGATTTTGTCCTCAGCATCTTGGAAAAGCACAAGCAGCTCAAATGCAAAGAGAGGAATCAAAGAGAGGGGTTAAGGCGTGTTCTTTTGTCCTTTCTATTAAGGGTCTTCCGACTTCCTGTAGAGAGGCCGTTTTGGGGTCTTCCAACTTTCAGATTTGCAAACAATCTTGGCACATCCCACAGCTGTCCGGTTTGTTCCATTTCTTTCACTTGGTGAGGAACTTGATCACTTGGAAAGACCGCGACATTTCACGCATCATGGCATGGCTGCTGGCGATCTTGGTGTTGGTGTTCTGCCTCATCCCTACGAGTGCGTCTGAGCTGTAAAAACCTTCCATGGTGCCGATTTACGCGACGTTCGGCTGCGGGATGTTGTTTGACCATGTCACCATGTCCATGTCGTTGAAGTTCTGAAACCCAAAAACAAAGAAGTCATGCACATATTTGTTTAGGTCTATTTGTATCTCTGTAGAACTCTTTTGTTAGTGAGAGGATTCGTTAGTGCAAGATGTGCCATCTATTTGTTCCACGGCTCCTTGTACAAGCCTCCGCCAAC
>CAXAMN010000148.1:294576-318583 GCA_963970005.1 Durusdinium trenchii
ATAGTTGCACAATCCACTTTCAACCACCTTTTGGGGTCTGTGCCATCAACTCTCAATCCACTCGGATCTATTTCGCCTCTGCATTTTCCTTGGAATCGACTCGACTCGTTCCCTCCACCGACCCTCCGCCGCATTTGCTTTCAGGTGGCGTCGGCGGAAGCGCACGCGCCTGCCGCGGCATCCCTTTCGGTGGTGGCGCCCGGGGGCCGAAGGAAAACGAAGGAAAACCACATCAACTTAAACAACCAACAAACTGGAGGATTCAAGGCGCGGGGGCGCCGGGGCGTTGGTTTGGATGTGTCCCTGTTTGGGTCCCTGTGTTTTGTTTGGATGTTGCTTCGTTGTTCTTGTCGTTATACACTTCCCTCGGGCACCCCACGTAGTGGAAGGGCTCTAGAGGGGCGCGACGACATGTCCGCAAGTCGAGAGTGGGTCCCCGTGATTATTTTTTTTGGTTGGGCAGTTTTGTTTGATGGTTTCGTGTTGGGATGGAGAGATCATTTCGATGCATTTTGGAGATGTTTTGGATGCGACTCATGAGCGCGGTTCGACTCATGCGGTCACCTCGGTCCACCGCAGCGGTGCGGTCGACGTGTCGGGCGTTGGCTCCATGTGGGAGACGCTCAAATAGGGAGACCTTCCCCCTGGAAAAAGAGAAATAGAACAACGCCCATTCATTGGTTACGGGTCTCTCTTATTTCAAGCATCCCCCTCTTTTGGAGTGCGTTTGAGTGCCCCTGTTTTATAGCACTTCAGTGTTGGTTGGGGGTTCTCCCCATTCAAATACACACCCGGCCATGTATTGGAGAGACTTGGGGAGAGGATTTTCTGCAAACACGACCACGACCCATACAAAAGCTGCTGGTTTCACCGCCAGCATGACCATTAGAAGGCAACATGGGGGATGAACAAGATGTCAACACAAAATAAAAAAATACTGGAAAGGAGAGGTGTTGAACTGATTTCACAGGAGATTTCCTACACAATTTACTGTATCACAATACCATGAGTTGGTAAGAGAATCATTTGTGTTTTGGGTCACGAGATCCCCCCAAGATCCTCCCGGGTGCAACATCCAGATCCGTGTTTCTTTCATCAACAACCAGATCCTCGTTGTTCAGGTCACCGCAGAGGGTGCCCAGGCGCTCCGCGAGCGAGTCAGCGATAGAAAGCGAGCGCTTTTTTCAAGTGCGAGCGGAACAAGTGCTTCAAGCTTATGCCTGTTGAAATTTCCTCCACACTCATCCATTCTCATCCCATCCAGCTTTGAGTTGCTCGATGCGAGTTGGCGAGCGAAAACGCGAGAGCTGAGTGGATGCTGAGGTACCTTACTACCAGTAGCAAGTAGCAGCAACAAGAAGCTACGAACGTAGCAAGGCACCCACCTTACGACTAGTAGGGAGGAGTCCATTCAGACTGCAGAGAGACATGCTTTTTGGGCTGGAACTCATGTGACTTCAACGACTGAAGGGTGATGGTAGGAGCGTGCCAAAGAATACGAGAACGGTTTCTTTGATGATCTGTATATAGAAAATGCGCCAAGAAAGCAACATAACTTTGACGTTGCAACCTGGCATTAACTATTTTGTTGCAAAAACACTTGTCCATCCTTGGTACTTCGTAGCGTGACTGACTGCTGCATAGTTCATTTGCTTTATGGTTTAGAGCATCAAACTTGTGCAGGGCTGCTGCTTTGCAGTAGAATGCCATGTCATGCATTTGTATGAATTGCGCAAGTTCATTTGAGCTAGCAACACATCATCTTGCACTGTCTATTGTTTGCTTCCCTAATAGCAGCCGTTGCTCAACTGCTGGCCTCTTCCCAATGTGGAGGGCAATTTTTGGCATAAGCACCTTTTTGTTGAGTTTCCAGGCCACTGTGGGGACACGAGCGCGAAGCTCCCGCCCCACCGGCAAAAGCTAGGCAAGGATCAGCCCTCAACATCATTTACCCTCTTCAGATGCAAGCAGTCCTTCCTCTTCACTGTTGCCCCTCCATCTATCTATCCATGTGGCAGACAAGAGCCTCAAAGCGGTTGAGGTCCGTCCTCAACTGTCAGAACGCATTGTCTTTGGGCATTCTCGGACGGGTGGGTGTTGAAGGTGACCAAGCCCGCTGACGTACTTGCTGCCGCAGAGACCTGCAACATTCTTGTTTCCAATGACAAAATGGTCCTTCTTCTGGCAGTATTGCTGTGGCTCTCACTGGTGTTTGGCAAGCGTGGCCGCACGGAAAGTTCCATGTCGCACCAGGACCGCACGGAAATCGAGACAAGGAATGCTTGCTTGCTCCGACGCACACGGACTCCCACTCGCTTTCGAGTTGGAGCAACAGAGGTCACCGGCAGTTGATGTGCCACGTGAACTATCGTAAACTACATCCAGCCGTCCTTGGGCTTGGCTACAGGTCAGGATGAAGGATGGAACGACAGGGCTCAGACTATGCTGGAACGCCAACAGGGTTCAAAAACTGAAAGACTGACTTGACAGATGAAACAACGATACTTCTTCAAAGAATTGTTTTGTGCGCCCACGGAGGAGCACCCAAGAACACAATGGATCTTGAATGTAATTATTGTCAATTATCGCAAGTAAGTGCTTCAAAAGCATGGTGTAGGCCCTTTGCGTTCGGGGCATATGTTTGCAGAAGGTGGTCCAAACACTTGGTTGTAGTTGGCGAAAAAGGGGGGTGGTCTTCCCCCCCAACATGAGGAGGTTTGACCATGAGACCAGTGGTTTGTCTCGGTTTGCGGTCAGGCCAAGCAGGCTCGACCCACCCGAACCGCTCAGCTGCGGTGGCTTGGTGGAAGCAGCCGAGAGGCCTGACCTGACGCACTGTTAAACGACTAATTGACTCAGAGACGTTCGGTGACATCTGGATTTGTTCGTTCATTTGTTCCAACACCCAACACTCGGGAACGTCAGCCCGAAGTCTCGCAAACAAGCGTCACAACATGAAACAATCAACTCCTAAGGGGAACGGCCTCAAATGGGCCTAAAGATAAGCCTCATTAAGAGGTGTTTGTTCTTACAGCGGGTCATGTTGCTCCTCAAATTTTGGTGAAATTGGATTGTTTGATTCAATCGATTTGCTTGAAGTCCTCCTTTGTTCATTTTCGAGGTTGATGGACTCTGGAGAAGAACTTGATGCGGGGCCAGGGGTGATCATGAGATGGGACGGGTATCCCCTGGAACGATCCCAAAACCAAGAGATTGAACAATAATAACGATTCTATTGAATTATCATGTTTGGGATCATGGAACATGTGTTTTAGATTAGACAGTGTTAGTTTCCCATGGTAGAGACGTGCTTCCTTTCCATCAACCTCGACGAGTAGCAGCGTACCCGCTCCACAGGCATCGAGCCCGGCGCAGCTCTACCCCGGTGCCGCGTGCTGCCACGGTGCCGCCCGGGGGGGGGGCGTTCGATTGAGCCGCGGGGGGGGCCTTCAGAGATCCAGCTTTTGAAAGGAAACACAAACCCAGACACTCCATGTATGGTATATGTGCCCATCAGTTGGGGTGGCGCCAGAGGGGTCAATGGGGCGAGTCCTATGGCAGTCCCAGACGGGTCGTGTCTGGGTTCGAGGGACTTTCTCCCATCGATTGTGTGGAGCAAATACATCGATGTGTGCATCACCCAGTTGCGGATGGCTGTTTTACCATTAGAAGAAGCCGATGGTATGGCGGACATGGTGGTGCAGTGGTGCATGTCAGTGTGATGCTAATTTGGTGATGCTTTGAATAATTTACTGATTTTACTGTAGTCAATTGAGTTCTTTGGATTCGAGTATTTTGGCCATTGAGGGTTGTCTTTGAGAGTATCTCTCAAGCACAACCCTCAATGTTTACTTTCTTAATGATCATGCCTCTCTCGGACATGATCATTTAAGGGTGTTTGGCAGGCTTGGAATAGAGAAGAATCTTTTTGGTGAGCAGTTGTGCACAGCCAAGAGAGATATAATATAGAGAGAGATCGAGTTATATACATAATTGGACATATAGTTTTGGATGGTTTGAGGCTGAATTCACTTCCATGATTGTTGGAGGAGGCCAGATTGGCTCAGATCGAGAACTTGAGATGTGCAACCAGCTATAGTCAGTTAGATCGGCGACTAGGCCTACCAAGGGTTTCAGACCCAAGTACCACGGATTGAGCTATGAGCAACATAATCGTATTGGTTTTGCACCAGTAGATCGATCGATGATATACATGACCTACCATACTTGACCATCCTTTATACTTGTGTTGACATCCTTTTATATCGGTGGTGCAGTGCGTGGTGCAGATGATTCTCGTCGAACTGTTTGTTTCTCCAGATTCTGCTGAAGACAACGCCCTGAGACGACTCGGTCCAGCACGCGGTTGTCTTCGAAGACTCAGAGGGAGATGATTGACTAAACCACAAACAACATAAACATAAACAACAACTCCAGAAACCATCCATTCGGGGTGTCCGAGTCCAGGCCAGTCTGTCGTCGCCAGTCGGGTGATGTCCGGTCTGGGAAAGTCCGGAAGTTGGTGGATGTCCCGGCGATGTGGTCGGATCCAGCCGTGTCAGCCGTGCTTGGGGATTGATGTCCAGGAAGACTCTTCGGAAGACTCGTAAACAGTTTGGCATGCTAGGAATATTCAAGTCATGACCCAAGTACGCATGGAAATGGGTTGAAGCACCAGTCTTGATCGGGGCATGTTCCGATATTTATACTACTACTCAGAGGGCCGAGGATGATGTTCTTCCACTGTCGTCGGAGTGTTTGGCCACTTTCCAATGTAGACTCTTGACTAATATACAACACCGTATGAAGATGTCTTACAATCCAAATGCGGGGGGGTTACTAGGACACTTCAAAAAACTACTAGTAACAAGGGCATCGCTACTAGGAACAAGGGCATTGCTACTAGTAGTAAATAGCTACTAGTAGCAAATAGCTATAGTAGTAATGCCCTTGTTACTAGTCTAGATGATGTCAGGGGCGAGTCCGGGCAGCTTCCTCTCCACCAGGCCGTGGCAGCTCCACCTGAAGCTTCGGATCAGGAGGTGCCCCAAAGACACGCAGATTCCGAAAGGTATGCTTGGTGTTGCGTATGGGTGATTTTCTTAAAGGTTTCTGGGTGACCTGTTGTCCCCAGAATCCCTGCATCAGGGAGAAACTTATGATTTCCTGGTGTTTAAAGCTTACATATACAGCGACATGTTTTTTCCCGAACTGGGTGAATCCCTTGCTGCGGAAGATGTTGCCCGGTTGAGTGCGCGAATCCGTTTGTCTATGCCGTGCCCGGTGGCCGGTGCTTTGGAGCGAGGTGCTGTCGCGCTGTCGGGGCTCGCTCGGGTTGTTTGAGAAGAAGACTGAGACCAAGGTTGACCACTTGCGTTCGTATGGGGAAGTGTCAAAGACCTGGACCTTCCAGGTGATGTACCAATTCAGACCCTCCAGATGATGTGGGATCCAACAAATCTCCAATTTGAGAGATTGGTAGATTGCATGCATGAACCTGCAGGGCAGTGAATCTTTTGAAGAGTTAAGAACAAGCATACCTGGATCCTCCTTTGGGCGGAAAAAAGTGCCGGACCTCAATCCGGCAAAATTTTCCGCCGGATTCCGAAAAAAAACGCCGGAGACCTGAAAAAACATCCGGATCCAAGATTCTGAAAAACAGAGATGATAAAAGGTTGGATCATACACAAGGAAATTGCCTTTGCGCCGCGAGTAGTTCTTCTGGAGCACACTCGAACCTTCCCGTTCCCATTGCCCTCGCCCATCTTCCGAATGGCCTAAGAGCAGAACCATCACAAAATATAAGCAACTTGTGCCCAAGCAAAGACTTCCAAGAAGAAACCAAGGAGCATGTGGCAATGAACTCATCTTTCTCTGCAACCGTGTCTCTAAAGTGTTTTTTTTCAAAGTGGGTTGCTCTCCATGATTCTTATGCTTCTTAAAATGTTTCTTTAAAGCTCGCCTCAGGGCGGCCCCCCCAATAAAGTAGCAGAACTCATGGCTCCTGTCAAAACTCTTCTTTGAAAAACTTTTCAAAGTCAAAGCCAAAGCCTGCCCAAAAAAGACCGTCGGAGTTACGGGAAATTACGCCGGAGTTACGGGAAATTACGCCGGAATTACGGGAAATTACGCCGGAGTTACGACGTGCCATTTTTTGACAACTCTCTGCAAAACATTGAGATTCTGAACAACACATGTTCCACAGCCCAAAACTTGTCCGGCAGGCTCTGCAAACCTGCGCAGCTAGAACTATATCCCAGCGCCCCGACATCCTGAAACAATGGGAGTACATTTTTGCCTATGCTCTTTCAGCTTAGGTACGCCCACTTGGGTCTTTCAACAGGTGCATCGCACTGTACCGGCTTCATCCGATTTCATTTAGAAGATCACCTAAACGGATCTGATTGATCCAGTGTGAACCATGCTGAAACCGATGGAATGGGAAAACAGCGGAACAGGCAAACGAGCACACTTTGCAAACAAAATCATTGCATCAGTAGTGGGTTTACCTTCAAAGAAATGCAGACCACAAAGAATGCAAAGCCTTGAGAATCCACATAAAGTGACTTGGAAAAAGCGCCGGACCAAATCCAGAAAAACGCCGGAGTTGGAAGTCCGGCGCCGGATCCTGTAAAAGTGCCGGACTGAAGATCTAGGTATAATCATGATAATTATGCCATACTATATGCAAATATTTGGATCATGTTGAGTCTGTGACTATTGCATCCAAGAGTTGCAATGGGGTGCCATGGTTTGGATGCTGGCTTGGATGCTTTGGAAGGATATTATTGGCTGCCCCTGTCACATCCACTGGAAACGTGGAACTGCTGGATTTCATGAATTCCTTGGCAAAATTTCAACGCAGACGATGCAATCCGAAAAGGAGCTTCGCCCTGCGTGAAATTCAGGGACGAGCAGCTGGCAGCTGCGGTTTAGATCTGTGATCAACCGCTAGGGATTTTGAACTCGAAACGTTGGCTGTAGGCCTTAGCAGCCCCACATCATAGGGGCATGGCCTTCAACAAAAAAAACATGTTTCTTCTCAAAAGTCCCGGTGGATTCGCAGTGTTCCTCGTGGAATGTCAATGTGTTTGTCGCCCAGTTTTTTGGTTCTGTCGCAACTGTGCCCAGTTCCTGGCGGCAGGTCTTGAACTTGCTGAACAGTTGCAACAACGACCAGCTTTATCAGATCTATGGGGTTGGACCTGCCTCTTGGACTGGACTGGGCGGTTTGGACTGCAAATTGGAACAGCGTGGTGTTCTTCATTTCTTCTCGCGAACTCAGAATAGCAGGTTTTTAAATTGGGTGTTTTTTTGCATAGACCAGTGACTTTCATTGCAACCACCCATGTCGGCAGTTCGAAGCCTTATCTATAGAGCCCCACATCGCGGGCCCCGCTCGGTCAGCCAATGATCTTCACACAGTGACCACTGTGACTGGGGGGCATGGATTATGTTGACGCAATCCATGCCCCGACCGATGTTGATCTCACAGATTCCAGCATTTCCGAGCTCGGAAAAACCACCAAAACACTCACCAAACGGTCGGTTCGGTGATTCCCCGACCTGGCTCACCCTGGCAATGACATGCAATGACGTGATTCGGCACCTCTTTTTGCTGCAGAATCCAGACCTTCCGGTCTTGGTGGGGAGAGAAACCAGGGAATTCATTTCGATTGTTAAGAAGACCACAACCATTCATGATCATTCGTTCATATTGAGTAGCTGTTTTGGGACTTGAAAGGGATTTTGATTTGGGACTGTTCAAATACCACAGATTCCAGAAGCGCAGCTGCGCTACGTAGCCTGAAACACAGGGGGAGGCTGGTCCAAGAGTTCCATTGCACGGGACTGGGACGTCACGAATTGGAGGGGGGGTGCCTTCCATGCAGCATGGTCGGAGCCCGATGGTTGCAAAGACGTACCCGGCCTCCAATTGGGCTGTGGAAGTGGAGAACCATGTGGCAAATCAAGTTCGTGAACTCCTGGAGGCGCCTTTTCACTTCCATGTTTGCTGCATAGAGGTAACTTGTCTTTGATGGTTTGGGATGCAGCAACAGGTGGGATTCAGACCAGTCCCAAACCGTGCCAAATCCGTGCTTCTTGGTTTGCAGCAACCCACCTTCGGTTTGCCCATAGGCGAACCCAGACTTTACCCAGGCCAACCAACCTGAATATGTTTGAAGAATGGGACGGGAGTGGTTTTGCTTCTTGTCTCTACATCATACACATTCGAACAGGACAATGCATCTCGAAGGATTCAGGCTTAAGAAATTCAGTTCTCGCCACCTGAGCAGAGTCGGCCAGGGCTATACTGTTTTTGGGGGTTTGTGGAAATGACCTGGAAGTATGAACCACGCTTTGCCCGGAAAGTTGGAAATATTGTGTAGCAGCATTTTGCTGACCTGTTCTTGATACACACAATGATGTATAAGCTTATTCAATCAGGATAGCTATGCGTTTGAGTGCCCTAAGGCAAACAGTATCTCTTTGTGGAACTGGTGCTAGTGCCCAAGTTCCACCTCAGAGCCCATCCCATTGCACATCCATGGGCGCCTGCGCGCATGACCCCGCCGTACAGGTATACTGCACTGCAGAACTATTCATACGAGGCTGAAGATGCTGCCACAACATCTAGTTCGGAAGATGACATTGACAGGGAGCACGGTCAGGCATTTGAGGCTCTAGGTGTTCAGCATTTTCACGGCCACCAAGAGTCCAAAGTAGAACTGTCCAATCTGTGCATTTGCCTTTTGCTCAGGCTTTTCTTCCCCTTCTCCCGCTTTGCGGTGATGATATTGCTCAAAATGGACTGGATTCGGCCCATCCTTAGAACTGAGCAAGAATCATTCGGCACACAGACGAACCAAATATTTGTGCTGTATGGCGCGGTGAAAGGCCTGTACTACCTTCCGTATTTGACCTTGAATGTTGTTTTCTACTACATTACATCCAAAGTGTATGGCAACACTGGGCCGCCGTTTGCAACCCTGTTTCCCTGGCTGATTCAGCTTTGCTTTATTGGGGGTTATGTTGCTGAAGCAGCCTCCGCTTCTGACAACCCATCGCGTGCTAAATACGCTCAAGTTGTGCAGTTTATGAGGATTATTGGACGGCAATGCGGTCTCTCGGAAAGCCTCCTCCACCGACTATACTCAGATGGGACAGAGGAAAATTGCTTGCTGGCCTTGGACCGTGTGTGGTCAGATGACTTGAAGGTACGCCGGGAGTGGCTGTGTGGATGCCAAAGCTCAGTAGAATTGGATGACGTGAATTGGAAATCACAGATCATGTCCATGATCATCCGCACTCACCGGACTTGCTTTACACAAGTTGTTTATAGAGATGTTGTTTATAAGACCAAATCAGATCACTTTGAAAAGGTGGGGGACTTCAGTTGGATGCAGCGCTGGCCCGCTACAGATAGATTTGTAATTCAACAGGAGAGAGTTCATAGCTTGTCGTCCATTGGGCTCTATGCTCCTCAGGTGCACGGAATGTGCATTACAAATGGCTTACTTGAAAGCTACAAAAAGAATCTGCTTGAAGGTGCTCTGACAGCGGCAGACTTCACCAGCCAGATGTCCGTGGGCTTCCCCAGACAGACCCCTTTCTGGGTGAGGGTCATGTTGGTTGTGGCTGAGGTCACATTTTGGGTATTGCTGTGGAGTGCATGCATTGTTGCCTGGTGGCTACCTCAGTGGTACCATGACGGAGCCTGGTATGAGGGTCCAATTTCAGTTGTGCTCATCAAGTTGTTGATATTCTTCAACTTCGTGTCATTTGGCATGCTAGATGGTGTTGGCTCGTTCTTGGGCCGGCTTTATGAAAGCGCTGTGGAGTTGCTCATTCGATATACAGAGCTGAAAGTGCTGAATGCCACATTGGCTGGTCCGACCACTGCCATGAAAATGTGCGTTCCTGTGATGAGGCTTCATTGCCACTTAGATTTGCTGGTTTGGGCAGAGGTGCGAGAGCTTTGCTTGGCACGCTATTCTGCCAGGCAGTTGAAAATGGAGGTGGAACTATTGATGGCCACAGTCTTTGCAATTGTGATGGCCATTTGCTGCGTGTACACTGCTTTGCAGAAAGCATGGGATCCGGGCCTATTCAACTTCGTGGGTGTGTTATCCCTGGTGCTGTACATCATTTTTGCGGTACCTTTCTTTGTAATTGGCGCTTTGGTCAACGTGGAGAGCAAAAGGTCCTTGCACCTCATGTCACAACATGCCTTACATGCCCAACTTCTAGTCTCTCACCCCACAGTTGCAAGTGCAGAGCAACGCCGTGAGATCAAAGAAACCCTCTCCGTGGCCAAGCTTCTGGTACGGCATCTCCAATATGACTACTCGGCAGATGTGCACATCCTAGGAGTGACGCTCACTCCGAGCACCGCCTCAGCTTTGGCTTCAACCATCAGCACTGCTTTGGGAGTCACTCTGAGCAGTCTACCTGTGGAGCATATCAGCGAACATATCAAGAAGAAGCTTTTTGCCAGTGAAGCATGGAACACATGGTTTTAGGGGTCTTGTTTCCACAACGTCCGCAGCACCCGCAACACCCGTGAGAGTTCGGGTTTTGCCGTCTCTCTTGCTTGCGAGCTTCAACAGGCTTCGTCAGCTATTGAAGGCTATCGAATGCAGGCATCAATTGTTCGACCTTGAACATGAAAAGCACCGCCATCAGAGTGCTGTCGAGTTTTGACGCAGTTCTCAGATTGTCAGCTCATGTCATGCGACATGTTGACTTCAAGCTTGAATTAGGCCACTGGTTTGCGCGTTCCGCGTTGGTCTGACGCACTATGCCGTGTTGAGGTGATGGTGAATCGAATCTTGATCCAACGGAGACAAGGCCACGATGCCGTGGGTTTGGGGCATCGTGGGGTTGATGGGGTGACACATGTTTGTGTGTGTGTCGTGCCACAAGTCGAGAAGAATCAAGTGTTTGGTCATGGCAATGGAAGAGAACTAATGCGAAGACCGGATTAATAAACCGCCCCCCCCGGAGGTTTATTAATCCTATGTTTGCATTACACTACTGCATAATTTGCGGAAAAGATCGGACAATTTTTAACCCTATGGTGATCTATGGTGTGAAACAGTGTGAAGTGTTCATGTGCGTCCCCTACTCCCTTGTCCTTGGGGTTTCTTGGCAGGCACCTCAGAAGTGGTTTGAATCACGAAGACTATCTTCGGCAAACCCATCACTTGGAACCAAGAGTTCTGAGGCTTGTTTCTTTCTTAAGATGTGTCTCAGTGTTGGCTTCACACCTCAACACTGAACAGCTAGATTGAGGAAGACGATCTCTTCAAATGAATCATCCTGTCCTGCCGCTGCAGAACTCCTCCCCCTGCATCCTGTCCCTGCCTTTCTTTTCTGTCGGGATCTTTGGTCAGGCGGCTTCAGTAGCATCCAACAAGTGCGTCAAGTGCTTGGCGGCGCCAATGGCGGCCGAATTGCACCACGGCCAACACGGGGAGTTCTTCCACTTCCCGTGGGTGGGATGACGAGTCGGATGACCAGTAGTAGTGTAACATACTATAACTAATGGCATCTAATGGCGCAAATATATATATATATGTGGGTTCCGAAAGGCATAGAGAGAACATGACAAAACGATGCCCAATTCTCCAACACGTGTGTTCACTCTTCGTTCTTCTCAGGGTTCAATGACTGTATAGCTTTGAGTGTATATTGAAGTTTTGGGAGCTCTCAGAAACTGTTAGATTGGGGTGTCCTTGAAAATCCCTGTTTTGGCTTGCTATGTTTTTGACATGTGTGTGTTGAACATTTGCCTCCACTGCCTAGGTGAACGACGCGAAAGCACTGCTCCGGAGAGGAGCATTTTGACTTCGTTTGGGCGCAGGAGCCGTTGCCAGCACCGGCGAAGCGGCGCAGGCATGACACGCCCATGAATTCGGGAGCCAACTTGGAAGTCAGATTGGTCTTGGCAAGCAGGTACTTGGTGGTACTTCTATGCTTGACAAATGGAATATGATGGCAAAACAATGTACTTATTCTATCTTATTCTTCAGGTGAAGATGAGATGAGAAATAGACTATAATAGACTATATTACAATGTTTGGAATCAGCTTCGTTGCTACGAGCCACCGACTCTCTTTTGGCTCTGCAAACAATTGAGATGCAAGTTTTGAGGCTCAGTGCAACAATTCAATGGGCCTTTGTACAATATGTGCAGTCAAAAAGAAGCGAGACTTCGCGGTTCCTTCAAAGTCACGGTTTGGCATGGGTTTGGAGGAAGATTACATTAAAACAGCATTAATTGGTATTAATTGTATTATAAATATACCCACATATACCATATATACCATATATTATACCATATAACAGCAATATACATATACCATACATACCCACACATGAGTGTACCACTTTTTGCTCGGCCCGACCCTCCTTCCACACAGCTGGTTTAGTTTGACGCTTCGGACGGACGCTTCAAACGGTGGTTTCTTCGTCACGAAGGAGAAAGGCAGGGCAGTGCACCATGCAGACAATGAAGCAAAAGGAAGAGAACACATATAAGGTCTCCCCTGATTGATAAGGTATTTGGAATTGGGTTTGACTTACTATTACTTACTTGTAGTTTCAACCCTTTGGCATAACTTAGAGGTTCATGGAAGATTCGATAGTTGAGATGGAACATGGGCAGAGCTGACGTTGCAGGATTGCACCATTTTCCATCTCTTCATAGTTTGTCTCCAATGTATCACTGCTCAAGTCGGACACAGTCCATGGCTGATAGTTCAGCATGATGCGAACATGTCGCAGGAGCAAATGACAAACATGTACCGCGAATGTATGCGTGCTTGACAGCAAGCACACAAGCAAGACATGTGCTGTTCACAACTCCAACAGAAGCCAGTGAAACCCCAACTCTTTAAGCTGTGATTCAGCTGATTCACCGTGGGGCGGTGAATCAGCCATGGCGTCGACCGAGGCGCGGCAGAGCAGATCCGGGCCGATCCGGGTGTCGAGAATCGTCCCGATCCCCGTCCGCCGATCAGAAACATCTTTTGGCCGATTCATTCGTTGCATGTGGGAAACGAAGACTTGGGACTTGATTAATAGGGTGTACTCTTGATTGGTTTACCCACCCATTGGAATTGGAAATCCTCTTCATATGGCGGGGTGAAATATAATCAAGAGTCTACATTATTGATGCTGTAAAGGGCTAGTGGGAAGTTCAAGGAACTGGCCATTGGCTTAGCATTCCCAGACGCTCCATGTATGGAATATATGCCTACATTGGTGCGCAGGACTGCTCTGCGGATGAACGGAAAAGATCAAGACGACCAGAACGTGTCAATTTGTCCGGGCGTTTCAGCAGAGAGCACCAGAAGTTGCACCGGGCTGATAGATCAAAAGATGTTGAATAGGAGGGAGTACATCCTCAGACAAGATTCAAGACACCAAGCGCTTTAGCATTTCAGTTGATGTGTACCCCCAGTGAGCATATACAAAGATAACACATGGATAAAACCATTTTCTTTGGGATATATGTTGTATTGTATGTCCACTAGGGTGAAGGGATTTGAAGGGTGTCTTATTTTGGACCCATCATGACCCATCCTCATTTCAGAACGTTGTATTTTCTTTGCTCATGCAGGATGATGTTGATGAGGAAGTGGACAACATGAAGGAGGCACCCTTCTTTGGCGCTCACCCAGGGCTGTTCGCACGTTGTCTTGTTTTCGATGGTTCTGGTATTGTCTTGCTGCATTGCGGTGCGTGTTTGTGTGTGTGTGCCCCTTGTAGTCACAGGGATTCCGTTGAATTGTTTCCGCTTTCTTCAGCAGGGGGACCAGGCATCTTGCTGCTGACCTGGTCTAAAAAAGCTAGGCAGCAAGATGGGATACTGGAGTTGGTCACTCCAGCGTACCTGCGATTCTTTTCGATTGGCATGAGGCTAAGCCCAGAACCTCAAAGGCATGGTACTTAATGTAGCTGCAGTCACGCACGGAACGCCGTCACTCTGTCGGATCGGCTTCGCCTTACGAGTTTGGCCCCTTCTCCGCTTGAGGACCCCGAGGCTCCAGTGGTTTCCTACTTGTACCCTTAGGAAATGGGCCGGCGTGTGGCACCGCTGTCAAGTCAGTACGCATATCCATAAGTGTGTGCTTGTGTTGCTGCTGCGCTTTTGGATAACATTGCCGTGGTCATTGTGTGACTGGATGTTAAAGTTGTAGGATGTTATAGGTGTTTATACTGTGTTTGTTGTGTTTTGGCCTGTTCCCCTTTTGCCTCTCCGCTTTTTCCCCAACTACAGCACTTCATCCGCGGGGCGTCCACGCCTGGAACGGGCACGAGCAGGAGCAGATGTGATACCAGCAGCTGAGCAGTCGTCAGGGGCACCCTTTGACAACCAAGGAACAATCAGGGAGTTTCCAAACCAGCTTGGTCTCCCTTCTACAGGAGCTGAGCTCCAAGAGACCAACACATACCCATGTTTGGTGGGCTCCACTGAGGTTGACAATATATTATGACCATTCAAAGTATCCATCCAAAAGCCATCGCCAATAGAAGGCCCCAATCACTTCTTTCCACTGACCTCTGGCAGGTTTGGAAGGTAAGTGCTAAGTATGCAATGAATGCATGACATCCGCCATCCGTCCGCCCAGCCCACCGCGCTGATGACATGGATCCGACACAGGACATTGATCGACTGATCCGACGCCATCGGAACGAGAAGCAGGGGCGCCCCAGCTGTTCGGTTCGCTTTCCGGCTTTCCGGGGCTGCAGCTTCGTAAAACTTGGATGTCACAGACAGATGAAGGATGCTCATAGTCATAGCCAGACACGACAAAGGGACTGGAATATATGCCGCCCCATTGACCCTTGAAACAACATGAAACAACCTAATGTTGGCAAATATGAGATACACAGACACAATGAGTGTTTGGGACATGTATAGAACCAGCTGCTGTGATTTTATTGAACAGTTTCAGAGACTAGGACATACGGCAGGACCTGTTCGACTATGACATTACTAGGAGAGTAGAATTAATAATTGGAAATCCACCTGTGGGACTGATTTGACCGTTCACTTCAGTGTATGATGATCAACCTTTGAATACGTTTTGCCAGCCAGTGCTGAGAAGTCAGGTACGCGCCAGAGCTCCTTCCGTTTGACCAGGATATGGTGGAAGGCATGTCAGAGGCCGAACTGCGTGTGGAAGATGGGGTGGCCTAAAAACGTGTCAATGATTGCCACCGCCGGGGGGACATTCCCCAAAAAGTGAAACATCACAGCAACAACCTTTTTCAGCATTGGGCACCGGTAGCACGGAAACCAACGAATTTTCGGCTTGGATCCCCTTGGTTTCAGGCAGAATCAGGGTCCGAGTCAATGGCTCTAACCTTTTTGGCCGTTGATCCATGGTTGACCCCTTTTGTGGCACTTCCTGGGTTGGGAAAGTTGGGACTGGGCGTTAAGACAAGAATATGCTCGTCATGTTGTTTGCATTGGATGAATTCGATGTGTCATTTCTTCCATCGGTGCATGGTGCCCCAACACATCGCATCGACTAGATCTTGCACTTTGTGGAGAAGAGCTTGATGGAAGACCGCGCGAGCGGCGAGCAGGTGGTGCACGGGTGGTTCTACGGCACATGGGGTCGCCTCCACAGCGAGATCTACTTGTTTCGGTTCGGGTAATGCCATTGTTCTAGTTGTATTCTACTCAAAGGCTGTATGGGGTACTTCAGATGCTGTACTCGTATCAGGAACAGCACCCATGATTCCATGTTTAGAAAACTGATGTGTTTCATGATGATATTGAAGCTGATCAGACATGGATCCCAGCCAATGCCCACAGACCACCAGCCAATTGCCCGTTGTCCCTTTGGCCCTTGCTTTGTTGGAGGAAGCATGGCACTTGGACCACCAAGAGGATGTGTGTAATCAATCTTGCAGATTGCAGTGTTCCTTTCCACCGAAATCCCGTCTGGGGGGCCTTCCTGCCAAGTTCACCCATGGATCGCATAGCATAAACAGGCATAAACCATATCATACCTATAATTATGAATTGAATAAGATATAAATAACAATAGATGATTAAGATATGATTAGATGATATTAGATGATTATATATGTCTATTTCTTCTAACAACACCTTTTGAATTCGTCTTGAGCTGCCTTCGATCCATTTGACGCGACGCCTCAGGGCCCGACACACCCGAGTTTCCTCCTGCGGAGCACGGAGACCGATCGCCTCACGTGCCCAATCGACCTCCGTGCCGAGCGCGGCGAACGCACCGGTGCAAAGCCCCCGAGCATTTGGTGGCTTCGAAGGAAGAATTGGGTTAGACATGTTGATCCCAAGCCGCTTTTGGCACTTGGAACTCAATGACCGTCAATCATGACCAATATGATCCAGGCGTCAAACTGCGAGATGAAGTCACACGATTCCCGTGGCAAAGGTCGAACGGGGTCGAACGGGTCGCGCCACGCGAGCGCGAGTTCCGTGAGTTCACATGGACTGATGATGGAAAGTGCTGGAAGGTCACCAAACAATAAGCTTCCGGACCGAATCTGGGAATGAGTCGGTGGATTTGGGTATAGCTCACACAAACGATTGGGATGTCCCCTACTGCAAGAAGTGGGATGTCCCCTAAGTGGCTGCTATTTGGATAGAATTTGTCAAGGTTTCGCTGCAGCATGAGATTTATTGCGCTTCCCTTTGCCCGCATCTCACAGCCTTCGATCGTTTAAACTGGCAAGGGGCAGCACAGGAGCAATGTGACATGCAATGAACACAGAAGCTGAGTGGCAGAGAAGTAATTATCAGATTTGAACATGTTCTGGCAGTTCAAGTCTTGTGAAATTATATATACTGTATATATATATTATACATATTATTATATGTACTGTTTCACCTCAAGGAACGCAGTTACTAGTTACACACTATCCGTTCGTGCAGCTTTAAAAAGAGGCTCCAGCCGTCTCAGAAACAACACGATGTCGTACAAGTACAATAACTCTCCAGCTCAAACGAATGGTGTTGAAGGAGACGTGTGAAACGAACGGCCATTGTGTGTGGCTGCCCACCGTCGCCGCATCATGGACAGCACTCGTTTGGACGGCCCTCCTCCCAGTCCCACGGACGTGCCCAGCCCTGCACCCTCGAGTGTCTCGAGTGTCTCGGACGTACCATGCGGCCATGGGGGTGGGGGGTGGTCCATGCGGCCCCACGGCGTTCGCAGGTGACGGGTCGCAGCATGGAATGACGAGCAGCTTTGGGGCATGAAAAGCCCCCGACAGGACATAGCATTGATACACCCTTCTTTGTACATTGGGCTCCCTGGAGTCTCAAAGTTCCTTGGAAAATGGCTAGAAAGTGCTGCTTTTTTAAGGGGTCACGTCCCATGTTCTAAGGTACGTTGGAGGGTCCAGGTCCATTGGTCTCTACCTGAGAAGATTTCTTTCGGGCATCGTTCCCGATGGCAAAACCACTGGCTGAAGCTCAAGGTTGCCAGACCAAGAGCTTTGTGCGTTGGAGCCTGGCATTGGGCTAGCTGACTGGCTGCGGCTTGCTGGACTAGCTAAGCCACGCTTGTGGTGGGTGGACTCCCCGCTAAGATGGAACCAGTACCATGTATATATATATATATACTCCAGTCGCGGTCCCCACTGGTTTCCCAATCAGTCAGTTGCAAACTCAAAGATCTCAAAGCATTGTTGTAAGCTGTGGCAAAGTTCGGATCCGGGTTGAGAAGGCCGAAGGCCTCACCGTCTCAGACGCGGAAGATCACGGAAGACCTGAGGCCAAGCGGAGCAGGACAGCGAATATCAGCTCCTCTCGCCCTACCTGGTGGGTTCCCTCGAGGAGAGCGGAAAATGAGTCCCAACTGGTCGGATTAGGCCGCTGAAAGGTATGTCAAGAATCTTCATGATATAATAGTAATTTCATGATTTTCCAGACACTTCATATGGGACTGACACATTTGCTACAGTGCGGTGGCTGAGAAGGAATTGATTTATAAGTATTCCACACATTGAATTTCAATGGGAGACCCCCAATTGGGTTTTAGCTCTCTAGTTCGCTCATCCGTTCGACGCTCCATGGTTTCAACCACCCCAATCATCCCCAAGGTCGGCCCAAGGTCATGTCGTCCCATGTTTGGGAATATACCATCGAACATCACACTTAGATTGAGGCTCGCAAGAGCTGTATCAGTTGTGATCTTCCACACTAGGGATTACGATGCCAGTTTAGAGCGCTGAAAACCTGAACCCGTCAACGGCCATGTGCAGAACAGAAAGGTGATGAGGTCAGACTAAACAGTATTGTTTACATCAGTCGGAAGGAATAGGTTAAATGCAGGTACACAGTCAGACGTCTCTTACCGCATCCCATGACACCACTAGCTTCGTTGGCCAGCGTTGTGATGTCATGCGCTGGTCCCCTGCTCTGTACATTGGGATGCGATAGCTGAAGATTAAGTAAGTATAGGTGACCGGAATCTTTGGTGTGATCAAAACCCTTAGAAACAGGAAGTGAAAAGCTGGATCGGCGCACTCTCTTCTTTGCTCTGCGGGAGGAGGAGGAAAGGGGTGTGGGTGTGCGTTGACTAAACGAGCCTAAAAGCGCACCTAAGAAGCCTGAAGGAAAGAACAACCAAACGAAAAAGGCAAGGAAAGAAAAGATAAGAAAAGAACACGTGCAGGGGTGGGGGGGAGGGGGGGGGTTGTGCGTGCGTTGACTAAACGAGCCTAAACGCCGACCTAACAACTTTATGTTAAGTTCCTTAAGTATAACTATAGTTATACATACTTATCCTAATACAAGTTCTGTTATCGAAATACAAGTTTACTTGTAGTTCCCTAACTAAATTTATAACTTACTTATAACTAAAGGATCATATAGTAGAAACAGGAAGTGACACACACACAAGAATCAGATCCTGGTATCGTTTCCTTTTCGATTTTCGATCTCCATCTCCAGCCGACATGAACAGCGGATCCAGCCACCACGGCCCTCCAATACCTCAGAACACCTCGGGAGGACCCTCCACCAGTCTCCTGGTCCTCATCCTCCCATTGTCGACCGGGTCCTCGGTCGCCGTGACCCGACCGGTAGGAAGTGGTGCTCCCCGGCTCGGTGCGATCGTTGACCAAGGCGAGGGCTGCGGGCGAAGGGCTCGGAGTCGTGGGCGAGACACGTCGCGGGTTGGCGTGTCGTCCCGTTGACGCCGGGGTGTTTCACACAGAGTGGTGGCTGAGTAAAGGGCAGACGGTGTACCAAAAACGGGTTCATGATGGAATAGAATATGATCGATAGAATATGTTAACATTAATGATAACAAAGAGTGACATGCGCGTGCACAGAGTGGATGATCATGATCAACAACCAGACACTGCAGTAATGCATGCATCCTTCAAACATATATTATATTTCTTCTAGTGGTGTACACGTCTACAGGAATGCTGACCCCAGATTAGTAGGACCGCTAAACCCTAAACCCCGCCCATAAGTCCAAAGATCCTGGATCCAGGCAAACTTAGTTTGCTTTATTCTGCAAGTTGCCGTCGGGTATTGGTAACCGTTCAGTAAAATGCCGCTTTGATGTCGACTGTTTGTCACCAAGTTGAACCAACAAAGTCCCGTTGGACTCCTTGGCACATCTCCAGGGCTGCATGGGCGCCATCTTCTCCTGTCGATTGCACAATGGCGAGCAGGCGCACGTGCAGCCGGTGAAGACCCGAAGGCATGCTAGGCGGCCATGTGAGGTCGCAGTCACATACAAGGCCTTTCTGCTTTCTAATGGGTCAAGATCTGGGCGGTGTTTTCGCCTCAATAAAGGTCATCTCTGGAGTTGAGAGATTCTAGAACACCACTCCGTATACTCCGTATACTCCAAGGTTGAGTCCCCACCCGGACGGCAGGGTCACCGGCAGGCCGTGTTGAAGAGAAGCTGCACCAAGTTGATCGTCAGCTGGGTCAACGTCCGGACGCCCGGACGGTGAAGAGGGTCGGCGACGAGGGTCAGGTCGGTCCGGATGGGCGGGGGAGCATGGGACCTGGATTGAGCATCATGGACTATCAGACTATATCATCGTATGGTTTGCAAGAGACGAGACATTTGGATGCTGTGTGTTTTCTATGTTTTTCCATTCACACTGAGACAGTCTTGGGATTTTTTCTGCACTGTGTCGTTCTATAATTTGAGGAGTTGGCTTTCATTGACAAGCGCGTCCACTAGTTTGAGATGTTTGATTGCTGCTACATGTCTCTTTCGCTACTGGGTCGTCTTGGTAGCTTCTTCTACACATATGCCAAACCCTTCTCCCAAGCCAAGGATCTTGTAGAGTCTTGATGAATCGGACCGGGGCAGACCATCGGAGTTCGCCGCTTCACCAGGAGACCCACGGCAGCATCAACCAGCGCTGGCTGGTCCGTGAAGCAGCTGTGCCAGGCACGGCTCCGTGAGCAGCGGGTTGGAACACCAGCTTAAACACATTTACGTAAACACAATTGCAATTCAATATATCATGTGTCTCCGACTCCAAGATCAAGTTGGGTGGTTGATGGTCCACTTTGGTGGTCTTTGGATGCCTTTAGGTCCCCCTAGATTGGCCCAGGGAATCCCTGGAGGGCACCTTCTCAGTGAGGCTGGCAGAAGCAAATCACTCCCTTTCAGCCAGGCTACATCAATCTCTTCAATGAGGCCGGCAGTCGCGGGTCGTTCTGCTCGACCGTGGTTGCAGGGTGTTGGAGAACTTGCTCGCAGCTCAAAAGTTGGGTGATTGACTCAAAGCTGTGCCTTTTGGGTTGCTTAGATGGTTGCTTAATGACTTAGTATGATTTCATGATTTGGACACTTAGCCCAACCCCGCAGAACTTGGATGTGTCATCCCCATAAACCGCAAGAAACAGACAGACGGACCCCTTTTTGCAGGCAGCAAACTCAATCAAAAAGAATGCCCGGATGGCCATGACATGCCATGCCATGGCATGACCCAGGACACCCCCCCGCATCCCCCACCCCGCCCGGTTCCCTGCAGGCCCTGCCCGCGCGGGCCCTGGCGGTGGCGACCGATCTCTCGGTGGAGTTGGCGCCCTTCCGCCCCAACGCGGAGCGGCAAATGTGGCGCTTCACCGAGGAAGGCGCCCTGGAACCGTCGCGGAGGGGTCGGGGGTGGGGGGGTGGTTCGGCTTTGGTGGGCCATGAAGGATGAAAAAAACACGCCACTAAAGGAGCGAAACGACGAAATGGATCGTAGAACATATAGGGACTTGAATGGACTTGATCGACCAAACTATTAGACTATCGGCATTCTATTGTGCTTAATTGCTTGAGAATCGGTGATTGATTGCTGTTTGACATCCACCGGGCTTCCAGCGATGTGCCAGTGACTTCTTAGGCTTTCATGTGTGCCGAACCCCTTGGTGTTTCCAGACAGGTGCCTGACATGGCCTTTCTGCGCATTTGTTGCGCACTGCTGTGACATTGGCCAACTACCATCAAGGACCGACTCTTAATTCCTGAGTCGCCACAGGGTCTTGATTGATTGGTTTGCGACAGACCTCATCCACCCTTGATCTTTTAAGGTCAAACCGACTATGAACCCAAGATATATCGCCGAAGCGTTCTGGGCCGCATGTCACTGGGCCGGTGGTCGAACACATCGAACCCTTCACGTGCCGAGGCCATTTGATCCCCAGGTATCGCGCCGCTGGGCAGCGTTTTCTCGGCGTCCAGTCCCCGCGTCGACCGGGGACTGGCTGTTCTGTCTAGAAAGAGCGACCGCGAGCTGCACTAAGTGGAGCAAGGTGAAGGTGGAGACTGTTGTTGAGGCAGTTCTTAGGTCCTAGGTGTTCATTCCAATCACTTTGCGAACCGCACTTTTATTTACGCAGTTGTTGTGCAAACCAACTCAGTTTGCACTGCTTTTCAATGCTGTTCATGTTTTTTTGCCCTTTTTACCGCAACATGTGAGTCAGGATTTGACCAAATCTATGGTCCGCGTCGGCCCGGCCGTCGGCCCCCCTGGCTCCTTTAGTCTGCAAAGGGCTTTCCCGAAAAGCCGACCACAATCGCCAAGAGGTTCCTCAAGTCCAAAGACGCCGTACAAGTCCAAAGACGCCGTACAAGTCCAAAGACGCCACAAAACCATTGTTTTTGTACGACCATCTCCAGTGAGGTCATTGATTTGAAGGGATAGATTTTGTCCATCACCTATTCTGTCACGGGATGTCTAACTCGTCACCTCGTACTCCCAAGGAGTCGCTGGCTCGAGGTGGGGACGGGGACAGGCGTAGCTGGACTGGTGGCAGTCGCAGTGAAAGTCCAAACCCACTAGCTAAGAAGGCAGGAAGACAGAACACCCAAATCCTGCCGTATTCTGGCACATGCTACACTGATCCATTACCGCATATTACATCCAGATTCCATGCTAAGCTGCCCATCCCTCCAAACCACCCAAACCCACCCAAACCGACCCATCAAACCCGAGACACGGTCTCCGCAGGCCTCTCCAGTCGGAACCCCAACCAGGGCTCACGGCTCATCCTGTCCGAGGAGCCGGGCAGGTGGGAAGCGCCGTGCGGAAGCAGATCGACATGGTGGATATGGTAGACTGTTGATGAATATATGTTGATTTATTATTGTTTATTCATCAAACCTCCAAGCTTCAAGCTGTTTTACAATTCAAGTTCGGGGGGTCATCTTCTTCATCTACTTCAGGATGTGACCTTTTGAGGCTCCGAGCCAACCTTCAGAGGCTGACTGTCAACGATCTCATGGCACCCGCAGCCCGTAGTCTTCCCCGGTACCTCCCCAGCAGTCTGGCCCGAACCCGGTTGGTCAACTGGTCGGTCACCCGGTCACTGGTAGCCACGTTGAAGAACCACGTTGAAAGAACCAGGCAAATTGTTCTGACAATATTCCGCACTGGGCAGTGGTGTAGTGAAGGATGTCAATTTGTTCTCGGTCCATGATCTGTTGGTTTGTTATCACTGACCCAGTGACCCGGAGCCGATGACCATCGTTTACCCCGTGGAACCAGTCGGTGAATACACATGTAGATCAATTGATTCTTACAGATCTTACAGGCGGTGTCAATACCAGATCCCTATACATGTTATAATTGTTAATGATACATCTATCATCTATTTGTATACTGTATCTATATCCAATCTCCTGTCTCCACCCGATTCCCAGTCTCCGCCCTCTTTGGCATCATCCGGCCAACCCATCGCCCGATGGAGCTCCTCACCGCTACATCAGCCAGGTGGACCTTGGAGAATGCGGGCGTCTCGGGTGCGGTGCTCATCACTTCGCCCAAGGGCCTGGTGTCGCTCGCCTGGTGACGGTGTTTCCTTTTTCCGAGCGAAGCGGAGTTTTGGGAGGTCCACCAAGTTCAGCGATCTGCGATTTTGCAGGTGTTGCCCACAAAAAGTTAGCAAAGAGCAAAACATAGCAAAACAAAAAGTAATGAGCGTGCAAAAACGATGCATTTGTTGATGTTACATACATGTTTGTTGACTGGTACCATGTTTGCACTCATGAGATTATTCGCTGTGCGCTCCTAAGAAAAGGCAAAACAAATAGCGACGAAAAAACATAAAAAAAAGCGACAACAATGCACTACCTGTTAAATTGTTTTTGTTGTTTGCTTTACCTTTTGTTTGTTTTGCTTTGTTCTGGTTTAAATAGTTTCTTTGCTTCCTTGTTTCTATGGCTGCCGTGCCGGTCTCAAGACTATTTGGCACACCCGCTGCTTTAAGCCACCACCAAGCTGACCTACCAAGCTGTCCACTGGAAACTTGCGGACTATGGGCCTATGGACCCCTTTGGCAGCCGTTTTCCCACTTGAGATCCCAGCTACATTGTTCGACTGCCCTGTCCCACCAGCAAAGCTGTCCAGCCCTGCGACTCTGACGTACGTCACGTGCAGCTCCTCCTATCTTCAGGCCTTCAATTGGTGGACTGTGCGTTCTGATTGACCACCCTTCTGATTGACTTTCGATCCTGATTGACCACCC
>CAXAMN010000148.1:318593-348727 GCA_963970005.1 Durusdinium trenchii
GATTGACCACCCTTCTGATTGACTTTCGATCCTGATTGACCACCCTTATGATTGACTGGTCCTCGCTATATTGATCCTGATTGGCCATCCCTTCTGATCGACTGGTCCTCGCAATTGATCCTGATTGGCCATCCCTCCTGATTGACTGTTCCTTGCTACGGATTGGGATCCAAGAGCTTGGTTTAGAGTTTCCCGGTGTTTGATGTGCTTATATAACTGGGGCCCCATTTGGTATGACTTATGAATGTTTCATGACTACATTTCCGTCACGGTCGTTTTAAGGCAGGATTACCATACCCATTTTAGATGATCTTCAAAGCGTTCACTCATTTACAAGTTGTGTATATATAATATATATATAAACAAAACGTAATGACTTGTGAAACAGCTTTGACCTGTTGCAACCCACTTGATATTAACAGTTTTTGAACAAATGAGCACGCTAAACCTCTATTCTCGGTAGCAACGGGGACAGGAGGAGGAGTAGTATAATAATAATAAGCAGGTAGTTAGGAGGTAGTTGGACCACCGCTCATATCTGGCCGTGGTGTTTCCTTCATTGTTATTTGTTTGCTTTGAAGCTGACAATTTTTGCACCGCTGCAGCTGGGGAGTGGGGGAGGGTTTTGGGGCGTCTACGTCATTTGCGCTTGCACACGCTTTTGTTGCTCTGCTGCAGACGGTTGACATCTACGTCGTACGCACTTGGACACGCTTTTGTTGCTCCCCTGCAGCTGGTTAAGGTCTACATATGTCTACATCATTTGCACTTGCACACGCTCTTGCTCCTGTGCTGCAGGCAGTTGACATGTCTCTTGCGCTTGCACACGCCTTTGTTGCCCTGCTGCAGATGGTTGACATGTCATTGGCGCCACTCACTGTCCAATCACCAAGTTTCACGGGAAAGGAGCGAGCTTGGACAAACATGTCAAGAAAGACATTCCTTGAACACCTCTCGCATGGATAGGCCTGAAAATGATAGCAAGTTGTTTAATTGAGGCTGCTCCGTAGCATTCCTCTTCTGGATGCCATCAGAATACAGCGATATCCATACCTATTGTAGAGCCTACGGTGTTTGCCAAGGCATGTCCGTAGGATCCTGACCTGCCTTTTGCCTCTTGGTTCAAATCAGCTGGTTCCAATATTCCAGACCGGATGCTGTAGGAATGATCTGTGCACCCTGCGTAACTTGAGGCTCAACGTAGGTCAGAATCGTTTTCGCCACCAGAAACCAATCGGGCTTTTTGGCGTGCGCACTTCGTCCGGCCAGAATGCAATTGTGCACGCAGGGCGCCCACCTCTCGGCGCGGGGGCATAACAAGGTCGGAGCTGGTTTCCTGTTGAACATGACTGGCAGTTGCCAGGAACCATATATAGTCAAGATTATCAAACCCAGAAATCAACATAGCTACAGGTGGTTCAAGACGACCGAGAACCTTAGATCTAGACCCAGCAGCCGTTTAGCGCGGAACGAAGCTGCCAAAGGCATGAATTAAGGGTCGAACAGGCTGCCTGTTGAAGTGGCCGGAACTTTGCGTAAATTTGCCTCGGCCGACGCAAGCCCATGTTTTGCGCTGTGCTTTGCTGGGCTGTTCTACAGACAGCCGTAAGTTTTAGTGTCCCAAGCATATATGCCATACTTTTGGCGGTGAGTTTGTAAATTGTCCTTCGGTATCAGAGCTTTGAATTTTGCAGATCGCACAAAACTTGCGAAAACGGAATTAGTTTTGATTTTGCTAAAGGAGTATTTGGTGACAGATCTTGTCGGGCAGAAGCAGTGGCTGCAAATCTGCAGAAAGCCTTGCCTGTTTGCCAATGTGTTCACCAAAGGGGGCTTCGCGGACACATAATTGCTGTTTTCAAGGCAGTGCACGTGTCATGTCGTACCAGCCTGTGTTGCAAGCGTGATTCATTGTTTTGCGCTGCGCGCAGCTTTGACAGAGCCTTTCAGAAACCTCTGCTATAGCAGGCGCACGGGCGAGGCCAAGGACTGTTTGCTCACTGAATCCGCTATGTGATTTCCCTCGCACTCCGTGCCACGTTGCTCCCTCTACCCGTGGGCGCCTTAAACACGTGGGAGGACCCTGTTCGGTCTACCTCGTGTTCAACGGCAACTGTTTGTTCTTTTTCCCTGCACGCAGGTGAGCCAGGATTCCTCATGCAGTTGCCCCTTGATTTTGGCCCACCTGCCTTCGTTGCTACATGTAGCGGCTTCAAAGTGGATGCGCAAGGCCAATTTGTTGATATTTGTCCATATGTTTTCGTTCAAGTGGATCCGTGCGCACCACCGCCTACAAGGCCTACAACGCTACAGTCAGTAATCTGCGTCGTTTGTTCTGAGGTCGCTACACCTTTGATTTGTCCAAATAAAAGCCTATGGCTATCAAATGGTTTATCAGTATGGACATGTTTTGAAGTTTGTTGTGGAGGCCCCAAGATAGACAATAGGCACAATTTCAACCACAAATTTAAAGGGCGGCCACATGTTGCGTTGCCCGGCTTTATCTATCTTAGAACAAGCCGGCAAGAACACCTCCTGTTCCACATGCCCGAAGAGAGTGGCCACCACCCAGCTTTGATCTGGCCCAAGGATCGACCTCTCGGGCGATCATGTGTCTCGGCCGCAGGGAGTCGCTTCGCCGCGTGGACCGGGGGGGAATGTCATGGGATACGCCGAAAGAACGCACATGGAATACATGTTGAAGGTGTGTTTTAGCGCGTAGAGCAACAAACCTGAGGAAAACAGCGGGGTTTGTTTTTGGTCTTTTTGTTTCTGTGTGAGGATTGCACGGCACCTTGCTGTTTGGTTTGGTTTGTCAATATCAGGATGATGAGAGGAATTAGATCCCACAATTTCAATGGTGTAGGATGGACTCTTGGCTTCGCCCGCCATAGGCCCTGGCCGAGTTACGCTACTTGGCCGCCTGGGCACAGCCTGGCCTCGTGCCTTTACGCCACGTGGTGTGTGGTCAAGATGCCTTGCGCCTGGGCATTTGGCAGTTGCAGGGGTGGACCAAGGTGACGAGGAAAGTGGTCCCAGAATGTCCACGGACGAGGGTGTTCTTAGAACAGTTCACAGGGGCCCATGCAAATTGGTCCCAAATACATTAAAACGATGTCATGATGCATGCGCCATTGTATTCATGACACAACTTGGAGATCATCCATGTTCATGGCTCTATCCGTCCGATATTGAGGGGAGGTTCCTTTTCAGCCACAAAAGCTGTACGGAAATCCTTGAGAGGTCACCTGGGTTTTGACCACGTCCACCTGCAAGACCTTTTCCCACACACTCCATGACACTGGTTTTGTCATTATATATATATATATATGCCTACAACTACATTGACCGGGAAACCCCCAACAGACCATGGCCGTTTTTGGGTGTCTGAGGACGCCACTCGGGAGAGACAATTGGATACCTAACGTAAAGGCCCCACAGTGCGAAATCTAAGGACACCACACCGAAGGTCTAGCTTGGGGTTTGATGCTTCATCCTTTGGCTCCGCACTTCGCCCCCGGGCCGAACCTTGAGGGCCTCGCCTTTAGTCCTCAAGCGCCTCAGCAAGCAGCTTGGCCCTGGCACCAGCGGCCAGCTACCCGAAGCTTGGAGAACAGGCCTTTCATGCCGGTCTCGTTTCAAGTTTTCTTGTGAACCCCAAGCCAAAACTCTCGCATAACTCGGAGAAAAAAAGGTCTCAAATCTATGTGACCACCGTAGATCTTTGTGACAGTGGCGTTGTCGCAGCAAGCTTATTAGACCCTTTGTCCACACTGAAATCATATTGGGCTATGTTGAAATTGTCCTTTGACAGGTCATGCAGAGAAGGAATGAAGGAATGTGCACCGCCACCACGAAGTTCTGCGGGGTCGGTTTTGAAGACAGATCAATGTCGTTTTGCACTGCAAGTCCGAAGACTATTCTTTGGGACCACTGAAATAAACAAAAATAGTATTCCGTTCACACTCACTCGCTGTGCCTGTCTGACGGTTCGCCCCTCTAAGCCCCAAACCACATCTGTGGGGTGCTAGAATAGTATTCCCTTCACCTAAAGACCGAAGAATGCTTTTGTTTCTTTGCGGTGTTTTGCGCTTCACTGTGACTGCACAGAGGTTCTGGTATCAAGGAAGCGGTGCTTGTGACACGTGTTTTCTGCATTAGAACGTCAATGATCATGAATGTTGTTGTTCTATATTATTGTTATTATTATGTATTACACATCGAGATGAACCTCGTAGTTGTTACAACAATAGCGCTGGGCTGCGGGTTGCGGTGAACTATTTGTTTGAATACCTGTTGATTGAAGAACTCGGAAGAACTAAGAAAACACGTCGATCGAGTCATTGTATGTTGTTTGCAATCTTGAGCGAGTCATTCCAGATTTCTTCCAATTGATCCTTGCTTGACCCACAAGGATTGTACGCTGCGAGATATCCAAGATGGGCAAAGCAGGAGGTGGGACAGATTCTGGGATGGATGGGATCGCGCGCAGAGAAAATTATTTGAAGATGTTCGAAGTGCTGTTCGAAATGCTGCAATGCCCTAATGTTTGAAGGCAGCGTGTGTTTTTGGTTCCGTCCACTGCTTTTTCTAAAAGTGTCAAAAGTAGTATGTTCCAAGCCATGTTTGGGCACCATGTGATGGGCGCCCGAGGCCATTCCACCAGCTGTTGCAGAAACTGACAATGGATAATGGATGGTGAAGATACGAGATGACCTTTACTAGAAAGTAAAATACAAAAAGTCTTATGTTTCGTCCTGGTGCATGCGTTCCCATATTTTTAGGAGGCTCCTGGCCGGGTGGCTTGTGCTTGCCATGCATGCAGGCGTACACCACGTCAGGCTGCACAGCAGCTGATCAACGTGAGCCGCGTATTGGCCAGTGACCTGGGTTGCCATCGGTCGACCCAGTTAGTTGTGAAGGTTTGACCGATTTCTGTTCTGGGATTGGTCTAGAAGTCGGGTTTGGGGTTTAGGACGAGAAAGGTCAATTAATGTTGTTGATCATGTTTCTCTCTGAAAACTGAGGGTGTAAGAGCGAGAGAGGCTAAACCGCCCCCGAAGGTATCATATAGGAGTTCAAGAGGGGTGTATGATATATCGCAGTTTTGGTGGAATTTGATGCAGGGTGGCGGGTGACAAGTATGTGCCTTCGTGTGGCGTTTGTTTTCATGTTTTGTTCTCTTGGCTAAAGAGGAGTCATTTGATTCGTTGGATGTTCATTGGAGCACTCCTTCGCTCCTACATGCTCCTACGAATAACTTGCTAACTTTAACTGACTGAAGTTGGGAGATGAGCAGATGAGAGCAAATTGGCAAACACCAGTAGATTAATGTAAATCTAGCACCAGCCAAAACGGACGGATGGAGGATATGCTTGTGTCCCTCTACTTGGAACGTTAGCGCTCGAGGTTCCAGCTGTGAAATGCAATGAGCCTTGAGTGCTCATTTCTTGAACTGGTCACAATCAATGCGAAGGAACTAACATGCATAGTTTTTTTGTTTTGCCCGCGGCGTGTTACATCTTCCTGTCAACGCGCAACAAACAACAATTGCCTTGGGTTACTTAGGGGCTTGGGAGAAGCCCAAACATAGTGTGTTTAGCAGTATACGCAAGTATGGGTGGTTCGGTTTCGGACGAGGATTCCCAGCAAAGTATGGCAGAATGCTGATGCAAATCAAACCATGTAACAAATTATCAACAGATCACTACCCCCTTGCGGTGCCTGACGCCCCCAGGGGGTTAAATTTGTAACTTACAATATTGTTGATTTTGCGATGATAGCATTATATAGCCCTATAGGGGTTTGAAAATTATTAGATCTAAGGTTGAGGTAGCCTATATATGAGGATCTATCTTATTTTTTAAACCCCCCCTCAAAGAGGTCTTGGCCTACTTCTTGAGACTTTGAAAGCAGGGGGGCGAGGGGGGCTCAAAATTGTTAGAATGGGCCTGCAGGTACCCCACAGAGCAAGTTACAATTTCACCCCCTGTGTCGGCTGCTTTCGAATTGCTTTGCTTTCGTGACTTCGAATCAGGTCAGATGGGAAATTGTAAGTTACAATTGTGAGGATCAGGGGGCATGCATCCACCTGACCCTCAAAAATGTAACTTACAATGTTTGGTTGCGTACAGGCTCAACAAACACACTTTAGGATCAAACATGTAACTTACAATTTTGACCCCTGTCTTGTCAGATGGAGGTATTTTAGACCTGTATGTTCAAAAATCACCGTTGTCAAAAATTGTAAGTTACTTTTTTAACCCCCCGAGGGGTAAGGTAGTAATTAGTGATATTAAATTAACGGTATACTTATACGTATTCTGTGAATGTTGGTTTGTTGTATCCTTGTATTTCAGGACAACTCGGCAGCTGCATTGAAACGCCACACCGTTCCAAGGCATGCATGCGGCGACGCGGCAGAAGAGGGGAGTCAGCATGGCCAGCTGGTCAGTTGATCAAAGAGAGCTCCAATTATTGGAACCCGGGACATCCACAGGCAAATTTGATTGGCCCTGCGTTGATTGGTTGGTGTTTGCAACCAATAGTTCCCTCGAGACCTAAAGTGACCATCGCGGGATTTGACAGGTTCCGTGTCCCATCAAGACGAGTATATGCAGGAGTTGGTTCACAACATGTAAAAGCATCAGCACCCTCCAAATAAAGTTTGATGGAGCGTGTAAACCAGTTGGCCAGAAAGATGAGAATGTATTTGCGAGTATGTTTTTGACATGGGGATATTGCACCAACATATTTGTTGGGCCATAAGAGCTGCAATGCGTCCCTCCACTCCAAGCGATATAAACGGAGCTTCACCACCCCCACGCTCCATGTTTTAAGGAACAAACCCCATACCTTTTGCGGGCAGCTTGTTATCAAGTCTGACTAAACCATATGCCAGTCAGTAGAGTCCACAGTGTCAATCTTGCAAGACTTGACCCAGGCCCGGGGCCAAACAGCCCCAAAAGCCTTGAGGACGGTTACACCCACAACGACTTGCACAGCGGCAACATCTTGCAGAACGGGTCCTATTCCTCCTCACGCTTCAGCGTGATCGACTTAGGCTCCACCTGTAAGGCCTGATTGTAGAGCGGTCGTGTAGAACGTTTTTTCGAAGGTTCGAAAGCCCTGACTCCAAAGTTTGATCTTTTGGTCGGTGCTTGTTTTCCTCAAGGAAACAGCGGTAGTTACTAGGTTGACCCAGGATGATCCAGGTAGTTCGGATGGTCAAGAGTCTTTCGATAGATTCTGGAGAAGTGTCCGGTTAGTAGGACAGTCCTCCGGGGAACTTGTTGTGCGAGAGATGTGGAGGCCAGTACCTGTGGTTGGGTGGCCAACAGGTCGGAAAACAGAGTGAAAGGCCACGTGAACGACAGTTGTTCATCCGAATCAGGCTCAACCTGCTTGTTCAATGGCTGCACTGACCACTCAGCGCCAGTACATGCCAGTACTATTTATTAAAGCAGTTCTAGATGGGAGAGAGGCACAGGGTGGTGGATGGGAACTTTGGGCAGAACCCAAACCATGTGAACTACTACTGCTTGATGGATGAAATCCTGTACCAATGTCAGTTGACCCTGAAATTCTGGAGAGTGGGGATATCTCTTCACAGCACATGTTGGTGCAGGGGACATGTTCAGCAGCTTTGGGGTTCGACATAGAACCTGTTGTTTTGCAGATCGAGATCTTAAAGTCTCGCGTCAGCAGTATGTGTTTTTGACTTTCAAGCTATCCGTGGTCCGAGACCACCAGCTAAGACTCAGCAGTATCTCTTTGTGATTTGTACATATACATTGTATATATGTACAACAAATGACAAAGAGATGTTTGTTGCACAAAAAGCATCGCTCATGTGAAAAACGTCACAGGCTGATTACTGGAAGGACGTGCTCGGCGGCGCCTATGACGAGGACGGTGCGAGTGGCCGCGGAGAGCGGCGGCGGCCTCTCCGGTGGGCGGGGAGCACTAGGAACTCGTCCTTTGGGACGGAAGGCGGCGCATCCCGTCCTAGTAGCTTCTTGTTACTACTAGTAAGGCACTTGTTCCTAGTAGCTTCTTGTTCCGATCGTAGTAAGGCCAGGAGCCCCGAACGTAGCGTCCGATCGCTCCGTTCGCTACGCGATGCCAGGAGCCCCGTTCGTAGATTCTTGGCCTGGCGCATCAGATTCTCCAGATGTTCATATGATTGTTTTCCAAGTGGGGACAGTCGGGGACAGCTTCTAGTGGCAGGAACATGACAGAACTGTCATAACTCTATTCGTCATCATAGTGTTAACATGTTTATGCCTACGGGTGTAAAGCCGAACGTGTGACTACTGCGATTTTTGCAGTTGATGCTACGTGAAAGGTGGGGGGGTTGGGTTGGGGTGGGATGGGGCATATTGACGTTCGTTTGCACTTGCTTTCTGAAGTTGATGCTATGTGAAAGTTGGGGGGGGTTGGGGTGGGGTGGGATGGGGCATATTGACGTTCGTTTGCACTTGCTTCCTGAAGTTGATGCTACCTGAAAGGTCGGGTGGGCTGATGTGGACAACTATTTATACTAAGGTTATCTTCGGCTTCATAGCATTGTCATCGGTTTCATAACATTGTCATCGTTTCAATAGCATTGTCATCGGCTTCATAACATTGTCATCGTTTTCATAACATTGTCATCGCTTTGCCAACATTGTCATCGGTTTCATAACATTGTCATCGATTAGTCGTGTGATTAAAATGGGGTGGGGGGCTGGGGGGGGTTGTGATGGAATGAGGATGTGGATGTCATGCTGAGAACATTGTCATCGGCTTTACGACAAGTAATCTTCCGTTTCATAGCATTGTCATCCGTTTCACAACATTATATATCGTCGGTTGCATAACATTGTCATCCTTTTCATAACACTGTCATCGATTTCATCGATTTTCGTTTCTCTGTCGAACACACGTACAATTGCATATCACACGGGGCGAGCGTAATACATGTTGGAAGCTTACAAATTTATTTGTTTCCGTGTCTTTGCCGCATTCCGCAGCGGAGCAAGTGCCCGGGACAAGAACGGCGACGGATTTTGCGCTGGCGCTTGGGTTTCGGCAGATTCGGCTTTAAAAATGAAAGGATCCGGGACCCCAACAAAACATCATCGAACAAGCAAAAGTACTGAGCGGGCTTGCACTTCTGAATCAACATTTGCACAACTACACATGCGATTCCACACCCGTCGGGATGTTTATGTCGATAAGGTCCATGTTCTTTATTGGTACAGTACGGTTCATTGGTTCGGTTCATTGGTTCGGTTTGCCCCACTATACAACGCCAGTCGCAATCGCAATCTTTAAGTGTTGAATGGTGCAAATCAACGACACAGAGGGTAAGCTATCAGCGTTGGCTTCTACGTTTTGGAGCTGCGCATGTTTCTACGACTTGATCCACAGCCAAACTGACAAGTTTCACATAACTCAGGCCAATAGAATTGACAAGTGTCGATCCAAAAAGAACCGCCCAGGGACCGCCTGACCGACGCATCTGCAGTGCAGCATCGCCCGATAGGTCCAGTTTGGATAGACAGGTCGTCCAGGTAGACAGGTCCAGGTTCGGTGCATTCCGCGGTCATAATTACGCGGACGAGGTCCGGTGACGAGGATCGAAGACCGAAAGGACTGGTGCATTACGCGCGACTGGCGCACCTTTGCATCACACCTGGTGAGCCTTGTGGATGGAGAGCCAAGAGGGCTATGGGCCGCTTAGCATTGGCACGGAGGTTCCTTTTTTCTGGGAGGATTTGGAGGTATTTTGGTATGTTGAACAAGTTGAACCTCCTTATAAAATTACCTGGGAGCATGAATATCCTAATGACTCGGATCTGTCTCCGGTGCATTGAAGCCACGGACCATTATTGCGCATGATCCTTCATCAGTAACCAGCGCCAGTGGCAAGGAGATGTTCGCAGCACAGCCAAAGCCAAGACTCTTTGGGCAATGGTTGTTCCTCAATTGAACCTGATTTCTTTTATATATTATACAACCATTATGACATCATTGTGAGGCGGTGATGCAGTAGGACCATTGGTGCTATGGCAAGCGCTCCATCTCGCCAGTTCCTTCTTTTTGGGGGGGTGATTCTTGAGCATTCTTGACCCACACGCAAAAGGAAATACTTGTCAGTTCATGGCCTTCCGCTTGGATCCATGACCCACATGGCGACATTCTTGACCAACAATACCCTGTGGTGTTTGGGCGTGACCGTGACCGTGTGGCCGGCCCAAGGACTTGGTCGGTACGCAGGCGGGGACCACACACGCCACACAGACGAGACCCGCAAAGGGAGATGAGTATTCTCAGCAAATGGACAGGTGGTGGAAGAGCAGCTCTTCGGAAGAGCAAGCCATGTGGATCTTTTTCAGGTTTCCACTGTTTATCTGCAGGGGAGTCTTCAAGACACGTGTTGTATGTGCAGTACGTGTCTCCAGTCTCCAGCTGAACTCTCGCAGTTATGGGGGTCATGGCACCTCATCCACCAAACCATGGTAGGTTGACATCCCGAACCTAGAGGGAATCTGTTCATTTTGGTTCACCAGGGTTCCCCTGATTTGACCCACAGCCATGTTTAAACTTAAACCTACTATAGTAGCTCTAGCACATGGCATGATTCAACTCGCTGGGACGGTCAAGAACTGTTTGTCTGGCTGTGAGGGTGTCCCCCATGAAACTGAGACTGTCGCGGTTCAGACTCGAGACAACTCAAACCGGCAGGTCTTGTACTGCATTGTTTGAGAAAAACGGGCTCAAGTTCCCTACTTCCATCTACTAGAAAGACGAAAGGGCGAGTCTTTCTATGCCATCCTATGCCCCCAAGTTTCTTCAGCGACACACACAAAACGCAAAAAGCACTTCTGCTCTGTCGCCTCTTGAGTTCGGCCAGGATGTTTTGCCCTTTCGCCGCACTGCTTGGGCCGTGCCGCCGCACTGGTCCCCTGCGGCCCGCCCGCGCAGCACGGTGGGGCCACGCGCAAGGCGGCAGTGGTGCTGGGATTCCATGCCGCTTGGCATAGAAGGGAGATGAAGGGAGAGTTTGCATCGTGGGTGCCGGGCTGATTTGGCAAGGACATGCTGTGGCTATCTCTGGCTCAAGAAATTTGGATGACTGTCTAGTGCAAGGCGATGGTTGATTTGATCCCCCTTATGAGCAGAATGGACTCAGATTCAAATCTCTACTCATGTTGAGAGTATGATAGCTTATCAACATGTAACAAAAATGCACGTGTTTCCCGGAAAATGGATAGATATGATTACTGGTTAAACGCCTGGAAGCCCCAGTGGACATGTGCAGCCTTCTTCGCAGTCATAGGATGTTACTGTTTGTTTAAATTAACATGTTTGATCGACTTGCGTTTGATGGCTAAGCCTAGGCTAAGCCTAGACTGGTGTTCACGCTCCAAGGAGTGGACGAATTGTCAGCCAGTACAATGGCATGGTCTTGCAAGCAGACAGGAAGCGCTCCTCTGTGGCTCGGACGTTGGGCTTCACAAGCCGTGGGCCAAACACACACACAAAAAGAACACTGCCTACCTGGTGGTGCACACGGTGTACTTGGACAGGACATGATTGTTGCGTCGGGACCCACAAGTTGGGTCATGTCGGGTTGGACCAACGAGTTGTCAGATACCTGGTGAAGCAGTGATACTCGAGTGTTTGATTGAATGGGTTCATCACGTTCTTCATGCTCCGTGCCTGAGGTAATTCTTGCAAAAGATGATCACACCGGAAAGTCATGTCAAACATGGAAGGCAGGAGAGACAAACCCTGCGCGGTGCCAGCAAGTGGGCCAGCAGGGTCGGGACGAACTACCCATGTCCACCAGGTGTTTTGGTCGTTTTGGGGGGACAAAAAGCACATGCTTGCCAGCCTGTTTTGGGGTTGCTCCCGAGAAACCCGTCAGGAAGCTGGCTCCTCTGCCATCGGGGGGAGTAGTCAATGTGGCCGAGCTTGCGATATCAAGCGATGCAGCCCTCAGTTGTGGTTTGCCCACTCAAGAAAAAGGACGGCCTTTGACAAACTTGAGCATGCGTAGGCCTTTTCAGTGTCCTAAGACCTTAAGTATCCATCACACAGAGATTCAGGCTCTACAATTACAAGGGACGCATGTATAACCAGCACCCTGTAAAGAGGTCACCAATGCACACCTCTCCCAGAAACCGGCAGAAACCGGGGGGTATGGCGCTGCTCCTTTTTCAGATTGTGCATGTGTGTGCGCGTCAATGTGTTTGGCGTCAGGTGATGGGAAAGGTGATTCAGAACCTGGAGACGGGGAAATGTCTCGAGGTCGACGCTAGTGTCTTGGCCCACTCCGTGAAAGGCGCGCCATCCGTGAAAGACCGTCGAGTGCGGGACTGTTTAAACAAGTGACTTCCAATGACTTCCACAGCCACAGAGGTTGGACGAGGCAGTCTTCGATTTCTGGCCGTGAATCGCCGTGGTCCAGGAGTCGGTGTCGCTGTGGTATGGCCGTGGGCCGCTAGCCGTGGTCGCCTTCGCCGTGATCGTGGGACATCGCTTGAAGTCACATGACGGTGTCAGGATGCCATGAAGGCCACGAGAGGCTGCTTCCCTGCCGATCAAATAGAGGAAACATGGTAGGCAAGCCCGAACCCGCGCTACTCATGAGCCACTCTATAAACCTCCCTACTCATGTTTAGTGGTGTGCTTGTCATATGAATGTTTGCAGATGCCACAGGTTTTGAGAGCTGCTCAAATGTTTCGGAAAGCCCTGGTCGCTCGGTGCATCTCTAGCCATTTGAGCATTATTCCTGTAGTGACATGGACGATGTTTTTGGAGAAGCCAACTAAACAACTCATCAACTTCACCTACAGGAGGGATCCTGGTAATCTGCAAACCATGGATGAATGTTAGTCCTGCGAACATTGGCTAACCATTTTCTGCGCCCACACACCACCAGACCACACGTGTTTCGCGATACACGTGACGGACGGGACTCAGGCGGCAAAGTCACTGCACAGAAGATGCATGGCCGACGCTCGGTGACGCACCGGATGCTTACATCGGTCGGTCGGGGTGGTCTGGTAGACACCCCCCAAAAGATGGAACGTGGTGTTTATTGCTTTGTTGGTACAGAATGGAAGCAGAATAGCATATGTTTGATAAAACTCTTATCAGGGCTAACTCGCTTTTTTTGCGCTCAGATTGCAGGAAACCCACCTCGGAGGGCCCGTTTAGGGACTTTCTCAATGGTCCTACTACTCACGATGTTCGACCACTACACCAGGTCAGCCATATTTTTTGAAGGTCGAACGGAAGACTATAGGGACTACGGAATACTTAGGGACCTATTATAGGACCGGATCAACGCTGGCCGGAGGCCGCAGTCAACAGTGGCGCTGGGAGTCTGGAGAACTCTTGCATGCTTCCGGACAGGCCTTGGATGTGCCTTTGGATGTTTTTAGAGAACACCTCGCTTTGGCCGCCCGTTTGGGCCTGGCGCACTCGGATGGATCTGTTGATCGATCCCTGCACTTGTTATGGAGAGGGTGCTGCCAGGGATTTGGACCGAAGGACATGGCTGTGAGGAACTCAAATGGTAGGTTGATGTAGGTTGACTTCCCTCAGAGGAAGACCGGTGCCATGACCGACCGGTGCCCGCCCCGGGTTTTCCGCCATATGACCGGGGTGGGAAACGTGACCGGCTGGGTGGACTGGTCGACCATGGCCCCCAAAACTCGTTTGTCCCGAGGGGGGTCCGATTGGAGAGACGCTGCCCCAACGCACCGATTTGAGAGACGATTGAACGGATGCTTTTCTTAGGTCCGGTGAACGGATGGATGTTTTTTCTTCCAGGAAGGGATGGACCAGATTCCGTGAAGAAAGCATCTGAGATAGCGTGTTTTTGAAAACACGACCAGAATTCTAGACTCGAAAGAAATACCTCGACCCCCAAAAAGGATGGAATATAGCCTGTAGGGAAGACGGTATATATTTCATTATATTTAATCATTTTTCCGAAGACCAAACTGGGGGTTTTCCACTTCCATGTTAGTTTCAAAGAGTGTATACGGTTTTACATAGTTTTACTATCCACGTTTGGGTTGGGTTGAGTCATCGTTTGAGTCATGGTTTACTGCAGGTCTTTGGACGGATCCGCCTTCCGCAAGATGTGCATGCCATGAGCCGCCGCTTCGGCCGGCGCTGGGCCGAGCTCCTGGAAACCTTCTTCAGGCTTGGATTGCATTTTGTGTGCTTGGAAGATGGGCCAGTGCTGAAGCAGAGGGCCAGCCAGGGTGCCATATCCAATCAAGTTAATGGTAAGACCAGCACTCACCATCGGATCCTCAATCTACTCTGGAGGGACACCCAATTTGAGGCTGGAGTCCAGGTTGTTTCCGTTCTCTTCGAACGTACTTTGCGTTCGAAGTCGACATTTTTCGATGTCATTTTATAGAGCTCCGGTGGTGAACCCCCTTGAAATGCTCTATGTGGTGCTGACCCTGCACTCCCTAGATCTCCCTAGAAATCATCGCGTTTGTGAAAGGATGACCATGAAATTCAAACAGATCCAACCAGGTGTTCACCTCCACTTCCATTGAGGACCAAGCAGGAATGTGAACCAATTCCATCCATCGACCTGGACCGTCGCGATGCCGCGTGCGATCCGACGCGGTGAGGCCTCGGATTGCCACTTGGCTAGCAAGCAGTTCTGACAGGGTAGAGTGGTAGGGCTTGGAGTAGATATTGATTATAGAACAGATGCACAGAAAACCGTGTTGTTTTTTTTGCGATGACCTGTCTGACCTGTGTTTCGTTTTTGAAGGGACAGGAAGGGACCCTTTGCCCATCGGTTACAGCCCTATATACGAGTGGTGAGCACTGTCCTTCGCCAATTTGGGGCTAAAACTGCGTGGTGGAATTGCACAGGTCATGCATGAGGACGCATGAGGACTTGTCCTAGAACTCAGGACGCAGCATACGTAGGTTCTGAAGATGAGACCCTGTTTAGTCACTAAAGGCCACTCAAGTGAGTGTGTCAGTCTGACAGTAAACCGAGGTCATTTCCTGGAGGGATGGACATGTTACTTCCATCAGTGTCCTGTTGCAGAACCTTGCAAGTGGCCCTAAAGGCAAAGCTAGACACCCCAAGTGGCACATGAAAAGTGAAGATCCCAATGCGGCCTAATCCTGGCTTGTACTGGTTCTTTTCGCTCGTCCCCTGACACGGTCAAAGATGTTATTCGTGTGTGTGTTTGTGTGTGTGTGTGTTTCAAATATGCATGTGTTTTGTTCTATGTTGATCCTTGGATCTTTCTATTTGATCCTTGGACTGCGTCTCTTCTTCAGCACCCTGCCGTCTCGCCTGTCGGCGCAGGATCCCGTGGAGATCTGCCGGAAGCTAGAGGCCTTGGCGACGCACGGAGACAAGGCGGGTGGCTCCGGCCAAGCACAGCGTGCACACGAAAGTGAAGCTTTGGCCCACAGAAGGTGGGGAGGTTTGCTGCTGTTAATGTGAGGTTTTCTCATAAAATCGCACTGTGGTTCTTGGAGATAATAGGAAGAACGGCACCCTTTTTTCTGAATATGGCCCTGGGAATGAAGAACAGATCAATCATCATCAAACATAAATGTCCATCTCGGAATCGAGTTCCATGTCCGTGGTGGCGTTGCCTTGTTTGATAACTGTTTGAACTACAACCACCATGAAACACATTCGGCGGTAGATAGAGCCCACTTGTGTTGTCAGTTTAGGGCCCCAAGGTTTTTTGTTGTCGTTGAAGCAAGGATTTCTACACTGGGTCTCCATATATGAGGTGTGTATTGGAATAGGGGTCTCCTGCCCAGTTCTCTTCCCCAGTTCAGAAGCTATTCATAGTCGACCACAACATACCACAACCCATTGAAAGGGTGGTGTCTCCCTATTGAACTACACCATATCGGTGGGTGAGAGGAGTTCTTCCAAGCCCTCCGAGCCCATCTCTCCGAGCCCTTTGGCGTGCAGGCGCCTGCCCCGCGGCAGCTCGGAACGCGCCGGGCGCCTGCCCGTCTGGCACGTGGGAAGGCAGCGAAGACGTGGCTGGGCTTGAACATGGGGTCTGTCGTCATCGCGCCGATTTCAGGGGCGATGAATCAACGCCTTCAAATCATCCTGTTTGCCCCTGATGCCATCCCTGTTGCCCCTCATCGCCCCTCACGATCAAGCGACATGAAGAGCTGAAAACATTGCTAAACAAATCAAGCATGGAGATGCGCACCAGTGTGTTTGTTCCTCGTTGATCCTCTTTGATCCTGTTTGCTATACTAAAGCCAGCTTGTTCTGCAAACATAAAAATGCAGTAACGCCTTTGACCCTTTGATATGCTTTGATCTACCTTTGGTGCAATGTTTTGCTCCAAAAAACACAAAAGTCGCCTTGTACTAAATTGGTTTACTTGCCAATTGTTGGTAGCCTTTGTTCATTCAATGTCCCAATTCCGCGTCCCACTGTTTGATTAATGTCCATTCTTCCCACTATATGATGCTGGGTCAGCTCAGTAGCAACGAGAATCCTGAGGAGTCGTCCGGACCCGACGGCTTGATGAATCAGCGTAAAGACGTGTCGACTCGGGGCTCGACTCGCGGGGCCAAAGACATGTCGAGCTCATGAGAGTTCACAGAACGGTAGCCGGTAGGATGTTCTCCGGGATACGCAAAAGTGCAGCCGATGCGTTGCCCCCCCGCATTTGCTAGATGATGCTAGTCCGTCGTGCCATGTGCGATAACACCAATGAGGAATTCGAGAACGCTGAGCTTGCCACCTTGTTGATTTTGTGGGTGTTTTGGTTTCTCCGATGCTCTCACCTTCCGCACCGAGGATGCCAGTTCCCCCAAGAAATTAGAATGATTGTTGCAGTGGTACTGTGCAGGGACCAGCCACGAACATATAATAAATGATTGATTGATACTTTGATACTGACCAGATTGCTCCATCGGATGGGCCGCCCACTCCGAGGAAGCTCGCTTCCTCCACGAGCAGGAGAGAAAAAGGGGGGGAGATGCGGAGAGGGGAGGGGGGAGTTCCCAAGAGCGCACTTCAAGGGGTCCAAGAATCAGGCCTTTGTGGGTACTGACCCTTAGAGACTACTTAGAGGTAGACAATGGTAGAGATCCTTCTTCAGATTCTATTGCCACCCTGTCCCCTCCTTGGAGTGGGGGACTGCGCCTGTAAATGTGAACCGTGTGACGAGCTGCGACTGGTCCCTGCCGGGTTTACCAAAAGGTGTGACTGGTTTCGTGGATAGACCAGACCTGGTGGATGGAGGCTACCCGAGCCACCCGGTTGATATACAAATTTCGACACTCGTTTGCAGCATTGCAGCTGTGTTTTGTGTTTTACATAGGGCAACCCACCGGAAGACCCGCGAAGATGCTGATTATATAGGAGAACACATGTTGTAGAGTTGAACTCACGTCTCATCATGATTTTGCACAGCTACTGGCGCCTATACCGCCCAGCGTGAACACCTTAATTTTTGGACTTGCGGGCCCAGGAAACGCAAAGCATGCAGCGCAGAAACTGGTCGCTCCAAGGGGAAGAAGATGTTGAGGAGATAGTTTGTTGAATCGGCCCGGATGTTGACGGCCGGAAAAGGGGGGAGGCTTAGTCTAGCCAGTCATATGGCAGACGGGTCTCCGAAGACCAAAGATGGTGGTTTCTCAGGGGGAGCGCTGGGAAGGGAAGAAAGGACAGTACCATCCCGCAAGAACTCTAGGTTCCAGGAAAGCAACATCAAAAGAAATGTGGAAGAGCGTTCCTAGTAGGAGAGGTGGTGCAGAATGGTTGCTAGGAGTTTAGATAGCATCAAGGTTGCAGCAAGAATGCCCTGCTGGCCAGTGCTACCAAGAGAATCCTGCTGTCTACCTAGTTTGGATTGCCACTGCCCCTTCTAGTGAGTGGCGGTTACTGCCGAGTTGGCTCCCGCTCACAGCAGTGCCTTCGAGTGATTTTTGCCAAGTGCAGAGTTAGAAGAAAGCTGCAGATCCAATGGCATGCTTCATGGAAATCAATGTGCAAAATGGTGTTTGGGAACTGGTGTTTTTGATAACGACTGATGAACCTTTGGACATTCTCAGTTTCTACAGTTGTGTGATGAGTCAGACGGTTTCAGATCCTCTGACTGTCCAAGATTTGCTGAAAACAAGGTCGGCATACTTGATGCTTCCAGATCCGTCTAGGTACATGCTGGAAATTTGAACCAAGTCGAATGGCCTATGTGGCCTATGTGTCAATGTGTCCATGAAGCCTGTCAAGACCTGCTTGGCTGGCTCAGACAGATTTAAACTGATATAAAGTGATCGATGTTTCTTGTGTGAGGGACTTGTTTTCGAAACCAAAAGGGTGCTGGTGCATGCTGGTGCAGGGTTTTTCTATTTGTACTAAATATTGGCAAGAGCTTTTGCAAGGGTATACTGAACAGTTCCCTCATAGATTGGCATAACTTTGAACACATTCTTATTACAAGAGACGTTTCAAGATCGGATGATTCATATACAAGTCTATACTAGAAGTCACTTCCACCCTGATGCAGAGCGGTCCAGTCATGTTCCAGCCAAGCATGTCCAAGTATCAAACCGCCGTCAAGCCATGACAACTTGGGCGGAGTGAGGTCCCACGCCACGACAATTTGGGCAGAGTTTGAGTTGTTCACTGTAATTGAGCATACACAGTTGGAATGACGATCCTCTACAAACAGGAAGTTTTCCACTTCCATGATAATTCCAAGATATTCCAAGGAGTGCATTGCCATGCGTATCATTGCACAAATATCATGGTTGCAGAGTACTGAATGCCATGCTGTCTCCAAATCATTGGACCAGCGAAAAGGGTGTATTGAATCGTACATGTTCGCATCCTTTCCCACCCTCGCAGCGCAGAACGTGCCATTTTCAGAATGGCAAGAAGCATAGTGCCATACAGGTGGCAGTGGGTGCTTGTTTGCAGAACCCGAGGGTTTCTTGGAAGCTTGTTTGCAGGTGGACTATGGTGTTGTTCTAAGTTCTAAGTGTTTTTTTGTGTTTTCCTTACTATTTCCTTACTCGGAATTGCTTTACAATCACCTTTCTCGCTCTCAGGCCAACCGTCGTCTAGTTTTGTGTTTTGCTGGCCCACAGCCAAAGCGATACAAAAGGCATTTGCGTTGCCATTATGTTTCTGCTGCTAGTCGTGGAGTGGTGTCGAAGGACTTCTAGTTTCAAATTGGGGAGCATCCCAGTCAGATGTCATCCTCGAGACCTTTGATCAATTTCCAGGTTGTCAGCCTGACATGGGAGCGAATCGAGATCCTTTGAAAAGGAATGAAGATGCCAAAGACTAGTCACTGGAACTGGAAGTTCACTGCAGACTTTCAGCTGTGACGATATTGAAGCGTACACGTCACACGTCTCTTCAATATTCACCGAATGTGTTTTCCTTGGGGTTGTTTTTTGTTGTTTTTTGTTGTTGTTTTCTGTGTTTTTTCTCCGGACACATCGGATGAGGATAATGCAAGGGGATTTTGAGGACTGCAGAAATTCATTGAGTATTGGAACACTGAAGGGCCGAAGGGCAAGTTGCACATGCATTGTGCTTTGGAATGTCTGTTATTATGTTGCTCGTGGTGTCCTTTTCTGTGTAAGACTGTAAAACCCCGAGATCCTGCCAGTTTTTCTCCCAGAGAACCCCATCAAACAGAGAAACCAAGGTCCACAGCACACCAACATTGTCCGTTTAACAATCCATGAATATAATAGATATGAATAGTATACGGACGTAGGGCCTCACCTGGGAGTGAAGAATTGGAGGCCCATCATGGTCAAGTGGTTAGAGCTCTGCCAGAGTGCCATCGCCATGGCCCAGCCCGCCCATCAGTGCTAATTCACAGAGAGTCACCGGTAGATGAGTTTCGGGGGACGTTTCTGGGGAGCAAAAGGTCGCTCGGTGTGCCGGTCACGTCCGGTCGTTCGGGGTTTCGGTGTGATCACCATCGTTGTGCCTCTCATCCGGTGGCATCATCTGACTCCACCAGGGTCGGGCATCGTTGGGCCGTGGAGTTCCAAACCAACGGACCCTGGTTGACCACGGAGAAATGAACAGAATAGACAACTAAGGAGGTCCAATCTGCAAGGCTCTTGACCCATGGCCATATAAAGTATCCAGACAAATCAAACAAAGTAGATGAAAGTAGGAAGGAGTTGAAGAGCTATCTTTGGGCTCTGGGTTTCGACCCACTGCGAGAGATGTGCACATTGGAATCCACCAACGCCGTCCATCGGCAGCTCTAAGCGGCGGCTCTTCAGACCCCGTTTTCGAAGTCTTGTTTGTCCAGTCTTCACATGTCTTCATCATCATGGTGTTTGCGTCAGCAATGATATGAACCCAACAAGCGAAACCATGGTGGTCTTCTCACTGGTTTCGGCTCGTCGTCTCCGGCGTCTCGTCTCGCCCGCGCCGCGCCTGGATGCCACGGGTCGGAGCCGCGCGGCGCGGGCGCAGGTACTTGCTCAGTGACTACTTGCGACTGCGGCACCACAAGCTGCGGAAGTATCCCTTGCACTACATGGATCCGCCTGGAGACCCTGGAAAGAGGTGAAATGCTTGGGTTCCCAATTAGTGAGACGCTTTGTTAAACATGATATATCCAGTGGGCAGCCAAGTGAAGAGAATCAGATCCGGCCACATGAACGTATACCGTATACTCCAAAGCTTTAGGGGGTACTTTGTGTAAACTGAGTCTTTTGGCAGCACGCCTCACTCTCACATTGTCACATAGGGTCGGTGGCAATTGTGGCATACGCCCGACCCTCCGGGACGGTCGCACGCGACGCCAGCGATGTGAGCCGAGGCAGAACCAAAGCCTCTTGAGCTCTTCGGAGTTGCTTGGTGGGAACTTCCGGACGCGAAACGAGTATGGCTTAAGCAAGCAGAGATGGGCCGGTAGAATGACTCGTAATGAGCTAACATGATGAGGTCACGAACTAGTCAATTCTGCAAACTTGAAATGGTTGAACTGGTCGATGCTACATTGGAACTTCTGGTCGAAGTGTTTAGGAAGATGAACGGACATCTACCGTTTCTGATTCATTCAGATTCAAGCTTCTGTTATTTGGGGGTCGACTTCACTGTAAACCTGCCAGTGGTGTGTAAGCCGCCGAAAGAACCGTGGGATCAGTTCAATCCGAACAGGACCTGTTTGGGACCGGCATATGTAACTACATTGACCCCTCAAATCAACCGCAGCAACAAACATCGGTCTGGCTATACCAGTCCCAGACAGGTCGTGTTTGGGAATGGCTCCTGATGTGGTGACGAGTGACATGACCAGATCGGTGCCCAGAAACGCTGGATAAATGTCTGGTGGTTGACATCCTGCAAACGGCAAGGGAATGTATACTCAACTCCCCGGACTCGGTTTTTAGGATGTTGAGGCATTGAATGGCATTGACCAATATTCTAAACACTTCAAAACCCAGGTGCATGAGGTGTTTTTCGCGAAGGAACCCTATTGAGGTAGCACGACAGAGCCTCGTTCCAGTAAGGAACCCTAGTCCCGACCGTTGGTTCCGAAGGTCGAGCATGGATGGCGCATGTGGAAGATGATGTGACATGATTCACACAAAGCATTCGCAAAATCAAGTATTGTAGCATTAAATATCATAAAAAGTCATTAAATGTATAACAATTCAATATAATTAGCCATGTTTGAGGTGGGAAGCCTAAGTGCGCCGTATGCCACGCGAGCACGCAGAGTTTGGGCGCCTTCTTGAACACTTGTTTGCTTCTCAGGCGCATTTGGCTGCGGGAGTTCTGGGACAGCAAGCGTATGTGCGGAACCCGGTGTTTCTTTGAACCCGGTGCATGCTGCATGACGGTCTGGTGAGTCTGATGAGTCTCGAGATGACGGTCTTGTGAGTCTGATACAGTTGGCCAATTAAGGTGTTCTTCTTTGTTTTGACTAGGAGCAAGAAGCTATTATAGTAGTTCCTGGCATACTGGCAACAAGAAGCTACTAGGAACAAAGGGCATCGCTACTAGGAGCAAGAAGCTACTTGAGGCTCTGAGGTTGATGGTGTTTGGTTTTGGGGGGGCATCGAGCGTTTTTCAGCACCGCGGGATTTTTCGTGGTTGGGTCCAGCGGCATTGAAGGGATCCTTTCTCTTTCCGGCTTTCAAGCGACTTTGGCCCTGTTCCTGCTTTGATTGGAGTCGAGTTCAAGACTTTCTTTAAAAGAAAAACTGCTCGAGTTCACAAGTTCATCTGGGTTCATCCCTGTTCTCAGCACCCCTGCTTGAAGGATGTAAGGCGTTAGGAAATGTCAGCTCACTGAACTACACCGTTTTTCATGGGTCCGCTCCATTCACCTCTCCAAATACATCACGCCATATGCCTCAAAGATGATACAACGCAGATGATTAGTAACAATGTAACTGTTTGTCAAAGACACTTGGGGCAGTCAGGAGGGCTATTTGTGAGTCACCCACTGCGTGCTTCTCTCGTCTAGAAGATGTGAGGCCTCAAACAAGAGATTTCACGACGTTGCACCGGCGATCGTTTCTGCATGACCAATGTCCTACTTCGGAAGTATCGCTCCTCAGGTACTTTGAGAACCGCTTCTTGTCGTGCTTGCAGAAAGAGAAGAGACATTTGAACCAGCAGGTGGATGATCAACTGGACAGGGCACCCACCCGCCGTCGTCGCGGACGGTGGATGGTTTGATTCGTTGTCTCGCGGCGTCCGGTCCAGCATGAGTAACGCATGTGTTTGGGTGGTAGAATGAGTAGAAGCAAATATATGATAATATATGCAGTTTTACCATGTAGACACATCCCAAGGGTGAGAAGCAGGTTGTTTACATGGCTTGGACATTTCACTGCTGAGAGTGCCGCAAATATGTTCGCAAGGCTTGAGGGGGAAGGGAACTTTGCCAGGTCAGGTGGTTGTTGCGTTTGGTTTTGGTGCTCTCTCGACGGAAGGCATTCAACACGAGCTACTCCGCCGGACCCTCGGCGCTTGCAGGACATGATCCGGCATCCGCGGTTGGACACCAACGTCTACGCAAGGACCTCGACCATGGCTTGGCCTCCGACGGTTCCGGCCAGTTCCGCTGTGCAAGTCGGCCTGCGGACTGGTGCCGCAAGGTTCTCTTGATCAAATGAGTCCACACACACAGACACGTGCATGCGAACGGTTTAAGGGAGCTAGAACATAGAGCGATATGCTGAGTCTCAGCTTCATGTCCTTCGTTGGTGCCACACGTTGAATGAACATTGATGAGGGGCCAAAAGCAAACTGCCCCCGTAGATCCCTATTCCAGATGTCACAGGGGTTCTGGTAGGTGTGCAGGCTGGGTTCTCATTTATGCGACATACAATATGCAGTATGTATATATATATATATTATTTATAACGCTATACAGCAGTTGCACAAATTTGCGGCCGTTTCCATGTATAGTATATAATATGCTTTAATATTATATAGTGCATTTATACTATGGCATTATATTGGTGTATACTCTCACACATAATCTAAGCAATGCTATACAGCACCAAGCTCGCTTGGCAGGATCCATGGCGAGCTGGGGCAGATCACACCATCCGACACCCGAAGCTCTCAAGGTGCGAGACGCACCGAGACGCACCGCGAACGGAGCGAACGGAGGTGGTCACACTGTGTGGCTGTACCATCTATACATGTCTATACCCTCTATTCAACGATCATGGAAGTGAAGACTCAAACTCATTGGCTCCTGGAGGAGAATCCAAGTGTTAGAGGATAATAGTCATGTTCCCTAACAGCTTGGTCATCCAAGTGTTAGAGGATAGTCATCCACTTCTTTCGCAGATCAGCCAGGATCACTTGTTTGTTCTCTCCTCAACGCCATGCCAGGCACCACCGAGCCGCTACGCTTGGAGGAAGGCGCCAAAACGTGGCCGTCGTCGGCCACGTCAACGGGTCGGACTCGTTTTCCACCTCCGAGTTCTACGGACGACTCTGGAGAAGCGCAGGAGTTGGGCGGGTTGAGTCCTCCATGGATTGGAGGACCTATAGTGACGATCGTTGCATTCCGTTTCGGAATCGGCTGGCCGAGTCTGTAGAAGTTGGATGGATCATATAGTTCTGTTTTTTGAGAAGACTCAAATGGTTTTCATCTTGGAACCAGCAATTCGAGTTGCCACTGATGTGGTGTCAAGTCAATAGTTTTGGCAGACTGCTGGTTGGTGCCAAGAGTCCGTTTTCCAAAAGCAGAACATGATGTTCATCGTTTTCTTTGGGACACACGGAAGAGTTCAGTGCGATTGCTGCGCTGCGCAGAACTGCAGTCTGCAGTGAACCCCGCGCGGCTGCGCGGGCCAGGGCAGACCTACTTGATCCGCTACGCCATAGTGCGACAGTTTCTGCTTGATGCAGAACATGATGGGAAGGTGGCAGATGCCCGAGAAGACGGAGCAAACGGGGTGGAGCCGGGCAAGAGGGACACCCGAAAAAAGACTGGACGGAAGCAAGGTGAAGCTGAAGGGCTTGGTTTAGTGAAGTGGTGTTTACAATTTACATCAATTTACAATGTTCATTTTATATGTGTTCTATTTGTCCAATATCATCAAGAACTCAGCTTATGCGAGGGGGAATAGTTAATATATGTGTGAATATGAACCATGAAAAGAACATTGAGGCATACAACCTTATGGCTTGGTTGGATATATCCGTGGCAGCTCATGAGCTGCGAAGCATGAATCTTCCGTGCCAGGTCCAGCTTGTGTGAGGGAACGCAACTGGCTTGGGACAACAGATCCAGAGGATCCAAAAGAAATTTAATATATTGAATAGAATTTAAATTGATTATTATTCAAATATTATATTTAATCTATTAATCAAATATATATATATATATTAAATTGATATTAATGAATTCGATATTGGATGATAAACAAATATATATAATGAATTTAATATTGGATAATTAACATATAATATATATTAACAAATTCGATCTATATCTAAATAAATTTTAAAAAATAAATATTATATATATGTATATATTAAAAAAAATATATATATATGTATAAATTTGAAAATCGATATTTATGAAAATAAATGTAGAAGGATTTTAATGGAAATTGTTATGTACGAAATATAATAGAATCTAGAAAGATTTATATGTTTTTGTTTTTTAATTTCGTGATTTTTGGTTTTTAATAAATAGAATTATTTAACGTAAATTTTAGGGTTGGAGATGAATTATGGTGATACAACAAGGCAACATTAGATTGACGCTAGATTTCTTTATAATAGGATAACTAAAGAAGAAACAAACGGAAAACAATAAGAAGAAGACAAGTAAATAGGAAAATTAAGAACCTGACACGATGAAGAAATCGACGGAGATTTTTGCGCTAGGCTGGCTAGATCCGCGTTAGACGACGGTTCATTTCTTGACCATTTGCGTATCCAATATCTGAATATGTTGAATCAATTTTACGTCCTTCCTATATTGAGAATTGGAAATAATTACAGACGTCTAGGAACAGCAGTAGCAATAATAACCACAGCTCCAGCAGCTCAACAGGCCCCTGAAAAGGTCCACGCTAGACACCTCTCCCAATTTTTGCAGTTAATATGCCTTCATATTGAATTTTTTGTGGTTTAAGTGTGGTTGGAATTAAAGGAGACTTGGACGCGGATCCCCATGGAATTGCGATGAATACACCATTTTTGGAAAAGATATTTTGGAAATCAACCATATGAATCACCGGGTCAACGCCTAAGGGTCGGTGCTCGAAAATCATCCTATTCCAAGGCTATGCCCCTATGCCATAGGATGCTCTTGTAATAAGGGGGCTACGACGATCCCATTCAATCACACACGTACTCTTGACGCCCACTGAAGGAAAACGTGTGATCTGAAGACAAATAAATGGTGAATTATGCGAAAAGGCGTAGACAAAGGCCTGTTGGGGCCAAAATTGAATTAATTCTTGAAGAATCGTGAATCTATGATATGGACAGGGCAATGGAATCGGGGCAAAAATCGAAACAATTTCCCAAATGGAAATATATATATATACATGAATAAATTCAATATACGAAAATAATCTCCCATATAATATATTTATATATATTCTTTTAATGTTTAAAATAATATTTGAAATTGATTATATATCGCATCTGAAATGCGTAAATTTTGTTGCTAGATAATAGAAATTGTTTTGATATAATTTTTATTTAATATATAGGAGGAATTTGAATGTTGGCGTTGTTGCGAGGTGGAAATTATATTTATTTTGGCATTTGGGTGTTGGTGTTGTTGATTTTTTTTAATTTGGTCGTTGAATATTGCTGCGAGGTGTCGTTATCAGATGGATGGCCATACATACAACCACCGGTTTGCAACCTCAACATTCAAATATTATCGAAAAAATATAATCATAATATAGATATTAATTGTAATATTTTATATGGCAAAAATATTCCCTAATGCTAAAAAAATTCTAAATCCAAAGAATGACCTAGAAAATCAAAAATACATATTCAGAATCATGATAATATATTCCTCGTGGCATGAAATCAAATGATTGAAATATTATTGGGAATCTTCGAAAAATTTGTATTTTTCAAATATATATATATATATTATATATAATATATAATAAAAAATATATGAATAAATTATGCAATCATTAATGAATGTGAATACGAGGAAATTAATGAGAATATTTAAGAATATCAATTAATGAATATATAAATAAATTAGATGATTCTTATGTTTCTAATATATTTAATTTTCTATTGATTTTTTGATTTCTGTCCTAATTATTGGTTATATTATTTCAATAATTTGATTCAATTTTCATAATTATATAATGAAATTTGCTATTTATCCTATTATTATGAACATATCATATACCTTTCTATTTAATATAATTGCAAAAATCATTTAAATAATGTAAAATATATTAATAGATTTATTAAATATAATTCGATCATTAGATTATAGAATTATTTTTGAATTATATATCGATTATCAATTCATTTTTTTATACCGAAATATCTGCCGACCCCGGCCTAGCTAACGCCTAGGCGGGACGGCGCCTAGGACACCGCAGGGTGGAAGCCGATGCCAATGGATGTGCCTTATAATATCAAATCAATCATCCTTTCGGTCCATGGGTAGTCGGCCAGGCTGCTTCTAGCAACTACCTGGCGCTTATCCTGGTCCGTGCTGGCCATAGGTTGCTATTGGCAATTAGGCAATTATCTCGGAATTTCTATAGGGTTTCGAAGGCAACGATAGGCAATGGTACCGATCTTTCCCTGTTCCGTTGCAACCTTCAGGACAGGGTGTTTCGTTTTGGCGAGATCGAGAATTTGGCGCGGTCCTAGCCGTGCAATATAACGATTTGCAAAGCCGTGCATACATATGTTATCCTCGCAAAGATATCATGGAGATTTAGGCCCTTCTCTTTTTCATTCTTCCCTTTTGGATTTCCTCCAAATTTGATTTTATTTTCAAAACTCTCACGACCCCTATCGGTGACCCAGAGTAGACTCACGCCCCGCAGGCCTCGTTTGGAGGCGATCAACACGCTTACATTAGGGGGTGCAATGTCCCATATGCTATGGACGTGTCCTTCCTAAGGTCCTAATTCTCGCCTGCATATACTAATGATTTTGTGTAATGATAAATGGATTATCATTTATTGATAATATTGAGGATGAAGATCCCAATGAATTACAAATCGATGTGGTATGTCTCTCAGCCGCTATATTGATGATATAATACATTGCTAATAATATGAAGGGATTGTAATATCATTGATTTGCAGAAAAATAGAATGAATAATATACAATATATATCCATATAATTTCATTAAGAAATTTCGGGTAATCCATCTGGGGAAATAAGATAAATATATCATAATTTCCCAAAGAGAATTGGATCGATCAAATTTCTGGAATTCCAATATCGATTGCGGAAACATGTCCCATATAGCTCAATGCTTAGGATATTGGAATCTTCATCCGGTTCAAAATTACAATATTTGAAAATATATTTATTGTTTCCTTTGCCAATAGAAATATAACGATTTGAATTTAATGACGTATTTTCGCCAACAATATCACAAAAAATCATCCATTATTTTATATATCCATCAATTCTTTTCATCAAAATCACCCTAATAATTTCTTACCAACCACAATAAAGAACCATGAATTCAAATATATTAGAAAATATAGATAATGTTTCTTTCCTTTATTTTTTTTCATGCAACATATATGCATAATCTTTATATATATATTCCTTAGTAATTTTATAATTTTAAAATAAAATTTGGATAATATATTCCTTATATTTAATTCCATATTCTTAAAAAATAACAAACAATCATCAATATCAATTCAATTATCCTATTTTATAATAGACATATTTCTATAAATATATTCAATTTGCTATTCTCAATATATTATAAATAAAAACAAACATATATCAAATATTCAATTTTATATTCTATATAATATCAATACCAATTCATTTCATTTCATCTTCCATCCGTCTCCTCGGATGGCCCGTGTTGGGCAGCAGGCAACAATGCCTAGACACATCGAATGCGTCTATGCTCCAAATTCGAGTGCAGGCTTGTCAAAAAGGCATGGCCAAAAATGCTTAGGCAAAACGATCACTTAGCAAGTCAACGAAATCGTGAGCTGGCATCGGTGGCGGCTTGCGCCAGACAGAATTGATCAGGCGGAATGGGATAATACAAATTAGATAGATATTACGATGGACGTCTGGATCAACTCCTAATGGCAGTGGTGCACGAAAATCATCACATATTCCAAGGCAATTCCATTATGCCATAGCATACACTTGTAATGACCCTCAATTGGCAACGATCCAACGTGGATGATTCCTATTGTCACCACAAGTCATGCCGGGCGTCATGGAAGACGGGAATGCAAAGTGGGGCACGTTGCCGGCATTCAAACACATATAAGCTCTTGATCCCGATAATGGGGAATTTCGTGACCTGTAGGCAAATCCATGGTGAATCATGCGAAAACCATAAATAAAAGGTGTTTGTTGGTATCAATCGTGAATTACCTATTGCAGGGTCGCGATTCCATGGTGTTCATTTGCCAATGCAATTGGGGCAAAAATCGAAGCAGACTCCTCTATGGAGATTTCAAGACGGGAGGTCTATCCATTCATCCGCATCCTATTGATTATGGACCGGGCGATCAACAAACCATTCTATCAACATGCTCAACAGTTGTCGTTCCTATGGACCTCAAATTGCAATATTAAATGTTTGGCTCTTGATATAATTCCAGATCTGGGCCAGTAAAATGCTGTTGACATAGCACGGCGAGCCTGAATTTGCAAGTCTGGAAATTATCAATGATTTTATCATCTCCTCAACCGTTGGGAAATTACATTGCCAACGGAGATCATTGAAAATTGATCTGTCGTATTCGCAAGAGGATGAATTGTATGATACCACAGCCGGACAATTTCTGTAGATAGCCCCGATGCTTCTGCAGATCTGAGGCTCAGGTCCTACCGCCATGGGATGACCATTATTGCATCCTAGGGGCAGATTCTCCCGATTCACCTGTCGGAGGGCCAAGAACTTGTGGATCACCGCTAGGAATTGGTCAAAATATGCAATCCGTTCCAATAAGGTTTTCATTTCTTCTGAGATCAATGGAGGAATCTTGTTGGGCGCTTAAATATCCCAAGATAAATATGTGCATTTCAAATCTTCCGTAAGGATACCCTGAGATTTGAGGTTCTAAATTAAGGCGTCGTCGCTTGCCTCCAAATTCAACTTCTGAGCTCTCTAAACCAACTCTTAAAAGCAACGCAAAAAAGAATCGACCTCAAAAGAATAGAGATATTTCCACTTTATTTGAAGGTATTCCAATCCCGGGCCTTAGCCAAAATGCTAAGCATAATTTATATCAACGACCGGTCTCTATAATGGCTTGGTTCTGTTTGGGAGGACATATAGTGCCCGAACTATGTTCTAAACTATGTTTAGTGCTGTGTTGGAGACTTTAGCTGCCTGGACTCACATCAAGAAGTTGGGAAAACTTAACGTTCTGGTTTGCGCTTTTGTCTGGTAAGTGCCTGGCAAGCAGCAA
>CAXAMN010000148.1:373727-438391 GCA_963970005.1 Durusdinium trenchii
TTAAACTATTCTATTGCCTATAGCCTATAGCCTATAGTCGTCTATTATTTATAGTATACTTATGTGCAGCTAGCACGTGTTCCGCTCCAGCATTCATTTTGCCGTCGCCTGCACAGGTTGGGTTGGTCATACCTGGCTTGTGGCATGCCAAATCCCCCCGGGTGGGGGGTGGGTCAAAAAAGCTCTCTGACTTGAGCCAGAGAACCTGCCGAGTCGCTTGCTCGTGCCATGTCCAAAAGTTTCACTTTGGAAAAGTTCCAACTTATGTGCAGCTAGCACGTGTTCCGCTCCAGCATTCATTTTGCCGTCGCCTGCACAGGTTGGGTTGGTCATACCTGGCTTGTGGCATGCCAAATCCCCCCGTGCTTGAACACGTCATCAGGTGTAGTGGATGAACTGGTCCACCATGGCCATCTTCTTCGAGAGCCCAGCGAGCACGTCCCCGGAGTCGTGCAAATAGCGTTGCACTGCTGAGCTCGACCATCTTCCTGTTCTCTTCACCAACTCGACTTCCCCCGTAGCTTGGTAGAGCGCCGAAGCCCCACCGATCCGCAGTGAGTGGGACTGGAAGCGATCTGCTGGAAGTCCAAGAGCCTTCGCGGACTTCTGCAGGATATTCTGAATCTCCAGTCGCTTCAGCGTTTGGCCTGATGCCCATCGGAATAGCGGGAGGTGCTTCTCCGGCCCTTGGTCGAACCTCCTCGCTGCCACCTCTCTGAACCTCTGCATCGCCTCCACCACACATACATGATCCTGACCGGTTCGGAGCATGGTTTTGCACGCGCCGAAGGCCTCCTGGTCCGCCTTGGTCTTGCGGAATTGCAGGGTGATCTCCTGGGGGTTCTCCATGACCGCCTCGCCCTTGGTGGTGAGGGCAATGTCCATGCCCCGCACGATCATCTCCTCGTCAATGCCGTTGGAATCCGCGAACTCCCTGGCCCGCAGCATGAAGAACCATCCCAACAGCAGCGCTGCTTGTAGCATCCGGCAGTCTACCTTCAGGTCCCCGTGTGCTTCCGCTCCTTTGGTCAGGTGCTACCCAATCCACCGAAGCATCGGTACTGTCACACCCAGCCTCCGAGGCCGCTTGACCGTCTGGCGGTCCATGGAATTGAGGACAATCCACAGCCGATGCATCTTCGATGTGGTGTCTCCATGCCCAGCCCTCTTGTGCGCATCCTTGATCGCGAACACCGCCTGCTTCATGGTGGCCACCGAAGTTCCCAACCACCCCAGGTAGCGCAAGTAGCCCAGCACCTTGTTCTCGTTCGTCAGGATGTCCCCGTTGTAGTCCAGGTACGGCGAAGCCCAGCCTTGCCGCTTACCCCAATCGCACCACTTCTGCCAAGCCGAGTTGTAGGCCCTTTGCGTGCTCACTGCCTTGTCTCCCACAAGGTGCTCCTCAAGCCATTCTTCCACTTGAGCTTGGATGGCATAGTCCTCGTTGAAGTCCGGGTTCAGGTTGACGAACTTGCCGCCCACCTCCACAGCCTTCTTCACTTTACCTTGGGGTCGACCTCCACACTTGCGCTCCTCCTCGCACTCCAGCATCTCCAAAGCGCCAAGCCATAGATCTTCTCCCCAAAACCATACAGCCTGACCAGGATGCCCTCCTGCCTTTCAATCCGGTCCACACCGACCGAAGTCGCCCCTGCGCCACCTCCTCAGCCAGGTCAGCAGCGCGCTCAATGACTTGACATCCTCCCGGTCGATGCACATGCCGGCTTTGTTCTCGCTCCCTTGCTCTTTGGCTAGCTCGGCCACCGCCCCTAAGAGACTCAAAGCTGTCCTCCTCCCAGTGGCCCGGCAGCCTTCCCTGCACGCGGTGGTCTCCCCCATGACCTCAACGAGGGCTTCCCACTCCTTCTCCGTCCTTCCCTGGGCAATCCACACCTCCTGGGGGGTGAGCTGTCTTACCGTCCCTGTCGGTGCTTTCTTGTCGGCCACGAACAGCTTCTGCAACCTTTGGTTCTCTGCCTCCATTAGTGGCCATTTGCATGGCCCCCCCCAGGCGATACACTGAATGGCGCCTGTCCTCGTCCTCGAACCACACGTGTCCGACCAACCCGGGAAGCATCACCTCCGGGGCGAGGTTCACCGCTCCCTCATAGCTCTGGTACTCGATGTAGTCCTTCTGCTTGCCAGGTTTCAGACACGTGCCGATGGAAGGGGGGGTGACCGTCTTCACCAAGAAGCCCTCGATCTCGGCTGCCTCAAACCGACTTTGGTGGAGGAAGAGCGCCACCCGCCGACGAACCATCGCTTCCCCGAGCTCGGAGGTCAGGTACTCTAGTTGATGCGCCTTCCAGCCATTCCCTTCAGCCCACTTGCGAAGCACGTCCCAAGCCACCTCCCGAGGACCCTCCAGCACCGCGGCTCCGAAGGTCTCCGTCTCAAGGAAGCGGACGAAAGCCCTGACTGCCTTCCCCCGGGGGTCCGGGCCAATGGTGCCTGCCACTACCCGGAGTTCTTGTCCATACCCGGAGAAGTGCTCAAAGTCCTTGACACTCCTTTCTCCCATGCACCACTCCGTAACCTGAACCGACTCCAGGTCAGCTGGCTGCCGCATGATGGACCGAAACAAACGGAGCTCCCTCAGCCTCATCAGCTCAAAACGATCTTCTTGATCCGCCCACGACAGGAAGCAGGCGCCAAACCTCTCCGTGTCCTCGAGCGCCGACTGGATAGCCTCCTTGATGTCCACCATGCGCCAACCCTTCACCGCCGCGTGCTCCATGGCCTTCTCATCGTCCAACCTGGTCAAAGCGTCGGAGTCCTCGTTGTGATAGGTCCTCCACCAGCCTCCCAAGATGCGGCAGCGGTAACGTTGTTCCACCAAATTCAGGACCCGAACCAACAACCGCCCGGCTCTCACTCCACTCCGTCTTCCAGAGATCCAGTGGTACACGATCTTGTTGTCCCCCGCGTAGATCACCACTTTGCCCGTCCACGCCGGTCCAACCGCACACGCAAAGGCGACGAAGCTCAGCATCTCCCCGAGGTGGATGGCTAACTTCTGGTCGTCACCCTCCGCCTGGACCACCTGATGGATCCACTTCCGCAGCTCGTTCATCTTCTCCCTGCATGCCACCTTATGGGTCCAATCGATGGCCGCAATGACCTCCAGGGTGGAGTCCGACGAGACAAACACTGGGGTGTGGCATTGAGACCCAGGCAAGGACAGCCGCTCTAAAGGCGGCAGCAGCTCCGCGATCTGACCCCCAAACTTCTCCGACCAGGTCTCCGACCGAGCACACATCCACCTGCAATCTTCGAACAGCTGCCATAGGTCTTCCCAAGCCTGCTGAGTCTCGGCCTCCTCGATGTCCCTTCGGCCCGAGAGCTTTGGCGAGATCGCCGCTTGGCCGTCCACTCCCCCCAGGAAACGATCAGCAGCTCGGAGCTCATTCTTCAGGCCTGGAACCACCACCGCCCAGCCGGTAGCTACCCCCCGGAACCGTTGGAGATCCCTCAACGTCAAATGCGTCGCCCCGTAGTTGAAGGTCGGCTGCGCCAGAAGGTAGGCGCCCTTCAAGATCCGCGCCTCCGGCAACGACATCCGGTTCGTGCCCGCGTCCATGCATAGGCCCCACACCGTCTGCTGTGACTCGAATGTGCCTTCTTCCAAGTCCTTCGCTTTGTTGATGGCCTTCTCGCCCAAGAGCTTGACCACCGTCCACTCGTAGGCCTCGCTAGACACCCAAGGCCGTAGACCAATACGGGGCTCAATGAGGATCATGTCGTCAACCAAAATCTTGCCACAGAAGTGAATCGCCCCGTCACGTCTGGCTTCCTGCGGCCGGTGATTCCTGTGGACCTCCTCCGTGGCCCTGCCCCACACTGCCCACTCTCCTGGTGACCCGGAGAACCCAAAGCTGGAGACCAGGTAGAGGAGCGTCAGGTCGCTGTAGCCCTCTAGCGAAGCCGCTTCTTCTTCCGTTGCTCCTAGCTCCCGTGGACGCCAGGGTACGTCCCCTGCAAACAGCTCCACATCCTGGGGGGCGACCCAAAGCAGCCTGAAGGCGCCCGCGACGTCCTTCTTCGCGAGGAGAACATCGACGCCTGGGTAGTGAGCTTGAAGCCAAAGGATACGTCGAGCTACTTGCTCGTGATAGGGCTGCCCAGCCGGCGGGTGGAGTGACTTGTCGGTGCCCTGGTTGACCTGCCGTTGATCGTGCACCAGTCGACTCTCACTGGACAACGTGCGATTCGGGAGCATCTTCGGGACGAGCTCAAAGGGAGAAGAGACCGTCGACTTCAACGCCCCATGGTCCGCCGATGCCACCAGAACCCGATGTTTTGCTACGTCCTTCATGAGCTGGTGGTACACCTGCGGCAGGTTGTCACGTGCTCGAGGGTGAGGGTTCCGTCGAACTCGTTCCCGTACTCCCTGGTATCGAGCCGGTAGCCCCTGGTGACGAATCTCCCGCATGTAGTCCAGATGGTCTGGATGAAGTACCTCCCGGAGATAGTCATCATCCACCCCTTGCAGGTTATTTCTTCCAAGGTGCTCCCTCACCATCCACAACGCGTTGGCCGCCTCCTCCACCGTGCCAGCCTTTGTCAACAAAGCGTCCCCACTCTCACGCACTGATTGCCATGCCTTGGCCCCTGCTCCCGTCAGGTCATCAATGGTCTCGACATAGTTCCGCGCGGCCGCCCATAGCCCAGGTCGAAGAGTGCCTCCATCTCCTGGGCCCCCATCTCCACCAGCCCTTCTTCTAGGTGACCTGCTCCGACCGGGTTCTTCTCCTGCGGTTTCCTCCTCAATGCTGGAAGTCACCTCGTACTCGTCGCCCTCCATGTCATCTAGAGGGGGTGGCCCCCCCGAAGGTTCGCCAGGTTCTGGATCGGGACCTTGCTGCGCTCCCCGCTCCCACGGCACCGGGTAGCCCCTGAACACGAAGGTAGTTGAACCCGTCCATGCTCCAAAAGGCCCAGGTGCGGACCCTTGCTCTCGCCAGTTGTCCCGGATCTCCGCCTCCAGAATGACCCCTTCCTGATCGCGGGACTCGCACCGAGTGAAGCGTTCATCTCGGAGTCGGTCCAATGCAAACGGAAAGCCAATCGCTCCTGGTGTGAAGAGCTGCCGTCGCACCTGCCCATGATAAATCGTCACGTGTCCCAAGTTGGTGGACACCTGCAGTGTATCTCGTGGATCATCATCCTGAGGTCCGGGATCACGATCACCCACACCCAGGATTCGCTGCCCATTGTACCACACATCGAGGATGTTTGCCGGGAGAGGATCTACTGCTGGTTCCTCCGCCGCTTCCTCGCCTGGCTCCTCCCGTTGGGGCTCCAGACTATCCTGCTCTTCCCGCCGTTCGCGGTCGAGGCTATCTTCCTCCTCCCAACGTGGCTCCTCCTCGAGTTCCTCCGCCCCTTCCGGTTGAGCCCACACCCCACGAGGCGAGCCATCAGGTTCCTCCTCTTCTCGATCGTTGCCCAGCGTTCCGGGTTCACTCTCCCCGAGCTCTGACTCTTCCTCCTGGACCTCCCTCCCCGGTCGACATTCCGACTGGCGTTGCGGCGGTCCACCTCGATCTCCCTGGTCAGCTTGTCCTGTCCGTAGCTCTGCCCCAGTTCGAAGGTCTCCTCCGGCTCGGCAGTCATGTGGGCGGCCTTGTCCAGATAGTCCTGGAGGTAGATCTGGTCCATCTTGAGGTTCAGCTCCTCCTCCGCTATCACGAGATGGCCCTGACTCTTCGGGAACGTCCCGTACGCCATTTCCCTGACTATCCTACCCTCACCAACTTCACAAGCGCCTCCTCCAGCTCGGACACGAGGCGCTGGCTGTGGCGAAGAGACCCCCCCCCCGCACTACCAAAGTCTCAACCAAGGTCTCCACCACCGCCAGCACAAAATTGGGGGCGTACACACCAGCTTCTGTGCATCTCGACACCGTAGTGCCCGGCCGACTGCCCTTGAGGGGAACATGTGTATGTGTGGCCGAGATGCCCGGGCAGAGCCTCAAAAGTGCCTGGCGCAAAGGTGGATGGTGCGGAAAGGCAAGCCCCGTGCGATGCCGGTAAAAGCAGCCTGGTTGATCAGGGGGCCCCAAACCAAAAGCACACATGTCAATCTCCAGAAAGGTCACGTTGGGGAGCTGCAGGATGCGCCGCCAACACGGGAGGTTCCATTGCTTAGGGTATCGGCCTGAGGGTCCAGAGCTCTCTGCAATGGGGAAATGTCCGCGCTGCATGGCCGCTTCGAAGGCTTGCGCGCCAAAGGCCGACAGCACGTTGCCCTGATGCTCTTTTGGCGTGGGTAATCCCTCTGGTTTGTCGAAGGTGCGAGTGCCCCCATTCTGAAGTGCCCAATCGCAGAAAGTCGTGCACGGAGCGGCAATCCATTCCACGTTGGTCTCATCCTGCTGGATGCCCTGGAGGTACTTGCTCTGGTTCTCCTTCACGGACAAATCGTGCTCCTGGCGTGGTCCAAGCTGTTGATGAGGATCTTGATAGAGCTCCACTGGCTCCAGCGCTGTGAGGCCGGCCTCCTGCCAACCCTTCGTGATGACCCCATGGCCAGCAAAGTACTCACGGAGCACGAGTCCTTGGCGTCCAGCAGCGGGAGGAACCGGTCGGGCTGGCTGGGGACTACCCGCCAACACCCTTGCCAAAGCAGGTAAGCACGAAGTCTTGCGCACCATGCCATAGGGCTCCTTGCTCCCTCCCTTCCGCCCTGGCTTACACAAACGGCAAGCCAGAATACCAGGGCTGGTTCGAGGCTGATCATGTCGCTGGTGCCAGAAATATCTGAAGCCAAAGCTGGGGGTATTGTACGCCTCCTCCTTGAGGATCAGCTTCCTGGCCTCCGCGGGATCCGGAGGAACGAGCAGTGTCATGTGTCCGCGGCAGATCAACGCCCACACGTCGGGCTGCTGCTCCGTCCACTGGCTTCCTGTGACCGTCTCGACCAAGAGATCCCCCTTGTAGTCTACTCTGAGCACTACCAACCTGAGGTGGTCCAGGTCGTTCAAAGGAAAAACCGCCAGCGCTCTGTAATCTTTGTCGTGATGGGCCTTTAGGATATCATGGGAGTACATGCGCAGCTCATGCTCCACTGGGGCCACCTTGGCTTCAGGATGTCCCATGACCCCTTCTGCATCGGCCGCCAGCCGGGCCTGCTCCAAGCGGAACTGTTTGGCTGTGATCTCGACCTCCTCCATGGATGGTACTTTCGAGGTCTTTGCCCAAAGCGATCCAGCCGCTAGCACCTTGGTAACACACTGCCTTTTCTCCGGCTCTGCCTCCAAGACCCCCAGCAGCCCAGCCAGCTCCTCCGTCATCTCCACCATCTCGCCAAAGTCCCACATAGCCCACGCTGTGCCGTCCACATGGACTAGAGCCCTGCCAACACCACTGGAGTCCCACGTTGATTCACCGACTTGGCACCGCCCCGCATGGCCTGCTTTCTCTCCCCCATCCTGCTTGTCCAAGATGGCGGCCGCCTCTGCGGCTAGTTCCCCAAGGTCAAATTGATTCATTTCCTCGAGAAGCTCCTGAAGCCCCACAGCCGGATCATTTGCGACCCTCGTGGCCGCCCATGCATAGAGGTCATCCGATGCTTCCTTCAGAGCTCCCAGGACAGGGCCATCTGCCAGCTGCTGAGCTTTCCGGATGAGCTCCTGCGCCTCCCACGGTCCTGATTCACCTCCTCGTCCTGGATGTGGTAGTGCTTCACGTTCCACATGTTGAAAGATATTCTCATCTGGCCCTCTGACCATCTCCGCGAACTCCTGCTCCTGGGCGGTGAAGTCCACGTTCCGCATCTCCTCCGGGGCCTCCCAATGGACTCGATGACCTCCTGCCTTCTCCGGGCTTGACTCTTGGGTTTCTCGCTCTCCCTCTTGGCCAGCTCGTCGTCGATCCTTGCCATCCTGAACCTTACTTGTCCTGTCCTGACTGACCTGGTTCCTTAGGGCCTTGATCTTCTCCACCACGCTGTCCTTGGTCTCCGGTCGCATCCTCTTGAGGCCTCCACGTCGTAGAAGCTGCATCTGCACTGCAGGGTCCAAAGCCTCAAAGGTGCCCTTCAGCTGCTCATGGGCTCGCTGGCAGTTGGTTTGGTTGCAACCCAGGTGAGTGAGGAAACCCCAGCACAACAGCTTCCCGTCCTTGTTGGTGGGTGCCCGGTCCTTCGCCTTGTTGGTTTCCTCCGGCGTGAGCTTGGGGCCAAAGAGGTTCTTGAGACTCAACCCGGTCTTCTCCCCTTTTGGTGCTCCACCGTCCCCACCAGCCGACTGCCCTTGGCTTCGGTTTTTTCCTGCTCCTTCCCAGGTCATCTTCCAGAGCATCCTTTCCTGTCGACGTTCGATACGGGGGAGAACCTCGGTCATGAACCACCCATCCGGGTTTTTGAGGTCAAAAGTGCGCGGCAGCTGCAGAGGGGGTTCTCCTTGTTCATTTGGCATGAGCGCATAGAACTTGAGGTCCTGCAAGGTCATGGATTCTCGCCCGGCCAACTTCTTGATCTTACGCAACTCCTCCTTGAGCTCTTCGATGAAGCGCCAGTGCAGTTCTTCCCACACGTCGCATAGCACCTGCAGCGGCCACCGGTGTGGGGCACCAAGATGCCACTCGCTCAGGAGATTTGCGGCATGATCCTTCACATTCTTCCATTCGGCTCCGTATACGAGAGCCCAAATGTCGTTTTGTCTCCTGACCCGGCTAATCCAGTCTTCATATCGGGTTGGGGCTGCTGGTCTCTGCTCAGTCAAGACCTTCCCGGTGCTGCTCTCGATGGCGAACTGGTCCAACTCCGCGTCGGTGCTCGGGGTGAAGTCAGCTGCTGACAATGCGTACTTCTCTTGCGTTCCCCAGTGTGGCCCAGCCAATCCGACGGCAAGCCTCGTGGTGACTTTTTGTCTGAAGCCTGCATTGCGCAACTTCGTTGAGGCTCCTGCCTGTGCGGCCAGCAGAGCGCTAGCCAGCGCGGCCCCATACTCTCCGCCGCCGACCTGCACAGTATACTGCTCGCATGCACGAAGGAGGTAAACCAGTTCTTCTGAGGTTCGTCCCAAACTCTTCACGGAGCCGCCTGGGGCCATCGTGCTCTCCTGCTGCGCTTTCACCAACGAGGCCAATTCGTTTGTTTGCTGCTGGATTGCTTTGGCGATGCCCACCATCTCGGACTGCGGCTGCTGTTCTTCACCGGTTCCGGCCTTCCGATCAGGGTCATAGATCCCAGGCGGTGCTAAAGTGACCAAACCCGGAGGCTTTCGAGATCGTGGCACCTCTTCCTTCACACTCTCAGGGGTAGCGGTTTCACTTCGAGGTACCGTAGATGCCCCCGGAGACTGACTTGGGGTGACCACGCACCAGCTGTCAGAACTGGAGCTCTCTCGAGCTGCTGCCTGCTTCCGCCACTTGGCGAGGAACTTGGTCAGCCCTTTTGTCCCTTTCCGTTGCTCTTCCGTGGCCTGCTCGAACAGCTGCTTGGTGAGGTCGACCAGGGTCATGCCGTACTGCGCGGCCATCTGCTTGCGAATATCCTCTTCCTCCAAGCCCAAAGTCTTTCCATCCACCAACTGCTCCATGAACTCCTCCAAGATCGAGGCCAATCCCTTCCGGTCCGGCGAGTTGATCATGCCAAGCCTAGCCAGGTTGTGTTGCACAGAAGACTTTGGTGTGTGTCCCGGGGAAGCTGTAGTCCTACGCCGCGTAGCCGTCCGATCCTCTTCTGCTCTCACCTCCTTCAGCGTATTCTCCGCCTCCTCCACGTCGTAGCTGACCCCACGTGGACGAACTCGTCGACGAAGACCAGCATCACCTTCACCATCTTCTGGTTCATATCCTTCTTCTCCCGCCGGTGGAAGCTCCCTGGTCCGCGGCCTAGATCTGGAGGTTCTGCGTGGTGGAGGCGTCTGGAAGGCCTCCTCGTGTTCTCCACAAACACGAAGCCCCTGCTTGGTGACATAGCCGAGCTTGTAGCAACCCATGATGGAACACTTCTGTGAGGCTCTCAGCTGGGCATACCTCAGAGCGTGGTTTGAACACAATGTACACCCCGCTGGAAGAGTCTGTCGATCCTCCTCTAGCAACATTGCTTTAACCGTCCCCTTCTCCGAACATCCTTGCTCGCTCAGGCTTTGCCTCCCAGTACTATCCTCCCACCGCAGCCGTGATGCCTGACAAGACGCTCTGACTCCGAGGTGTAGTCCTTGAGCCGCTTGGCCGTAGTCGAAGCGCCCCGTCTCATCCAGGCAAAGATCCTGGAACCAGCTCGCTTCGCGCCCTTGGCCGAGGTGGCCAAATGGAAGTGCTCGGCATTCAACTCACTCGCGAGGGCATAGAGCTTGAAATGCTGACCCTCCTCTTGGCACGAATCATGCCGACATAGGTGCACCTTGTCATAGCCCTGGAGCGCCAACAAAAGGGCGGCATCACCCCTAGTAGTCTCGGGCTCAATGGTGAGGAAGATGCCATTCGTTTTGATGCTGGAGCTGTCCACCACCTTCACGATTAAACCTGGTCGTGACCGCGGCGAAGCACCACCCATCGATCTCCGTCGCCTGCCTTCTTCAACTTCCTCAACTCCACCGTCTCGGGTATCTCACCTGTTCCAGGCCCGAAGAAGCGGGTGCCCACAGCTTCTGGGACCCCCCCGGTCCACCTTTGTACGTAGAACGTGGCCCTTCCACAACATCGTACGCAGCCTCGTAGGACCCAGATGATCGTCAGGAGGGTGCCGATGAACAAGGAGCACAACGGCCAGCACAAGGACAGGACGTAGTGGGTGAGGAGGCACAAAGCCATCAGTGCCCCAAGGCGAATCACTAACGAGCAGCCGCTGCGAACACTTGCCCAATTCTGCCCGAAGATCATCCACCCGAAGCCGCTCAAAATGGTGTCCAGAATGGACCACACCAGCCCATCCCAGGTGCCCGGCCGCCACTCCTTGAAGAGCCAGTGGGCCTGGTTGATGGTGCTGTTGCTCCACCATCTGACATAGCCAGCAGGATCCTCTTGGAACCGTGGTGGCTCGTCCTCCATCGGCTCTAAGGCTGGATGCCACCAGCCACAGCCTTGGGTAGCCCATAGGCTAACCACCACCGCTGCCCTCCAGCGGATCATGGCGGCGAGCCCACGCGTCAAAAAAGCTCTCTGACTTGAGCCAGAGAACCTGCCGAGTCGCTTGCTCGTGCCATGTCCAAAAGTTTCACTTTGGAAAAGTTCCAATATATTATTATTGTGAAATTGTCATTGTCCAGTAGCTAAGCTATTCTTTGCCGGCCTCAATTCCCAAATTTGTTGAGGCTTCCAGCATCGGACATGGTGCCTGCAGACGTTGACTTCCATAGCCTTCCCAATGGAACAGGATTTCAAGGACAAGTGATGATTGACCTCCAACGCATCCTGGCCTGCCTTCAGATCTACAACAAGAAGCCAGAGCCACGTTTCCTTTCCATGGTGAGTCGCGAGACTAGCTTTTCCAGTAAGATGGTCATGGCTATGAATGCCCAGTCTGAGTGGAGGCTGGGACAGCCACGATATGTGTTATCAGTTAAACGTTCATCATTGATCATTTCAATCATCATTTATGATTCATGATTATTAAGTCTGTTCCCTTCTGAATATTCACGATTCATACTGTATTTTGGATCATGAAACTGTGTTTTGGTGCTTGCAATGTTTGTGCGCACGTCACCTGTATCACATGACACCATTGTTGAAACACCCGCCATCTCATCCCAATCCAGATTTGAGTGCTGTGTTTTTCCGAGTCATTCCATTTGTCTATATTGGTGCTGCAGGTCGTAGATGCAGCTGCTGTTCACCCAACCTTTCTAAGACCTTCCCTGCCCAGGCTTTTGTGGAGTCAAGTTTTGGCAGAGTCCAAAGCCTTTGCTGAGCGGACCATCCCAACCCTTGATTTGGTCTCTTTCGGCAAGCTTTGCGGGGATGTGACTAGTTTGGAGAAGCTCGCGGATGATAGCACCTATTCTGAGGATCAGCAAAAGTCCATCAGGGACCTTACCAAGATGCTGGCTAGTTGCTCAGACGAGGACTCTTTGTTTGAGGAAGATGCTAATTCCAAGGCCAAGTTCCTCCAGTACATTCGGGAGGTGTCCACTTGGTTCAAGGACTTCAGGCCTCCTGTTGAAAGGGTCCTTCAGCCACTGGGAACCGTGCTCTCACCAAGCCTCTTGGAGTTGGAAGGCATCACCGACCTCGCGGAGTGCTTCCCGCCAGGTGCTTTGAAACTGGCCTCAAACATCGACAGCGTCTTCACGCTCCAATGCACCTTGACCTTGATTCCGGATTCCTTGATACCTTGATGACTGTTTCAATTTCGGGCTGACGTACTAGTACTTAGTACTCACTTGACTCACTTATTATATTTGACTAACTGACAGATCTTCATTTTATTAAACTGTTGCCCAACGTTGCTCCAGTGCAGTGTAAATGAAAGTTGTTTGCTGCTTCACTGTGAGTCTGCGAGTTGAGAATTTATTGGTTACCAGCCTGTCACATTCCACATGCCCATTCCCAGCTGAGTCGTGAGGTGAGATGCAGTTGGCTATGGAAGCCATTGCTTCTACCGGCGTTGAGCCGATCTTTGGCCTGGAGTCCTTCCTCAAGTGCTGTGAGCTGACGCGCCATCAGCCTGCTGGAGCCACAGACCTAGATGAGACAGACCTTGACATGACTGGGAAGCACTTGCTGCTGCTCATGAGCTTTGTGCGTGGTGCCACGGCTGTTTTCGACAAAGTCTTGAAGGATGTGGACAGCGAAGACTTGCAGAAACCTGGTAATGATAATGCAGCGTCACGTTTCCTTTCAAATCATCATCAAATCATATCATACTGTACGTGTATCGAATTTGAATTCGTGTTATGTTTTTTGCTTATCATGAATCCTGAATCCTCTCACTTGACTGTTTGCTATTTACTGTTCACCCCGTTGAAGCTAGGTCTGAGACTGTTTCTCAATAGACTTCACTCAGCGATAAGATTGCCATTGAGGAATGGAATGATGCCAGCGATTTCGCAGTTCAAGAAACACATCTCTTGGGTGGAGAGGGTGTGCAATGCCAAAGGTTTGGAGCTCATCGTCAACTATCCCGCTGGCCCACCTTCATCAGAAGCTTGGGACTACGAACGCATGGTGACCAGCGAGTTCCACTCTTTGGCAGCTTCTTTGCAGGCAGCAGGGCTAGGTAGAATTCATACGATTCATACTGTATACTGGATTTGTGATAGGGTTGGATTCGAGATTTCTTTGCACCAGCCAGGTCAAAGAACAGTGGGCAGGATTGACTTAGGAATCAAAGAAAATACCTTTTTAGACGTTTGGACCTTGTTGCTTCAGGCTTTTTTGTCAATTACAGGACTCCAGGACTCACGATTCTGGGACCCTGGAATCCATCAACATCCATTGACGACCGACTGACTACAGACTATAGCTAGAGTCATACATACAGGTACAAATACAATTTACAGGACCAGGATACTGCACATTGAATACTGTGCTTGCATGAGACAAATGGGATCAATGATCAATGGGACAAATATGATATGATGTAATGTAAGTTAGTTCTTTATTGTGTGGCATTAGCTGTGGCATTGTTCAGTGGCTGTACTAAATTGTTTTCAGGTTTGGGTTGGGAATTTGCCTGGTCAGGCCATCGGCGATGTGCCAAAGGCGGTCCAGATCCTGAAGGATTCCTGCAAATCCGAGAGCATCGACCTTGAAGACATTGTCAAGAGCATCTCCAATTTTGAGTCCATTGGGTCCGCTCTCAACAATGATTTCATCCAAAAGAATACCTTTTTCTAGTCTCTTGTGGAAAGCTTCACGGAGTTCAGGGGAGCGTTCCTGGATTCAGTCAAGGTGGCCGTGAAAAGCTTTGAGGACGCCCACCTGGCAATCTTCCAGCAGTTTCTTGACAAGTATGAGTGTGTCTTGCCTGCTGCGGAAAAGTGGCAAATGCAACCAGTGGCCTCCTTCTTCAATGAGAATCAGGATGAAACTCGGGAGGCGCTGGACCAGATCATTGCCGCGAAGAGCAACGCTGCAGGCCCTATGAAGGCTCTGTCGCAATTTTGCTCACACAGCACCAGCTGCAAGGACTTTAAAGAGTTGATCCAATAGTGTGGCCAGTTGCACAAGAAGAGTGTGGACTTGGCTGCCAAGGCCAATCTCATTAGAAGTGTCCTCTTGGCCGCAGCTTTGTTGCTGAACACCTCTTCCTCGCCAGAAGATGGAAAGGCGACGTAGGAGACCATGAGGAAGGGGTTTGGCATCACGAAAGAGCAGCTTCCCAACAAGCTCCAAAAGATGTTTGGTGACTTGGTGAAGTCCACTGCTGAGGCCAAGGGATCGGGATCAATAAAAGACAAAAAAGAGAAGCAATCTAAGAAGAAGGACAAGCGCAAGAGGGAGGGCGGCGAGGAGAAGTCCAAGAAGGACAAAAAGTCAAAGAAGAACCTAAAGCTTAAGAGTGGTCAGGAGTAGGCTGTAGGCCACTCAAGGCTACATTCACTGTGCAATTACCACTGAACCGGGGACAACGTGGAAAAGGGAGCGTTGCCATTTTGCAACTGATAATCACATATTATATTATCATTTTAATTCATATATCTATATCATATATCATATAATTTCAAAACATCCACTAAAACATCAACTTTAACATGGCTTTATCCCAACAGGTTTCAAAACATCAAATAAAACATGGTTTTTACCAATATATTCTTTTTAAGACATCAACTTAAACCTATACGGATAGCCCAACAGAAATAGAAACTACCCGATGAAATAAAGCATAATATTTCCTAGTTCTTATCGAAATTCAATTAAGCCAAGACATCTTCCTATCGAAAAGAGAATCTGCCTATCATACGCAATAAATCGTCATTTCCTTCATTCGATATTAAAGCCCAAAATAACAAGACTCGAAACATATCCGATCAAACTTATTCTATCTCCAAAAAATCGAAATTTAAAGGGCATTTATCCCCAATTCTAATCGTTTACAATCACCTTCTTTCCCATCAATTAATATCAATTCTTAGACCAATAAATATTCAATAAAATACAATATATTATTTAAATCAATCAATTAATCCTTACATTAAATTCGATATATTCATAAATATCATATCGAATAAAACCGGTTCCATTAAACACCAAATCCATATAATTAAATACAATTCATAAAAATAAACATTGAAATTAAAATAAAATCCTACGACAAATAAAAATATTATATATCGAATAATATACAAAATAAAAATAGAAACCAAAAATATAACATCATTAATAATAAATTTCAAATTCAATAATTATAAATAATACATTTATTTAATTATTATATATTAATATAATTTAATCCAATATCCTCTTCCATCCAAAATCCACTATATACATAATTTTTATACTAAATAATATAGTAATATTATCAATAATTATTTACATATTCATAATCATAATTATTAAATATAGATTATATATAAATATAGAATCAATAATTAATATATATATATATATCCAATTTTATAATATATATAACAATATTAAATTCGATATTTTTTGCCCACCTGCCAGGTGAGGATTGTTGGATTTTATCACAATTGTTCTTCCTTCGCCTCCTCGTCCTCCTTGCTTCCTTCCGTCTGGCCAGCTCCGGATCGCAATGTGCACCCCTAGACCTCAACCGCAAGGATCCCCTCGCAGTGTGCACCCCTGGACCTCAACCGCAAAGATCCGATCGCAGTGTGCACCCCTGGACCTGAACCGCAAGGATCCGAGTGTGCACCCCTGGACCTCAACCGCAAGGATCCGATCGCAGTGTGCACCCCTAGACCTCAACCGCAAGGATCCGAGCGCAGTGTGCACCCCTAGACCTCAACCGCAAGGATCCCCTCGCAGTGTGCACACCTGGACCTGAACCGCAAGGATCCGATCGCAGTGTGCATCCCTGGACCTCAACCGCAAGGATCCGATCGCAGTGTGCACCCCTGGACCTCAACCGCAAGGATCCGATCACACAACCACAAACACAATCACAAACACAACCACAGCACACAACCACAAACACAACCGCAAACATAACAACAAACACACAACCACAAAGACACAACAATAAACACACAACCACAAACACACAACTACAAACACAACCACATCCACAAACACATAACCACAAACACACAACCACAACCACAACCACAACACACAGCCACAACACACAAACACAAACACAACCACACAACACACAACCATAAACACACAACCACAAACACGCAACCACAACAACAAGACCACAAAGACACAACCACAAACGTACAGCCACAAGCACAACCGCAAACACATCCACAAACACACAATCACAAACACACAGCCACAAACACACAATCACAAACACAACCACAACCACAACACAGCACACAACCACAACCACAACACACAACCGCAGCACACAACCCGAGGACCCACAAGCAAAAACGAGAACTACAATACTCACGACCATGGCAACATGCTCTTCACTATGGCATCAAGTCAAATGATTGAAATGTCATGGTGGGGATCCCTCGAAGTAAAGTAATTTTTAGTATATAAAGAGAAACAATATATATATATATATATTAAGATTATATATATTGTATACATAATATATATATAATATCAATAATATTATCAACTATTATGTATATCAATTTTTACCCAATTATATGACGGTTTTAATCGTTTTCGGCCAATCGTGTAGGCCATATTGTCTAACGCATGCGGAAAAATGAATTCGACATTGGATATTATTTCACTCTCCAAAGACCTATCAAGCTTCACCAGTGTCAGCTCTGGATCAGGTCTCTGGCCATGCAAAAAACCCTGGCCTTGGCTACGGCTAGGGTTCAGGTCGGCTTTATGATCCAAGGGGCCTTTCAACAGCCAGACGTCCTACACTCCGCTACACTCCCTGAAACCTCCTTGGATCTCAGATCACCCGAAAGATGCCTGAAGTTTCATATCAAGGTTGCTCCATGTCGACATTGGGTCCAGGCATGTCCATCTCTGGATGCAATCTGACCCACTAATATCCAAGTGGACAATGCCTTTTAATGAATGAACATCAAGGTTTTCGTTGAAGAGTGGATGGTGAGTAGCTTTCCCAATCTGAAGATTTCCCTTCCAATTCAGCCTTCCGCCGTTCACCTCATCTGCGCACAGGGCGTCCACAAACGGAAACAGAAACAACCACTGACGTCAGGGCGTGACCTCAGGATCTTCAAACCGACCGGAACTTAGGTAATAGGCGAATCCAGTCATTGCCACAGCCTTTTCGCCTGGATGGTTCCCTGCGTTGCAGCTTTGATGGTTGAATGGTTGAACAATGAATTCAGTGATTGTTGTGGCTTCTTGGGAGACCAATGCAACATGTTCCAAGCCATCAGTGGGGGAATTCTCAAGTTTCTTATCGCATATTGCAAGTAATTATCATGGGTGCTCACCAGTTCCAATGATTCCAGCGACAAGTCGCGTCGCCAGTGGGTCAGAAAGCGACTCGTCGCCAGTAGCCTGTCGCCAGGGCTCAGCCCACACCCATCAGAAGCCTCCGCTCATGTATGGCTCCCAATGAAGCGCTGCGGAGCCAGCAACCAAGGCCAAGGAGGCCTAGCCAATGGTGGAGAGTTCAGATGCAGCGGCCCACATGGTCGTAAAAACACACACACACACACGTTGCCGTCGATTGCTCCATTGCTCCATGGTTGCCCGAAATAGATCCCCTTTGTAACATATATATATAATACAGGTATCACCTTTTCACAAAGTCTATGCAAAAGATGTTAACGTCATGAGGATATGCGATAATCTTTCTTCCTCAAAAAGGGAAAAGACTCCCAGCCGATCTGCCCAATAAGGACCATCTTGAACTGGAAATACAAATCTATTATTAAACCTCTTCCGTGCAAGATTTCCTTGAAGAAACATATCACCCTATCAACAATCCCGCTGTGCTGGGCTCCCGCTGTAGAGGAAAGACTCAAAAACTGGTCCAACCAACGGAGGCAAATTGAATGTATAAACTTAAGCAAAACACATGTTTTCCCAAGCTCAGCTATACTGTAATTATTTATACAAATTGTTAAAACGACCATGACTCACCGGTAGAGACATGTACATCCTCTCAACCAGTGTATTGGAACCCCCGGGAGCTCAGTCCCCCAACGCCGATGGCCGCATGGACACGCCGGGATCCTGGGCCACGATGCAGCACGTCCCGCGGCACGCATCGCATGGTCCAACCCAGTCGGTGAAAAGTGCGAATTGAAAGCAACCATTCCCAGACGCTCCATGTATGGTATATACGGTATATATGCCTACATTGGGGTGGTTTGAGGGGTCAATGTAGACACATATGGCCTACATGGAGCGTCTGGGATTGATTTCATGGTTTTGATCGAAGGAACCTCATTGTTATACTCAGGATTCTTTTACACTACACAGATCTAAACAGCAAACTTGTGATCTGAGTCTCACCGCTCCCGGCCCTTCTAGTTACTAGGTGGGCTGAAGGATTTTAATTACACGACAAACATCAGGTCAAAGCATACTCTTTTAATGGGCTTGGAAGGCTAAGGCGGCTAAGGGAGTGTAGGACTCCAGAGTGATACTACGGGAGTTTAGGACCGTCGTTACGACCTCTATAGCGGAAGTTTCTCCGGTTTCTCAAGTCTGATCAAACCGAAGAACGCAGTCCAAGGGTGAGGAAGGATGGGGAGTACTGCCCGGTGTTTCATGGTGGGTTTTTATTTCAATAGGCAAACCCCCCACCAATGGGTTGTGGTCTATATTCTTTTTGTGTCGTTGCAGGGGTCTCCCTATTCTACGACACACCCATGTGCGGTGCTTTGGTGTTATGGAGGCGTCTGTCTCAGCGTCTGTCACTCTCAGCTCCCCGGCGGGCGCGGACGGCTGGGAGGCCTTGGGGTCGGCCACCAGGATTTTTGTCAGTTGAAGGCACAACCCTGACCCTGATACACCAAAAGATACCGTTTCTGCAATCTCAACTGGCTGCGGAGAGAGATGTCCAAGCTGGGTGATATTATCTTCGTGGAAGCCAGTCAACCTGATCCCGGACCCAATGAAAAAACCACCGAACAGAGCTCGAAATCATGGGTTCCATTCTGAATTCTCCAAACCCAAACGCTCCATGTATGCCATATATATATATTACAAAACCCAGGGCTGGGAAGCCCGTGACCTTCCTAGGTCAAACGCGCGGCCGCTCGGACCTTTTCCGACCTCGGACCGAGTTGCCTGCAGGATCTGACGCGTGAACGAATGCTCGAAAGGGGACACTGCAATTTCACTCCTCTTTATATCTTTCTTCTAGAACTTTTGTTTGGTCATCTGTTGAAACCTTATGGCACAACCTGGCATCCAGCCGAGAGGAGGTGTGTCCTGGCATTCATTGCTATGCTATTAGCTCATGGCTTCAAAGTGCGACGAACGGAGCTGCCCGGGAACGTTTCATCGGGCTTGGAGGAATGACCTGATGTCTTTTCAAAGTCAATGGCCTCCAGGTATGAAGAGAAGTCTTCAAAACGACCTCCCCTGCCCTTCCCGTGTTTCAAGACCCAGGTCAAATACCCATGCTTGCTTTCATCAAGTACCATTTCATGGTAACTCAATTTGGATGCTGCATACTTGGGTAGCGTGCACAGGGTTTGACCCCATTCACTGACCGTGGAAATTCCTGGTGGGAGGACACATTTCTTCCCGGCACTCACAGGATGAATCGGCATTTGGTCTACAGGCTTCTTCTCCATGCGATCTTTCACCAGCGCTGCATCAGGGCTCTGGTAGCTGGTAGCAGCTTCCATGGCTTCTACAGCCTCCCAATCTTCATCCAAGGAACGAAGGCGTTTGGAGCCATCATGCATCGAACCTGAACCGCCAGACTTTGCATAGCCGCTAGGTGAGGCATCCACGATCGCAACTCCTGAGGTGTGGTAGCGGTTCAAGACATCAGCCGCTGCCTTCAGCTCCTCAGGGCTCACTGGAGTCAAGCCGGACATTGCGTCTCTAGGATGATTGCCGAATCAAATCGCACTTGCTCTGTCCACCTTGGACAGAAACTTCGAGCTTAAGGATTGCAATGATTATGAAGACAACATGTTTGCATAGTTCACACTTCACTATACACGATCAAGAAGAAAACCTATCTATACATCATCTTATGTTTCCTTCAAGCAGGCAGTCTAACGAACTCGAATGGACGGAGTTAAAAGTGACACGACATGGCACTTGAGGTGATTGCAAAAGACTTCAAGGAAAAACATAGTGACCCGCATTCACTACAAATCTGAGTCTCCACCCTGTGTTCTCTGAGCGGAGAGCTTGGCTTGTGCAGAAACATGTGCTGCTGTACGTTCTGATGCGACTCTTCGGCGTCGCTCCTTTTCAGCTTTCTTTCGGTCGCGGACTGCTTGTTCGTCGGCCAGCTGATACTTGGCACTTCTAAGAACGGATCGAAGAAGGTCGATCGGTTCGGCTCGGTCTTTTGTAAGACCATCGGCAACCATGTGTCCGGTTGGACACCAACGGGGCTCTAGGCCTGTCCTCCTGATGGACTGGCGAATGATGGCCACGTCAATGGCTGTTCTTTTGTCGTCGATCGAACCTCCGTTTCCTAGTGATACCAGGTGATCATACAGCGAACGGCAGTCGGTCATGCCTATGGGACTGTGCTTGGTCAAGGCTACATCTAGTTCACTCAGTTCAATGGGTCCATCTAGGCACTCTGAAAGCATAAGGGACATCCATTCGCATACCCCAGAAGCAGTAGCGAAGGCCTGTGCTTCACCGCTTAGGGTGCTTGCTACAACGCGGGGTAGCCTGTATGATTTCCAAGCAAAACTGAAGAGGGGAACATCGTGACCCTGACTCATTTTCTTGGATGTGAAGGCTACCAACCAACCTCCTTGTGTTTTCATTTCGGATGAATTTGCGAAGGCTGCATCAGACCAAAAACACAAAGTCAGCTCGCTGAGAGGAATGTATGGAACAGTAATCTGAAGGTCTGATTGTTGCCTGGCCCGTCGAACTGCCTGATTGGCGTGCAACAAATCGGACACAGTAGGCCTTGGAAAAGCTTGCTGACTTATCGAAGTCTGCACTGCAAGATCAGGCCGGGTCTGGGAACTGAGCCAACCCAGGGCGCCATTCACTGCTCGAAGAGCGGCTACCTCTTGATCTGTGGCCGCAAGCCAGTGCTTCTTTGCCCTATCCTTTGAGATCTTTATTGGTTGGATGTGATTTGCATATTCTGTTTGTTGGAACCGGATCTCGAAGGTGGTTGGGTCTTGAGTGTACACTGTTCCCAAAAACTCCCCTGCGCCGGTGCGCCACTTCCTAAAGGGAAAACGTTCTCGAAGAATCCTAATTGCTTGTTCATAGATTTCTCCCTTGCCACCTGTGATGGTGTCATCGACGTGGGCACCTAGAATGCCTTGGAGCTCATTGTTTGCGCCATAGCACAGGTACAGGCAATTATCGAACTTGGACCGGCTGAAACCTGCTGATGTTGCGACTCTGTCGAACTCACAGTACCATTCCTGTGGCGCATCATTAGCTCCGTAGATGTTTCCCATGATCTGCACTAAGGATCCGGCCTCGATGCCTGGTACCCCCCCTGGGGGAAGCTCAGCGAACACTGGATTTGCAAGTGCTTTGGCTTTTACATCGGCCTCTAGGAAGGCTCCTTTTATATCCCCTAAACTCATTTCCCAGTGGTTGCTCACCAACATTTGCAAAACAATGCTACGACCAAACTGAGACAGGGTAGGGGAGTGGCACTTGCCGGCCAGGATCTTCTGAGTGAGATCTGGATCATGGTGGCCCCTCAGACACCAGCGGGATTTGACCTTGGATTCCCCATCTTCATGTTTCTCCACAACAACAAACCGTGAGGTCATGATTCGATGTGGTTTGGTGTCTCTGATTCTCTGGGCTTGTCTTGGGGGGATCACAACAATTGCTTTCTTTTCATCCCTCAATGTTTGCCACTCTACGATCTTGGAAGCATCTACCTTTTCTTGGAGTTCAGGTGGATTCTTGGAGTGATGAATTTCCTTCTGCATTTTCTTTTTCAAGAAATTTGCCACCAGCACCTCCAGTGTTTGAGGAGAATCTTTCACAAGGTCGGCCAGCAGACATTCATCGACTTCTTCTGTCCGAACTGTTTTGCTTGGTTGACTTTGTTCTTTATCCGGTGAGTGACTACGTTTTGTTCCATGAGTTTCCATCAACACATCCCGAACGTCGTCCTGAAGCATCTCTGGTGGTCTCAACCAAAAGGTTGGTGGCCCTTTGCTCTGTTGTCGAATTCGGGAGGCACGAACTGGTCCGTACTGGTTTTCTGAGCCTGAACTGGTTGTTGGAACCTGCGCTTCTGCGGCCTGCTCTGGAAGATTCTCTTCGGAGGCCTTTTCCGGTTCCAGGATTGCACTTGTTTCCCCCATGGCCGGAGGAATTGGCTCTGTGGCAATTCGCTTCTGAGAAGACTCATAGCCTACCGGACTTGATGCATTTCGTTTTGTCCTAACTCGAAAGTGAGACTCTCCTGTCCATGCGGTACCTGTCAAGGTTATTCGACATTCTCCTGGATTGGACAGGGGGCGATGTACCAACTGTTCTCCTGTATCGAAACGCTTAGTCAACCTCATGTCATCAAAATTGAAACCCTTCACTACAGGATCCTTTGGGTCTGGCCAGAAGGTGTCCTGCCTTGGCTTGACATGCACTCGAATCAGTGTGTCGTCCTGTCTCAGCCAGTAGTCTTCTGTGCTCGGATGGAGACTGGCACGAGCAGCTTCTCTCAGCTGTTCCGGACCTTCTTGCTGGGTGAGATCAACATACTGTGACCCTAACTCTTTCGGGGATGATCGATCGAGGAGAGTTTGGAGGCCCAACAACTCCCTACCATCAGTTTGTGCTAACAACCGTTCTTCTGAGGTAACATGTCTCAGGTGTTCGGGAGCAACTTTGAAGATGTTCCGGCGATGGTGCACCACGAAATTGCGTCCTACTTTTCCCATGACTACGGCAACCCCAAACCATTTTCCCCCAACGATTCTTTGCCCCTTTTCGTATTTCTGTGATCTCCAGTAGGCCACGTAATCACCTGCAAGAAAATCCCGCTCCACCCTTGGACGGGCGTTCAGGGCTGAACGCATGCTCTGGTCATCCTGAGCCATGACTAGTGCTGTTCGTGCATGCATTCGAATGGCTTGTGATCGTGCCGCAGCAGAATCATGCAAGGCTTGAGTTCCGGCGACCGGACATGGCTGTTCTTGGACGAGGTCACTTGGAATTCGTGGATTCCGACCAAAGACCAACTGACATGGAGACAGACCCTTTTGGCTAATGAGCTCATTTTTTGCGTTCATGGTTTGGACAATGCACTGCTCATATTCGGACCTATCCTTTGGCTGTACCTGATCAAGGACCTTAGTTAGGATAACCTCGAAAAGATGACCATGTTTCTCGACTTTACCTAGCTGATTATGTGCTTCGGCGGCAATTGTGATCACCTTTGTGCCCTCTCGTTCCAACTGTTGAAACACGGACTCTGCTGTGTTTGTTCGTGCCGGGTCAACGATCACTTCCTCAGGAATGCCTGCCCACTGCTGCCAACCCCGCAAATAGAGCTGCTTTAACACATCGGCGGTTTCTTGTTCAAAGAAAGGAATCATGACTTGAAAGCTGGAAGCGTAGTCAACAATGTTCATGCATTTGACTTTTTGTCCTACTTTCCAACCTCCTAGGATCTTTACATCCCAGCCAATGCGCTGATTGAACTCTGTTGCATGGTTTGGTGCAGCTGGAAGCGCGGGTGTCGGGCGCTTCCTCTGACAGCAAATGTCGCACGAGGCTTCGATGTCTGCTGCGAGCTTGATTGCTTGTTCTGTACCTCCGGCATTCTTGATGATTCTGACCAAATCTCTTGAGGACGGGTGACCAAGATTGGTATGAACTCGTTTCAAGAGGGTAGTGACTTTGGTGTTATCAGCCGTAGATTCAGAACTGGCAGCCAAAACCTCAAGCTCGGGGCAGTTAGATTCGTGAGTTCGGTCAGCCTCACTCGAACAGTTCACATGAGAGGTGGTCTCCTGCACGCACGAAAACAAACACACTTGCTTCTCCGGAAACACACACTTGAGCCAGTGTTCGACAAAACACGGGGTGTATTCGGCACAGCGAGCACTGAGTGACATCCCACAACTTTGACCGGCGATCATGCGATGTTCCCGGTGTCCTGGACATGTGATGGCCTGGTCGATCATGTCAGGGTGCGACACGGCTAGTCCAGTCGGCTTCTTCACAGGAAGTCCAGATTGAGGATCTGTGAGTCCGAAAGCGCACATGTCGTTCCGGGTCAGCGTCAATTGCTGGGACTTGAACAATTTCTGTAGTGGCTCAAACTTCCAGAGATCGCTGTTCCAGGGGTGCTCTAAAAGCACTCTTCCACCCCTTCGAAGCTGTTTCTTGATTTGATCCACACAGAACTGCGCTTGTTTCTTGGCCTGTTGCTTGTTGGCCATTTGTTGAAGAAGTGGAAGTCGGTGCTGGTTCAGACGATACCAGCCGCCCCAATGTTACATTCAGGGCAGCAGACCAGCAACTCTGGTCGACTCTCCTCCAGCTCCTGATCCACCATTTGTTGATGTTTGATCTTCGTGAGGTCCCATCCCTGCTTGATGTCATACGACAAACCGGCGGCGCCCCACTGTCGAGCCTTCTCGGCGAACCGAGGGGGAGAGAAAAGCTCAGCCACCTTGCACCTGCCGTGTTCTTTGGTCCAGGCCTGTTTCTGGGCCAGGAGACACCGATGTTCTCGCTTGCTGAACTCTGCTGTTCGCTCATGTGGAGCCAGGCTCAACGACTCCTCCTCGGCAAGCAACGTCTCGGAGGGCTCGATTTGCATGTTGATGGCACCCTCCTGGAGGTCGTCCTCTGCGCATGAAGCCAGCAACACCTCCGCTTGCTCATCAAGGACGTTGAGAATGTATTGACCTGCGGCATTCACTTGGAGAGGATGGGCGACTCCTCCCTGCACAGAGAGGGTTTCTCCCTCGCAGTCGAGCACGGCCTTGAGGCTCTTGAGGGTGTTACGACTCAGAAGGAGAGGTGCCGACCCCTTGATAATGGCAGCTTCTACTCGACCCATCTTGCCGTGGATGCATACGGGCATAGAAACAACACGCTCTGATAGCTCCTCATGGCCGTTGCCAAACTTGAACAGGTTGTGCTGATGCCTTGCTGCTGGCACCAGTAATCCTCGGGCCTGATAGAGGCGCATGAACTGGTTCAGGGTCTCTTGACCAATCAGGGTACGGCTGCATCCAGAGTCTAGAATGCCGTAGCCTGGCGATGAAACCAGGAACACCTCTGCAGGGGTCTGAGCCTGTGTCACCGAGTCGGTCACCATTGCAGCTCCATGATGTTCAGCATTCTTTGCACTCGATGTAGTTGTGGTCACCTTGGCTGTGCAGTTTCGCGCCCAATGACCGATCTGATGGCATCTTCGACACCTCGATCGTTTCTCTAGATCCTTGACCTCCTTGCTGAAACGCTGTTTCATCTCCGACGCTTGACTGAAGCGTCTTGCCTTCTGAAGGCGAGAGATCTCGGTCCTCTTCTCCTTCCATGTAGCCGCCAGAACTTCGGCCACTTCCTCTTCTTCGAAGTGATCGGCCGAAGATGTTCCTGCTTCTTGAACGCCATGCTCGGCCAGGAAGGCCTCCAGCTCATCAAAAGTCACCGTGTCCGGCGCTTCTGCATCTCCCAGCTCTTCCGACATGTCATTGGGCTCGTCCTGAACCACGAAAGCAGAGGCACTTTTGAGCCGGGATGCACGAGTGGCACGGAATTCCGGAAAACAGCTGCGCATTGCGGTGATGACTATCTCGAGTTTCAACTCTCCTTGAGTCTTTGCGGTCACGATGGCCCGCTGGTCTTCGCTGAGGCCTGATGCGTTCAAGCAGATCCATCCTTTGGCTTCACTTGGAAACTCAATTGCCACCTTCCGACGGCATTTGGAGAAAGTTTCTTGGACCCTGCTGGTCCATGCAGCCATAGTTTCTTGATCGTGGGCTTGAAGTTGGAAGATCTCCTTCAAACATTCGGCCAGCCAGTCGTGCTTGAGCTTATCCGGAAATCTCTCATCCAGGGCTGCCCAAACATATTTATCACCATTTTCTTCCTTCAGTTTGTCCAGTGGCAGGTGCTCGCACGTTTCGAAAGCAACGCCGTCCAACAGGCACAAAACAAAAGGGCCCCGCTGGCCTGCAGTCATGTCCTTGGTGGAAGCCATCTTCGCTTCGGCCCAGAGCTTCCATCGCCGGTATTCCTTGGGATCCAGCGATTCTCCTGAGAACCTTCGGGTGTTCCCAAATTGAGCACCCTCGTTGGCCATGGCTGCGAACAAAACCTAAAAGGAAAAAGGGACACTGCTTCGCGTCACAACCTACCTAGGTTACGCTAAAGGAACCCCCGGATGCCCCGCCCTGTGGCGGGGCTCCGCTACCAATTACAAAACCCAGGGCTGGGAAGCCCGTGACCTTCCTAGGTCAAACGCGCGGCCGCTCGGACCTTTTCCGACCTCGGACCGAGTTGCCTGCAGGATCTGACGCGTGAACGAATGCTCGAAAGGGGACACTGCAATTTCATATATATATATATGCCTACATTGACCCCTCAAACTACCCCAATGTAGGCATATATACCATACATGGAGCGTTTGGGAAACAGAAGCCCAGCAAAAGCAAGGAAGTGGACAAAACTCATGTGGTCGCTCTCCCTGAATGTGGATCCCCCCGCGCTCCGAACGGGTCCCAGCTAGACAAGGATGATGGCGCCAGCTCCCTGGTACTCATGAATCTTCCTTTGAGGCTGCGTGAATCCGTGAGATTCATGTGAATCCGTGGGGCGTTCGTATGAATCCCGCCAAAGGCTCTGAAACACATGAAACTCAGAAATGGCAACTTTTCTCTTAATGTTGGTGGATGTGGATGTGGGTTCTGGTGAAACTACACTGGAATTGCAAACCTGACTAGACTAGACCTGTTCTGGTGCAGGATGGTTTGTCCATCAACATATTCTATCTCTCAAGACAAACAACTCTTGCTCAGCTGATTTCAAACATACATATGTGATATTTAAACACAATGTAGATTTATCTATTTTTATTGTGCACGCCGACCCCAGCGAAGGGGGAGCGCGCCAGAGCAGAACTTGTCGCCTTTCATGTATTGTCTTGGACTTCTTTGATGCTCTAGATTGACTGTGTGGTGTCGTCCGAAGTGAAGGTATAGACCTGGATATAGAGCTGGAGGTAGACTTGAACCGGTGTCAGAAAGCAACGTTTGGCACGCAGTCAGCATTCAGCTATCCTCATCAGGTACTCACTGCTCGCCTCTGCGTATTTCCAGTCTGATCTTGTGCACCACGTTCTGAATCCGTGTTCTCTCATGCGAAACCGCTCACCCTTCTCCTTCGTGGTGTCAGGATTCTGCCACGAGACTGCGACTGCGCATGTCAGTCCCAAAGACTGCACAGCTGACGCCACAGGTGGCCACACATAGCTTTCGACTGGGTGTTCCCCATGGAAAAATCATGTGTGTTTGCTTTGTTACGAACAGCAGCGAACGAACAGCCGTGCCTAAAGTCAGGTCAACCTCAGGGGTTGGATACTTGATTGCTTCACTTGATTCTCTAATGCTTCCGCCTCACATCCTCCAACATGCAATGATTTTACAAGACATCAACAGCTAATATCCGAAAGATGCCATGGGACACCAGAAAGCCGCAAGCGTGCATGTCCCAGATTCTCGGAGGCAAGTTCGGAAGGTCAGCGCTCAGCGCTCAAGAAGGATGCAGAAAGTGAGAAGGAAGCTTTGAAGAAGAAAGCAGAAAGTGAGAAGGAAGCTTTGAAGAATGAGAACACCGAGCTTGGCCTGGAACAATACCCCAACACAAAGGAATAGCAAAACAAGAAAACACCATCGTCCAAAGCACCGTGGCTTGTCGGAAGGTCCCTCCAGGGACCCGCACGAGTGCTCAAGGCTGCCTTCGCGATCTTCAAGTCCTACAGTAGAAATTCGCGAATCCGTTGATGGGAGGATGACGGAGTATCCCGGAATATCTGAAGGTCAGAGATGTTGCCCTGTCAGAGTTGTTCTAATTAACATCGGAGTATTCAGGTAAGAGAATGACATGATGCGTGTTGGCAAACACAGAAACCGGACCGGTTGAGCGGATGAGAGAGGGAATAGGACGCGCCTTGTTTCATGCCAAGAAAGCTTGGATACATGATACTTGCTGTCAAGGACGCCGGGAAAACACAAGAATAGGGTCATGTTTTAGGTCCCTCCCTCAAAGAAAGAAGTATGGTTTGGGTGATGAAAGTAGGAGAAGAAGCAGAAGAAGCCAGCCGGAAGGATAGGAAGAGGATTCACCCCGTTTCAACTCTTCGCATCGCTCCGAAGACGGCAAAACCGAATAACCAGGACATCGGAAGGGTTCATTTCTTCCGTCATCGTCCTCATACCGATCTTCGGAGCCTTGAAATGGCTCGTACGTGCTGTGACTGAGCCTGGGAAAAGCCAAACACGGATGGTTCTGACCAGGGGGGCACCCTAATGATTCAGAAGCTACTTTGTCAGCTGTTGATGTCACTGATGTCCATGTATGTCCATGGAGCCACCAGTGATGGCCATGTATGTCGAAGCCATCTGTGGATGCATCATTCCAAGTTCCTATCCTCCCCAAGTTCCATCCTGGTGGCGCCGCTCTGCCCTTCCACAGCCCCGCCTCCTGGACATTGGCCAATCGAATCTTCCGACAGCAAGGTGCCCTCAATGGAGCAATCAAGAAACACTGCTCGAGGAGGGATCTGATGGTGTTTTCTAGAGTCAAAAACCAAGGAAGGTCACAAACAGGACCCACAAACAGGACCGGATGTCATACAAAAACGACAAATTATACACACCCTTGAAATCATCATGGAAGTGGATGGTATGGTCCCTGGAAAGCATTTTGTCTCTACAAACAGGAAATCTTGCAATTCTATGTTCGTGAGAGGAACACAGTATACAGATAGGGCACACGTAGAGCCGCTTTCCACTGTTGGAAGAGATCCTACACCAGCTGGGGGGAATACCTGGTTTGGTTCAAATGCAAAAAAGTTTGCTCATTCTCTTGAGTCAGTCGGAAGACTCTTCACGTATTCACGCAGCTTGGAAGTTTCCGGGGTCCGCCGGAAGTGGCTTGGAAGTGGATGGTTTCTGGTCAAAACCTAGTCAACACCATTGCCCATAGACCATCCTTTGGGGGGTTTTGAGCCAGAAAGCACGTGCAATTTAGACTCGAAATCGTCATGGAGGTGGATGACACCACCTGTTTGGTCTTCAAATTTTATGGTCTGGGCCATGCCATCCACGATTTCGCATGATGATTCCAGGGAGCATACTTCAACATGAAAGTAGCAAGAAGCTACTAGTATAGCTCCTGGCATCGCTAGTAGTAAAAAAGGGCATCGCTACGAACGGAGCTCCTAGCATTGCTACTAGGGGCGCTCCTGGCATCGCTACTCAGTCCGGCGAGTCGGCGCTTCAGAAGGTGCCAACACAAGCGATGAAGAACATATTAAAACAGGTCGTGTGACCGGTTTTAAACCATCTCGGACTTCTGGCTCGCGGTGTCCCAGTGTCCCCTCTGAAGAAAACACATATTCGTCGCTTTTAACCATTTCTGACTTCTGATTGGCGTAGTCTTTTCTGATGAAAAAGAGACCTCGTCAGTGGGTTCAATCATGCCAAGTAAAGCTTGAATATATACTACTTCTTACTAGTAGCTTCTTGCTAGGACCTAATAGTACGGCCAGGAGCCCCTAACGTAGCGTCCGATCGCTCCGTTCGTAGCGATGCCAGGAGCCCCTAGTAGCTTACATAAGTAGCTGAAACCACATCCCCCAGATTTTTGCAGTCTCCAGGTGCGGCGGCAAACAAGACAAGAACTATCATCTCCCCCAGTCTCCTTCTGCTCCTCATACCTTTGCCACCTTTGAACACAAAAAAGCAACAAAACACACACAGACTTAGACGCATAGCTCAACTGAATGAGCATGATGTTCACCTTTACTGCACTAGCCGCTTACTGCACAACAACGCCTCAGTTTTTCGGCCGTCCTGTCCTTCGCGAACGCCGTGACCGAAGGCCGTGACCGAACTGGGGATCTGGGAGACCGGGCTGACCCGCCTGAAGGAGAGACAGGGTTGGCGCCGGTTCCAACAACGAGGCATGACACCGGACCAAAGAACGAATTTGGAGGACCCTGACGATTCTTGGGCAAATACACTTCTGGTCACAAGAAATGGAATATCAAGAGATATCGTCCTCACCAAGCTAGCCAGTCTTTTACCCTCTACACCAACAGAGGTTAAGTGACCTTATAGGACCCTACCAGGGTACCTATGGGATAGTCTATAGGGTTCTTCAACCTCTGTTGGCATCCACATACACTGGCTTTTTTCAGTGGTGAACCGGTCACGGCTCAACGGTGCTTCATGTCGCTTTCAGGGACCGCTGTTCCCCAAGACGTCCCCTTTTCAGCCGACCTTCCCGGCCCTCTGGCTTCAAAGCCAGGAGCGCCCAAGAAGAGCGCCCGTGAAGGACTGAAGGACTGAAGTTGAAGAGATCGAAGTCTTTGGTTCCAAACTTCAAGTGAGCGAAGCAACTGATTTTCTAGATCTTCGTTCATCAAAAAAAGGGACGAACACTCCAATCGTTTGACTATATAGGAACCAACCTTTTTTTGATGTAATCTAACTTAATTAAATATGATAGGTGCAGATTATCTATATAGAGGATACCGGATACCCACCTATAAATATATGTATGTACATATATTACACGTCTATGGGCCGTTCGCCCACCCACTTGGGCGGTTCCAACCCATCGAATGGTGCCACCGAAGCCGCACCTGCCGGCGGCAGCAACAGCCCTCCACTTGACACTGAGTGGTGTCCTTGGCCTTGGATCTGGAGGAGAGCAGAACGAAGAAAGCACAAACGGCCAAAGGATTTTGGACAAATTCAAAGACAATACTCCCTCGTTCGACGTTCGAGTGGAGAATGTCTGAACTTCTCGGCTGTCATGACTAAGGAGCGGCTCCATCTCGTCTCATCTGGAAGAACTCAACATCCCCCAACCACGCACCGAACGTTGTCCAGTACACATCAAACACCGACCGCTTCAGACGGTCAGAAGAGGTCAGAGTGTTCCGAAGTAAGGAGTCCTTGCTGGGCCAGATTCGCCTGCTGAGAGTCACGGTTACCCGACCTCTCAGACAACAGGTAACATATGGTAACATGAACTCTCTCCTGAACTCAGGTTCATTGAAAGTTAACATGAATTTCTTCTCTCACATTTTCCGAAAATCCGAAAAAAAGAAGCACTACCATGAGTTCACGGTCATTGTCAATCACTGGATGCTTGATTTTTAGCACGCTGCCAACAAAATGGAACGTGACGTGGAGTTCACCACGATCTGTTTGGTCTTCGGAGTTCACCGTAATCCTTTCGCCATCGACTCCATCGACTTCGATTGTTCCAGTGTAAGCCGGTCAGCCCACCTCGGCCCGAACAGCGAACTGAGCACACCCGGCTCCCGTGGCCAAGCTCAGATCCGCCTGCGTGAGGCGATTGAGGCGAGGAATCCGAACGGACAAGGATTGGGGGGAAAGCGGAGGCACCCCTAGTTTTCTCATATTTCTTGGAGACTGACAGGAAAAGTGTGGTCTGGTAATTCCGATAGAGAAGGGATTGATTTCTTTTAATATTATACAATTTTATCAGGACATATATCAGGAACATCCCTAGTTGAGGTGCGGGTAGGGAATTATGTTTGTCGTGCGTCTTGAATGTTCCATGCAGTTCTTTCTAGTCCAAGGTGTAAACAAAAACACTCGTCGACTCGTTTCGTACAACTAAACTCAAGGAGACCAAAAAAGACATGGTGCGAACGAATAAACACACAAATCTGAACCATCGGTCATGTTCTTGTGGACGTACCATAACTGACACTAAAGGATTCGAACCCTGAGTTTCGGGGGCACTTTGCGGGCTGTCGTGTGTCTTGCGAAGATAAGGGGCTAGTTGTGTGGTCCTCAGAAACCCTTCATACCACTAACTAACCCCCCAATACTCCACGTAGATCCATACATCCTGAGCCCCCAAACAGCCAAGAAAAAGTGCTCGAGCTTTTTGCGCTCGAATTGGAGCCTTCATAGTCCTTTTTGTTCGTTTGTTTTTTGCACTCAAAAAGTGCTCGAGCATGTCTCCTAGACAATGCATTGCATTCAAGTCCATGCACACATGCCCTGCACCGTAACCACCCGAGCAGCACCTTCTGCACAAGTTAATTAGGTTTGACTCTATTTTTATCTCTTGCGTTTGATCCATCCTTTGCGCGCCCACTGTCTGCGATACTCTCCTAAGCACCGCTGAATGGTCCGAATCTTCAAGAGTCCAAGGTCTAGGCTTTCCTTTGACATCCCAGCAGCCCTTAAGGTTTGAGTTCAAAAGGGTAGCTGACATGCAATCATCCTGAAAGTGTTCCAAACCGCAAAAAACACAAGTGGAAACAACCAGTTTTTCAAATTGCGCTCGTTTGCGCTTTTTTGCGCTCGTTTTGCGGATTTTTTGCGCTCGTTTTGCGGATCCCGCGCGGGCAACAGACTCAGTCACATAATGCAAATCACCGTTTTTGCAAAGAGTTGTATTGATCCACCAAATGCGGATCAGCCTGACTTGAACGCAGCTCCTTTGCAAACTCCGCCATAGTTTGCTGCCACGAGTCTGCAGGGTGTGACAACTGTTTTATTGATCAACCAGTCTGCCACGTTTGCACATCCCGCCTTCCTGTTCCTTCATTTTCCAGTGCCCACCCATCTATATGCCAAATGGCTGCATGCGAGTGCAAAAATGCACAAAGTCCGGGAGATTTGGATTTATTGAAGTCTTCACAACAAACATCTGCAAAACCATCCAGTAACCAAGAAAAGTGCTCGACCAAAAAATGGTGCTCGAGAACATCTTTCTAATAGAAAAACGCTCGCACCCCAAAAAGTGTATCAAACAACCCATTGAGCATGTTTTTTTGTACGAATGGGTGGTCCAGGATGTATAGATAGATGTATATAATATGCATGACGATATATATGCCTACATTGACCTTTTTAACAGAACGGTTGATCAATATGCCTGTCGTCTGTAACGGCGCCTGTAGGGACTCCGAGCTCTCACGTAGCAGCTTCTCCTCCAGGTGTGCCAGGCGCCACGCCAGGAAGCAGCTGTGGAGACTGAGCCGCCGTGATCGAACGTGTTCGGTTCGGTTCCGCCGGAACCCGCGGAGGATGAAGATGGGGGGCCCTTGAGTAGGATCATGGGATTGAATGTTTTGTTCCGGACTTGTCGCCCATTTTTCGGTTAAATAACTGACCAACCTTGGTCAGTTGCCATCAGTTGCCACTAGCCACCAGAGTTGGTCACTGGGCACTAAAATGGTGCATCTTGTGAAGAACACATTCCTTCTAGAGGGTGAATTGGTCATTGTTTCTGGAGTACCTGCCAAAAAAATCCTGTCGTGATTCACAAGGCTGCGTCGAAAAACTTGTGCAACCATCTTCCTATCTCCAAAATCTTCAATTGCGGCAGGCCATCCACATTCGCATTATGCGGAGAAAAGTGTGTTCAACTCCCAACACGCCAGAATGGCACCGGGTTAGAGAGAAGTCGTCCAAATCCTTTCGCCTGGTCTCTTGTTTGATCTCCGAGGTGCCCCCTCCCCAATTAGTGTCAAACATGATTGCCAAACAATCTTGGTTCATTCACTCCAATCACCCCAGAACCACCCAGAACCACCCAGCCTGGCAGTTTGCGCCTCCTGGTGTGCCAGATCTCCCACACGAGTGGCCTGGCAAACGGCAAACCGATGGCGGTGAAGGGAAGCGTTTGGAACGGAACTGCGCATGCATCATCATCAGTGCATGTGTGGTTGTTTTGGATGGGTTATGGATTGAATATGAGGTCCGAAGTCGATAGGTCAATAGTTCGTTAGGTTTGAGATTGGATTTCAGGCATTCTTAAGCAGGATTGCTTTTGAATGATTTTCCGAAACTTGACCAGACCAATCAATATCCACACAACCTGAACGAGTTTTCAGAATCGTTCAAGAGTGGCTTTAGCTCGAAACAACGTCAACTTGATGACCCCTTTGCAGATCTTCTTTGCCGACCAGGTTTTAAGCCCCGCCCAAACCCCAAAAGGACAGCAAAATTCAGCGACACTCGGATATTTTCAGAGAGCGAGCAAATGACGTACATTTTGATTTTGGTTTTGAAGTCACTTGCAGCCACTTGCTCAGGCAGCTACTTGCAGCCTCTTGTCGCTCAAACAAGTAAATTTCAACACTGTACTTTGAGTTCTTTACGTAAAAACTGTAAGATATCTTCGCCGCTACCTCTGCAGAAATTTGGAATTTATTCTCGTAAAAGTATTGGATTATTTCATGATTTCTCCGCGCGCAGCTCGAGAGAAAACCGGAATTTCTTCGCAGAACGGCATTGCAGACGGCTTGGTTTTCTTCAGAACTGTGTGCGGAGAAATCATGATATTCTCCGGACAGAAGTAGCAGTCACTTGCAGCCACTTGGCAGCCACTGCAAAATGGAAAATCGAAATGCGCAACTCCTGCGAGCTCAATGGATTATTTGGACACGTGTTCTATTTTTGTGCGCGCTGAATGAAACAAGTGGGCGTGAATGAGCGCGAAACGTCTTTTATACATACTGGTTGTCAGTACAGTGAAATTGGATTTGTGTTCACCATTGGTTACGCCACAAACTGCCAAGACCACGACATTTGCATTAGGGTATGGTGTATTTTAGTTCGTTTCACTGGGTTGATAACTAGCAAAGCAAAGGACACGCGGGTGTGGGCAATCGCCCCCGCAATTATTATATAACACGCTGGCAGCATGCTTCGTTGGGATAGTGAAGAGGTCACTTCTTGGCTTCACGACTAGCCCGAGCCAAAGCAAAGCACACCACACAGGCTTCCAACGTGAATGTGAACCTGCTATTTTCCGCACCAAAGGACATATTTCTAGACCAACACTTTCCCGGATGTGCGTTTGCATAGTTGCGTGGCACATACTCAGATCATCAAGACTACGCCACGCTTGGCACGAAGGCCCAGGATCGCTGCAGCCGTTTGTTCGATACAAGCTGTGAGGCAAACTCTGGCGACGTGCTGTTCACGACTCACCACGATGACTCACCCATCTGATCGTGCATGTGAGATCTGAGGGATCCGCTGAGGGTGCAGTCTGGCATGAATGCGTGGCCCTAGAGTCATACACCACTTTTGCCTGGCCAGCGTGAAAAAAATCACAGGTGGTGGTTGGAACGACAAATTGTTCGGCATTTGTGCTGAACGGCCCATAGCTGTAGCTGTTGCCACTCTGTGCCTTGCAAATATCCATGCTGAACTGTTGGTCATTCGTATGCCCCAGCTATACCAGAAGTGCGCGGTGAACATTTTCGGTGAATTTTTTTCTCTGTGTTTGGTTCACTCTGTTTTCGCCGTTGCGCGTTTGGAAAAATATCTTCCTGCTCTTATTTCCAAGGAGGTTTGGGTGGTGGTTTGAAGACACTTCATCATCCAGCCGTGAGGCTTTGTTCCAAGTTGGTATTGACTGGCGCCTTTATTAAACCTTTGGGATTTCTTCTGCTTATTGCGACTTCCGCAGCTGGCATGTGGACACGGGCCGCTTTTACGGGCAGTTGGTTGGTTCTTCTATATTGGCGCAGCTTCCATCTTTTTGAGAAGTGTGTTGGTTGGGGAGGTACCGTGGGCTGGTGACCTTATGGCAAAGTTCGTTTGCATTTGGTTAGAAACGATCAGTATCTACAATGCAAGCTACAAGAGCTGCCACAGGTGCTTGCTGCACATGTTCAGGGACGCTTTGGCAACCGCAAGTTGAAGATACACATGTTCCTGAACGGCATTGGAACCAAAGGAATGTGACCAGGCCAGGGCCAGAGCTTGACTCCTTTGGCATCGGAATTCAAACCTGTTTTTGTTGTCTTTGGAGGCGATAGCGATGATGGCCTTGATGGAGAAGTCTGGTGCTCTCTTGTTGTTCAAGTGGAAACAGCGAGCAACTTCGTCGATGAAGACCAAGGTATAGGTCGTGTTGGCGTACCACTTTGGACAACTGGGTCAGGTGGTCCTTCATCTGCTTGGAGAAGAACAAGTGGTAGCCTGGTAGCCGTTCAAACCCCAAACGCTTGAGAACTCGAGAGGAATCTCACGGTCGGTCTCCGATTCTCACTGCCTGCTGCAGAGAGCCGTCCTTCTCAATGGTGCAATGAAACTTGAGCTGGACCTGTTGCAATTGAATTTTGCCGGCGCAACATGCTGGGCACTGGTGTTAGGATGTGGTCCCGCGGCAAAACGTCCCCTTCCTTGGCCATCTTCTCGCCCAATCTGTCGGGACTTTCACGATCGTACCAGGCTTCCGCCATATCGTGGCACCCCAGTATGGCATCACCAATTTGAGGTACTGTAGAAATCTTGCCACAGATTGCTCCCACCCCTCCTTTTTGCTAGAGATGCCAACACGGCCATAGAAGTGGGTCCATCCACAACACCTCGCCATCCAGGATTCTGAGGTGACCTTGTCACGCTGCTTGCCAGCACGCGAATTGGGCTTGCAAATGCTCCAGTCTCATCCAACAGTACCAGCAGCCACTGGCTACTTTCTCTTCAGCACCTTCACCACCTATTCACCTCAGTGTTCGGTTCACCACGGCTGGATCACCTACAAAGCTTTCAATGGCCTCTCTTGCATCATCCCGCAACTTGCAGGTAAATGCCACGAAAGGCGCTTCCGAATAGCCTTGAGCATAATGCCGTTCGTGGCCCAGCGCAGGTGGAGCACGTATGCGTAAGATTGTACTGATCATGAAGAAGTCAACAGTGCTCCCAAGCAATGGTCCATCATAAGTGATCCCTGACCAAGTGTTCCCTTCTGTCGTCAACTTCTGTCCGCTGTCGAGCCCAGAAAATTTCACAGAAATCGAACCATCTTGCCAGATTATCGTTGATCGCACCACTGCAAGGCTGACGTACGAGAAAGCATCCTGAGCAGGTTTACCCACTGGATAAGTGGCTTTCGTCTCAGGGTCCAATGTGTTTGCCCAGCAAGTATGCCAGAAGAATTGCTGCAGCAAACTGTGCTGTGTGTTGAAATTAGAATAGTCCCAGCACCTTTCCAATACCAGTAGTTTCCTGTTGCGTCCCTGTAGCGCCAGCACTGATGCAGCCATTCTTCATAGGGTTTGGGTGCCAATACCATTCATCTGATCGATAGACCTTCCCAATGATCGAAATGAACATGGACTGTACCAAATACAAGCCTAGTTCGGAGCTGAGCAATATACACTTCCCGGATTCATACTTGACCACTGCTTGTGACCAAGTTGATGGCGATTGCGTCTTATTCAGATCGTGGATCACATCTGAAAGGATCATCTCCAAAGCACCCTTCTTGTTCAGTCTAATGATTTCAGATTCCATGGCCCTCTCGAAAGCAGCCAGTGTGTTATCAGTCCTCACCTCAGCCAATTCGCTTCCCGGTTGGGCCTCACCAGCTTCAACCATCTTTTGGAGTCAAGGAGAAAACCTTAAGCCAAAGCTGCAGGAACCGTTCCTCGGAAAAGGTCCCGGACGCTTTGGGCTTTCGTGGCCCTTGACTGCTTTCATTCGACAGGCAAAGTCAGTATTGGTCCATTGCTGTAACAAAGAGAGTTTGGTCTTTGCCGAGGCCAAGCACCACAAACCTGTCAGCTACGGCATGTGTGACGAAAATTGTATCTCAACATTGCTGGAGGAAAAGGGCGACTTTCTGCAGTTGATGTCAGCAAGGATATTGACAAACAAGCGAGGCCGCGCCTTTGGTACTCCGGCTTGCACGGATTGAAGCATGTGTGTGGTTCACGCTGGCAAACCCCTGAATCCAAACAAGAAGAAATCACTAAACAAATGGACCTCCTCAGAAACATAGCAATTGTCTGAGTAGTGGTTGTGTGTGCAAGATGCTTTTGTTGCTCCCCCTTCAACCGCTTGTCCAAGGTCCCTAACACTGACCAAGCTCCCTAACTCGTGTCCGATGACACACGGATCGGTCGTTCGGATCGTGCCCGTCTTCCCCGAGTCGACCGTCTTCCCCCGGGCCACGCGCCAGGACCGGCACCGAGGATCTGCCCCGGCCGCCCAGCTCCCCGGACCGGACCTTGGCCCGGACAGCTCTTCGCGTGGGTGCCTGGGCGCTGGAAGGGTCCGGAGGGGTCCAGACGCTTGGGATGCAACTCTCGGACCGTCCTGGACGGGGTCGGAAAGAGCTGCCGAGCTTTGGGGAGCTTCGGGGAGAAGAGGCAGCTCGGTCTTCGAAAGACTTGGGAAAATCACTGGTGATTTGGGGGTGAATCACTGCTGATTCAAGTCCAATTGCATTGTGTTTCCACATGTCAGAGCCCATGAGGAGTTGTGTACTGGTCACAGGGCCACACTTCTCCAAGATCCGTGGATAAGTGGTTCTTATAAGCTCCGTTTGCAGAGTTGGGCATCGACAGCCTTGGGTTCCCCGTCAGGCTTCTTCTCCCAGGGGGATGGGTGCCCTTTGCGATCCCAGCCATGGGTTTCTTGGTGGATCCGTAGGGAGACATGCTTCTTGGAGTTGAGTTGCCGTTCACCATGATTCTCATCCCTCACCCCAACTCCCAGAAGACGCTTTTTGGTGTTTGCGGATCGCAAAGGATCTTTTATCCTCTCCCTCATATCTGAAACGCTCATGACCCTCATACGAAAAAGTACTGCAAGCGGGCTGTCCTGTAATTATTGCCACAGGCGTATGAATGTTTGGAAATGTGCTGTCCGCACAAGGACAAACAACTCTCTTGACTTTTGTTCTGCCTGGCTTCCTCCAACCGACTGAGCAAGTATGAGTGCTATATGAGGGTGCTTCAAAACACTAACCTAACGAGATGAACCTTCGTGTGGTGAAAGGTGCCCAAGCATGGAGCGCATCCCCTTTCACAGTGGACCCCTTAACCGTGGTTTCAGAAGTTCAATGGCACCATGTTGAAGGTCAGTGGTTTTTCTGGACCCCCATGTGTCCAAGATCATCTTGGAGTGCCAGTGCCATCGAACCTCTGATGGCCCACTGTAACCGCGCCTTCGGTGCCGCCGCGGCGAAACCCCCGTGCGACGCGCGACCTCTTTCGGCGAGGTGGTCGGGGTCGCCTGGCGCCAAGCACAGGACGCGCAGTCAAATGATGGCAGTCAGGGAAGTTCCCCTGAAGGTCCAGCTCGACTATTTTGGGGAACACCCAAGCAGCAGGGATATTCCTCTTTGGGGTCATCTTCAGACCTTTTATTGAAAACATCTGGACTCCCAGTTTAATATTACCCCAACTGTGACTGAAGGAATGTAGATGGTACAGTATACGTAGTTGGATCATTGTATGCCCTGCCAGATCATAAACATGCCCAGGAACCATGGTTACGTAGATGGCATGACCCCGATTTCGGATGTCCAAATCCAAATTTAAACAGATGGTGGTGCCATCTACATAACCATCATGATTTCAGGATCTACCAGAGCATCTGCGGGGGGTTCCCCAACAAACCACCCGGCGCTGCTTCAGGGACCTTCCATCGGACACCCATTGGATGGCCAGGACCCTTTCAACAGGGAGTGACCTCCCAACCTGTTCCACGCTATTGTTGTAAAGCATCCCGAGCAATACATACCAGGACCCTCCTGGCCAAGCTGTTTGGAGACCGGTGATATTTCTCGGGCGCCAGTGGTCACCGAACACCGATCTGTACTTAAAACCTCTCTCCCTGCCGAGGAAGTATGGCAGGCCCCATGGCACAGCCCCATGGAGGACCATTTTTCCGAATTCCAAACAGCTGGTGTTTCACGTCCATGTGAATGACTCCGAGAGTATCAATTCTGCTACAGCTGGTAGGATGTCTTCATAGGCCTCAGCCTCAGGCTCAGTATGACATCACTTGTTCACAGAAGCCCGATATCCCAGATTGTGTATGGGACTGGCACCTCTACCTACTTACATTGACCCTTCAAACATCATGAACAAATCACTCCTGGCCTGATCGGCAATCGTCATTGCTCTAAGTCCCATATGGATTCTGTGGGAGATTCATGGGGATATCCTGGAATCCAACAACCACCAACCAAACACCACCAACCACCAACCACCAACCAATCCGGAAGTTGGACCTCTGCTTTGATAGGAAGTTGGACCATATTTCTGGGTGTTTGGTGGCCATCCATCTGGTCGTACATGGTGGCACCAGATTGCTCCTTAGCAATAAAGGGTATAGTGGGAGTAGGGTTCACCATGGGCGGTATTAGTGCAAACATCCAGATAGACTTTAAAGTTGGTACCCACACATGTCATATCATGCCATGCTTTTGAGATCTTTTGAGGTACTAAAGAAGCTGACACCGGACCACGTTCACCGGAGACCGACCCCCTTCGACCCGATCCGAGAAGAAACGAAGCAGGGACAGTTGCTCGATGTGGTGCTTGGCATGAAACTCCATCAAGAAAGAGCAGTTTTTTAAAATGTTAGAGTCTCATGATTGAACGAATCGATCATTGAAAAAGACGCTACCAGGGTCATCCAATGGGTGTCCAATAGACTACCCTACCTTACAGGCTTCCATTGGGCACCCATTGGAAGTGTTAGGTATTCAATTGTCTATCACAACTACTCACCAAATGCACCCCCTCCGCCTCACCGCCCTGCCTCATCCCTCCACGCGCCTGGGAGGCAAGGAAGCTGGCATGACAACATGAACGCTGTCAGGAATGTCAACTTACCATGATCTTAGAGCCCATCCATGGAACTGGGGAATAATTATATGCCGCCCCAGAGAAACCCCTGTTCAACCACCCCAACATAAGTAAATAGGCCATACATGGATGGTCTGGGCATGGCTTAGAGCTTCGGCTGCTTTGGACCGCTTACTGAACTGCTCTTACAATGCAAGGCCCGAAGCCAAACACGCACGACGCACGACGTCTGCGTCGTCTCCATGCGGATGGGCGGCAAGAATGCGGGTCCCGCACCCACCGCGAGTCTTTCTCAGAAGGCGCCGCAGAAGATCTCTGGGCGCAAATCCCCAAGACTGTTGGCTCAAACACCACTGGGGCGACTGGGGATCCCTGATAGAAACCACCGGAAGACTGAGCCGTTCGAGTCCGTTGGAGGAGACAGATGTTTTTAACGCCTGACGAGCAAAGACTTAAACGTCGAGGACCCTCACACGGCTGTGAGTCAAAAATGGGAGACCTTGGTTGACCACAGAAAATGGAACGGACGACCAGGGAGGTCAACCTACCGGGATTGAATGCTATTTTGATCCACCAAGCAGGTCATCCGGGTCCTCGTCCGAACTGGATCCACTGGTTCCCAGATTCAGTGCGGATGGCATGAGTATGGGGTTCCGGAAGGAAGGGCTAGCGCCCAAGCAAGCAGCACAGTAGTTGGGATTCTCCTGTTGGGATCAAAATGCGGGAAGCAAGTTGTTGCCCAACAGCCTTTGCAGCAGCTCTTCATGCGCATGACGCGTTCATGCATTGCATATTCAGTCTCCAGGTAAATGGAGTCAACTTAGGCATGCATTCATGTCTAAAACCTGGACGTTCATTTCTTCACTTCGCGCAAGGCAAGGCTTAAGCGTAGCTGTTCTTTATTGCTGTTGGGCGGCCAAGCCAAGCTATTAACCCTTATATTCACCGGTAGACTTTGATATTCATGCTACAATTTAGACTTTCATGGAGGCATCTGGAAGCTTATGCTGGCATAATTCATACACAAAATGACATCATTGGTTTTATGATGTTTTATGTGGCTTTATGTCTTGGCAAGAAGACTGTCCAGTAAGATTCAGACATTGTGTGAATGGTCAAAGTGCTGCTTGGCAAAAAAACATGTGCCGCTCACCATGTCCAAACAAAATCTGAATCAAACAACTCCAGGAAACCACCGCATTGCGGCGCTGACCGTTTGCGTCCTCCTCCAAGTGATCCCGGGGCATGTCTGTTTTAAAATAAGACGACGTGCCAGTTCGATCCCTTCGACGGTTCGGGACATAGACCAGTCTACCCAGCCAGGGCCCAGGGACAGGGGTGGTGTCCCTCAGAAATTCCACACCCATGCCAGCACCCTCCAACAGCTGCTTCCTGGTGACAACAGGTGCCCAGAAACCACCTGCTAAAGTCTCCAAACAGCGACCTGGCCAGGAGGTCCTGGTAGATGCTCGGGATGCTTTAAACATGAGTAGGAACAGGTTGGGAGTTCACTCCCGGCTTGGTCGCTCCAAACGGCTTCCCTGTTGAGCGGGGGAAGAACTGGGGGGAAGAACTGGATACCCCCCGACTCCGAATGGCTCCCTCCTGAGCAACAGCTATGATTGAGATGAAAGGCCAATACTCTCACACATGCAGGCAGCTTCCATGGAACCCCGTGACTAGGTCCCCCCCAAAAGATATCTCGCGGTGGACATGAACGGTAAATGTCCAGCAGCAGAGACATGTTTCCCAAAGAGGGGCATGTCACGGCTTCAAATGAGGAAACTTTAAGAACTTGGACTGGGAGGCCACTCTACTTCCACCCCCACAACCTGCCTGAGGCATTTGACAATCTCCGGGACATCTCCTCTAAAGCGCCCTCGTTCTCCTCGCACGGGAAACCAATGCAGAATCCCTTCATTCATCTTCATTCGACTGTTCAAGAAATACCCACCTATCTACTGTAGCTGAAAGAGTACACAAAGGGCTGTCAGCAGTCTGGCCAACAGCAAGGGTGGGCACCCCAAGTCACCAGAAGTGGCCCATCCAGTTCTATGTCCGCGTACTTAAGAAACAGGCACACTAGATTGTAATGTACACCGTATTACACTGTTGCGTGAGTGTCAATTGCCTGGTGAGTACCCAAGAGGGTCAAACACAACATAGGCCCCAAACACATTGTTAGTGCCAAAAGATATGTGTTCTTGATCTTTTGCCATGGCTGGTCCAACAACTTTGCACAGATTCCAGTCCGAGGAGAAACCTGAACACATTCCCCTCATGACATGTGACCTATGGTTTTGTATTATTTTATATTACAGTGTTAAAATTACTATTGTTATTTTATAATAGGGAAACTACAATGGGTTGTGGTCTATTTAGTCAATTTTGCTCTGTTTGCTTCTTCCAGGGGATCGTTGCCAAGGCCTTCCTATTCTGAATATATATACACACACACACACATTCTTTCTTGACCAAGACCACCGGCGCCCGGCACCTCTCGAACTGCCACCAAGATCGCCTTCTGTGCTCTCAACTCCTCACGGTGGCGGTGGCGGGTCAAAGAAACATGGACGACGATCAAGCCAGACCAAAGACCTGTCATTGGCAGTGCGCCACATTGGCAGCTTATCTTGAGGTAGTAAAACTACAGTATGTCAAATGTTACGTGAATAATTAATAGCACTGCCAAGCGGATGTCTTGGGTTTGCTTCCCAACAGCTCAGTACATTGTGCTTGGAGTCCAGCTGGAATGGATTGTGGGCACCCACCGTGCATGAGACCACAAGAGAGAAGAAGCGGACCCATTGTGCAGGATGGACCTTTTGTGATGGTCCATGGCCATCCAAAGGTGATCATCAAATCCATCAGGAGCTCGACGAACGACGCACATCATCACACATCCAGCTCCAGGTCTGGTCGAAACCGTCGAGTCAGATCGAGTCGTGGCACCGAGTCGGCGATCCGAGTCGATGATCCGACCAGAACCAAAGAAGTCGAAGAGACAGGAGATGCTGGGAGACTGGTTCGGAGGGTCCAGACGTACCGAACCTGAGAAGCGTGAGAAGGTACCACTGGATCCCTAATAGGGAATGAATCGTACAATCTAGCGATGTAAGACCCTTCGGATGCTTTTTCTGGAGCTGCATTCACCCATGATTCACCCGCGGAAATCCTGGGATCGCTCTTCATTCACAAAGAGGGATCCGTCCAAACGCTGCGTTGAAATGCTCCGACCGAGCCCGAGCAAGCTCAGTCGCGCGGCTTGGTCGCTCAGCCTTTGTACAGTTCCCCCACTGCGAAGCAACACAGCTCGGCTGCCTGGAAACATCCCCAGACCCATATCCATACATTACAGACAGAACATCAGGGTATTCTTGGTGGCGCTGGGGATTCTTGAGCCCATTTGATCTTTTTCGGCATCAGATTGCTGGGAATCCCTGCCCATCTACAACGTAGACCAATCCTTACTATCACCCCTTAGATCCCCTTAGTGTCTTGAGCAATCTCCATTCGCCACCCCGTTGTAGGTCCTGTATTGTTGCTTTGCACTCCGGAGTCCTTCATCTTCCGCATCCCGGTCCTGCAGCTGCTCCTGTAAGTCTTGTGCCGCTAAGGTGAGCCTGAAGGAGCAGCGACCCCGCTCTGACCCCCACTACGAAGTCCAAAGACTGAGTTGGCTGTGGGTTCTGGCACCAGGATCCCTTGGGCGACCTGCCTGGACCAAGCGACCATGGGCGACCGGAGCGTTTTCACGGACCCGTGCCCATGTACTCAAGCATCACGGGATGCCTCTCCTCACCCCAAAAACAACAGAAAACCACCCGAAATCCCGCCACCAGCGGACCAACACAAAAACACACATCATGGCCTGCGAAGAGAACGGAAAGCCCCTGGGGGACAATCCTGTGTCTCAAAATTCCGGTGAAGCTTGTGAAGGTTCCAAGCTCTAGTTCAAAGCTTATCCAAATAGCTTCAGGCAATTTGCCAGCCTATTACACTAGTCCACTAACCTGCCACAGCTTTTCTCCCACACCATGCCCCTCAAACTCGCCGCCCCTCATCCCGAAACAACCACTCCGGCCCCGAGATCCCACCGCGCCAATTCAGCCGCGAGGGCCAGCCGCGAGAGAACGCACCGTGGTTGATCCGGTCCTGCGGTTCTCCTCTTGAAGGTCTTTCATCTCCAAGGAGATCTCGTTCCGATCGACCTCGGACGCCTCAGGACCCCGTGGACGGACGCGAAGGCGGACGTTCGCCCGGACTGGCGCCGTGACCCGTGGACGGACGCGCCAGGTTGCGGACGTTGTGTGGGAACAGAGATCAGAGCTGAAATGGATGGTTTTGCGTGGAAGCCCTAGAAACACACGTCTGAGATTGGCCAAGCAATGAAGAAATGGCGCAGCACGACATAAGGCTGTGAAGGATCCTCGCCAGCCCATGACATGTTGAGTTCGTGCAGCCCCAAAAAGCCCAACGGTCACATGAAACAACGACGTTGCAAAAGCAACTGTTCGAAGAGGATGAATGAAAACAACATAGTATACAGGTAACATACAGGAAACAGCAAAGCAAATTCATACTTAGTCTCTCAAGAGGCATTGTCTCCAAGCACCCAAAACTCAAACAGAGTCCGGGACGGTCCAGGGGGTATCTCATCAGATCTCATCAGTCATCACTTTGTGTCCCACTTGTCACTAAGAATTAGATCGAATCATATTAGATCTCTTCCCAGACCTGTGACTGGAATAATTACATGATACATTTACCGCCAAAATGACCCATGCCATGTCAGGCTCACTCTTCCAGTCCGTGGACGACAGAAACCATGGATCCATTCCTTTGCGAGAAACCGCGTCCGCTCCTCGGTCCCACGACTCATCCTCACGACTCCGCACCTGAAGGATCTGCAGCTGCTGCTGCAACTGAGCGGACTCCCTGCGTGCGAGGTCCAACTCGCTGCTCAATTCCTGCGGCCCGTGGGTTCAAGGAAGTACAGCATTGCCCAATTGGTGCATTGGTCCATGGTATACACATATTTACCACATATTCCTACCACCCCAAACCAGAGATGCTCAAGGACGACTCAAAGCTTAAATGAGCATTTCTTCTTTCAACATCTTTCAACAGGAGCGACAGCACACATTCGCATCGGCGGTCGTCGTTCGTCGTCCGCATCGTAAAGAGCTTTCTACTGGAGAAAGGCAAAAAAGAAAAGGGTCTTTGAAGGTCACGATGTTGGTACCCTTGTCCACCAGTCCGTCTTATAGTGTAAACACATGCAGCTACGACATGCAATGACCATCTGTCCCCACCGTGCTGGACCTTGAACTGGACCGTGCCTCCATGCAATGTGTCATTGGAAGAGCCACCTCATGCTGCTACACTGCTAACACCAACAAAGACGAACAATACTCCTCTCTGCAACTTCTGTGCACTACCCCACCCAACACTCACATCACGTATACTTATACCTCACCATACCTCACCCATGCTTCTACATAACACCAGCCACTCCAGAATCACACAAAATCCCCTAGTCCACTCAAACACCCAGCCACCCAACCCCCTCTTCGCCTCCAGCTGCTGCGCATGCAGCGCCTTCTGCTGCTCGAAGCCGTTCAGCAAGGCCTCCTCCGAGCTCGAGCGCTCGCGCCGAAGCTCCGCCCTGGGCGCCACGGACGTTTTGGCACAAACCCGGGGCCCTGGGTCGGGGCCCTGGGTGTGGTGGGGTGTCAGAGGTGTGCAAAACGATGTAAACGATGGCAAACAGGGAGCCGTTCTGCCTGCGAGACATCAGGCACAAAGGCTGATCTGTGGTGCAGGGTTCATACTTACCGCTCCAGCTCAAGTTTACTTATTGAGGGACTCTGTTGGCACCTGCAATAGCAAATCAAACAGGGTCAGGCCCGTGAACACACTGAAATTGGGCCACCTAACACGCAGCTTGCAGTTTAGTGCCCTGAAGCTGTTTGAAAAGGGATCGTGGCACACGGGCACGTTCTCTCAATCAGCACGGACTTGACGAGGCCTCAGCTTCGGACTTGGAGTTGGACATCAGGTGTTTGCCTTCTAGCCTCCTCCTCATCTGTGGCTTCAAGAAGGGGTAGATCTTGATCTCCCGAAGTCTGCCCTGCAAAGTTCCCGACTGAAGTCAAGGCAGTGAAGTTGGATCACTGCCAATTTGCCCCGTGATGGCGATCTGTCCGAAGATGGCTTCGACTCCAAGCCAACACGTTTCAAATCTCTGATTCAATCTGCAAAGGCCAACACACCTGTGCAATTGCGAAAGGCGTGTTCCCCTGTGCCACTGTGCGTCCCTTTCAAGTCAACAACCATGCGTTGCGACCCGGGCGACGGCCCCAGGATGTCTGATGTAACCATCGCATTTTTTCGGTCTCTGCCGCACTGGCCTGGCCTCAACACCCACGAGCTGCGAGCCGCTCCGAAAGCATGCCGCAGCTTGCTGCTTGCTGCGGCTTGCTGTGCCAAGAAAGCCAACAGTCCACTGTAGCCTTGAACTTGCAATGATCTACGACTTGCAAAACAAATACGATGCTATCACAACGCAGAGGCCCAGGAGAAGTTAATTTCAGGTTCTAAGATGTTCTAAGTATTCGGATGGTTTTCATCTGTTTTCATGGTGCAAAGAAAACACACCGCGTTTTCATGTCTTTACACTTAGCAAGGACTTATAACATCATATAACATAACTTAGCATGTGCATGGAATTGAGGGAACTCTTCGGGACACCCGTCTCTGTTGTGATATTTTGGGGAAGGATACTTTGGGAACCACACAGGTCCACAAACACCGACCGAAGACGAGTCGTTCTGTTTTGTAGCCGATCCGGATCTGAGTCCTGGAGCGTGGATGGGGTTTCCTTGGAGGGACAGGGCCATGCCGCGTCGACCTTAAGCCTTAAGCAAACCCCCCTGACCTGCTTTCGTTCTTCCGCCCCGGCCCCAGCCTCTCGCTCTTGCGCCCCTGGCGCTCGTCATAGAGGTGGGCGCCCAACTCCGCCACCAGCAGCAGGAGGAAACCTCAGCGACGCGGGCGGGCAGTCGTCCCCGCTTCGCGGGGCGGTTCCGGTGGCGGTGGGCTTCCAAGGTGGGGCGGTTTGCGTGGGTGACCGGTCGGCAGCCGTAGTACGATTCGAGCCAGAGAAAGAAACACCACCAGCGCCATTCAATCAATCATAGGGCCAGGTACTAGCACACCACAGCCAGATCTTTGTGTTGCCTATAGGGTCATGAGATCCTGTAGATTCCTGTAGCCTTCTACTAGGCAGATTGGAGGCTTTCAGTCAATCGCCACTGCGACTCCCTCCGAAGAGGGAGGGCTTTGTGATGGCTGCCCACTGACCCCATCTACACCCCCTCGTTGGGTCGCTTCATCTACATGGGCCCCCATCAACCCCAGCCCAAACTGCAAACTGGTCATCTACTAGGGGTCACTGCATTCCAAATTCAGAAGGGAACACCTGCCATACTGGGAACAGAATGGTCACATCATCTCCTAGCCTTTGAGAGCTTTTTGGGGGTTCACTGGGTTCATGGGCACTCACTCACTCACTCACTCACTCAATCAATCAATCACTCACTCTCTCTCTCTCTCTCTTCCTTCGCCACTTTCTTCCGGGCGCCCGTGCTCACGTCATCGCCCTCGTTCCGGAGCAAGGAGCGCAGCAAGGCGTTCTTGACCTGACGCGGCAGTCGGTTCTTTTCTAACATCAAGGACAACATGTTCCTGTACCCCCTTCACCCCCCCTTTTCTATGGTGCTGTAGTAGTCTGACTCCTGAGGCTGGAGACCCTGGAACATAGAGGGCAACCTTACTTTTGCACCTGTTTCTGGTTCAGTGAGGTGTCCCCCAGTCCGTTCGCCCAGTCCGTACGTCACGCGGACCGAAGCCGAGCCCCCTGTCCGAGCGGAGATCTTTTGCTTGGCATGTCCGATCCGGAGATATGTTTTTCCAAATTTATCCCAGCAGGAAGGGGGAGTAAACCCCAGGAAGGGGGGACCAGAAACGGTCCTCGCGCCAAAAAGCGGTCCTCGCGCCAAAAAGGTCACGGTCCTCGTGGTCGAACAACGGATGTGTAAGACATGTGTTTTGCCTCGCAGGGACGTTTGAATCCGCCGCGAGTTTCGCGGCTTCAAAGAGAATGCATCGTCTTTTCCAAAGCAACACCAGCAATCCCTGGTGACGAGCGATTTGCTAATTGTTTACCATTTGTTGCAAGATAGCTAAAGTGTTCTGAGCTAGCCTTGACGTTGCTTGCACACCAAGTGAATCCAGCACCCGAAACCTGCCAGGTCACCACCTGCCACTCATGCAGCTCGCGCCTCCTGATCCAGCTCGCGAAGGCCCTCCTCAATGCCCTCAACGTCATTGCCCCGCAAGGCCTCCGAATCGGCAGCCGAAACAGCGGCGAGTTCGGGGACCGGACACCGCCTGCCCGATCAGCACTGTTCGCACCGGAAGCTGGCTGGATCAGCGTGGGACAAATGAAAAGAACATGGTGGGAATCGAATAGCAACGCGAAGTTGCAACATGGTGGGAATCCCGTGTCCAACAGGTTTTTTCAGTTCACCTCTTCCACAGAAACTTGAACATCATCTATCCAGTCGTGGGTTTTCAACCTCTGGTCCGAACGGACTAATTTATCTAATGAGCAATGCTCGCTTCAGCGACATCCACGTTAATGAAAAGAACATTGTTCTGTTCATTTCTGTTCAATGGGCTTGAAGCGAAGCATTTTCTTGAGGAGACTCCAAGAAATTCCAAAAGGAGTCTCCAATGGAGATCCCACTTCACTCTTGGTGAGCCGATGGTCCTGGCTCTTTCCATAAACTTGCGAGGTGTGTCGTCCAAAAACCCTCCTCGGATGGACCCTGAGACTTCCACCAACCAGAGCTCAATCTTTTTTTTTGAATCAACATGAATCAACATGGTCTGATCATGATCTGAACTTCGTGGATTAATAAACCACTGCCACCTTTCTGTTCATGGAACCAACCACTGACACCATCTGACACCCAGTACAACTACCCTACCACCCACTTTCACCTCAATAGAGTATGTACAGGCATGTACAGCCCTAGCATTATGCAAGAAACCCTTGGTTAAGAACATGAGGGGTCCCCCTTTATCGGTTGTTCGATTAGAACAGAAGAAACAAGGAGCACCCGCTTTCCACCCTTGCAGAAGACACACAAATGCCTCGCCATGTCTTTCCGGATGGTTTCCCGGTCTCACATCAGGAATCTGGTTTTCTAGGTCCAATGTGTAATGAAAGCGAACGTGAAAACCGATTGCTGGTAAAACGACTGGTGACCTACGAGCTTCCGGACCAACCTGGATCCGTTTTCTTCACAAAAGAATTGGTACCCCCCAGCGAATTCCTTTTCTTCCAGCCTCATCGAGGTACTGCAATCGCCTCACGGGTGAGGCCATGGACAGCTTGGGCGGATCATCCCAGCCTCGCGGTCGCACGGTCAAATCGAGGGAGGAGAGGTTTGGGAAAGGAGAACAGCGGCTAGGGCTACAGGGGGGCCAGGTATCGTGGTATGGTATGGAGACAAAGAACCATGGTGTTTCTAGAGGATTGTACTTTCAGGTGGCCCTGTTTCAGCCAGATGTACCGATGTTCTTCGCACCATGAAAATCGGGGCAAGCCTGCTGAATACAAGAGGTACTGATGGGGGAACATGAGAATCATGAGAAGCAGGACTGCCCATCCAAAACACTTTTCAGAATTCTTCGCCCCAGGCTCAACTCAAGGCTAGCTGAACATATGCCTTCAAGGCTAGCTGAGCGCCGCAAAAGCGCAATCGATCTGACCTGTTCCAAGGCGGCTAGACCTTCACAAACGGACAACATCGTATGGCTGGAATGAATCAGTCATGAACATCCGCATCCCAAGCCAGACATCAGCCCTTCCAAGTGGGAGTCCGCATCCCAAGCCAGACATCAGCCCTTCCAAGTGAGAGTCCCACTTTTGGCAAATGTTCTTCAAAGGCACCTGCCAAAAGATTGTTTATAGATTCCCCAGCCAACCACGAGATTTCCACCACGAAGAACGGTGCTACGATACAGTAGTTTGACTCCCTCAGTTTCCCTGGAAAGTCAAGGTGAACCTTTTTCCACCTGATTCCCCGCCAAAAGGCTAAAGTTTGAAGGTTACGGTTACAGTCTCAGTATCCACTGGTCCTGGGCAGGTAGTCAATCTGAAACCATCTTCAGAGCTTTTTCTTCCCTCCTTGCACTGAGGAACAACTTGCGTCGAACTCCCCAGGAATCGTCGGACTCCACCCAGCTTCACCCCACCGACTGCGCCGCGGAAAAGAACAAACTCAGCTTTGCCGCGAAGAAAGACGCCCGGTTTTGATGGTGGAGGTATACTGCATAGGGCCTAGGAATGCCTAGGAGTGCCACAGACGACCCCCCGGGCTGGTTTTGCCTGGGTAGCGTCGATCGAAGTAGCTCTGGAGCTGCGACAAACTCCACGGCGGATCGAGGCCAATGTCCTCCGAGGTGGACGACAGCAGGTCGATGTGGTCGGTTCTGAAAATAGACAGGGTTGTTGTTCTTTTTTTGCCCAGGGAGGTAGGCCGCGGATAGAGGAAGAGGTAGCAAGTTTGATGCAGGATAGCTCACACACTGGTTCCTAGACCTTTAGGGACACTTAAGGGTTCCAGCTGATTACGATTGGTGTGGTGGCAGTGGCTGGTGGTGGTTGGTTGTCGGTTGTTGTCTCTTGATGGTGTTGGAAAAGGGAATTGCTATTAAAGTGCTATTCTTGTTGTTGTTGTTGGCGGTGGTCTATGTCTTTAATTTGAAGATGAGGTATGACTTGTCATATCGTGCCTTTTCGATTGACAATGCTTGAGTACCAAATCCCAATTGCAAATCCTTTGCTCACTCCCTCTTCAGGTCCGTCAGATGTTGATTTCTCAGGAACTTGGGTTGTTCTCCCAGCCACACGAGTTCTTCCCTCAAGCCGACAGTGGACCATGTTCTTCATCCCTCACACCCTATGGATCCACATTGCCCTTTTTATGAGGGTAGTGTGTTCGACACTTTGATGTACGTAGCCTTGGAAGGTCCAGTCGTACTTGTTGAGAAGGTGGGACTGGATCCTTGGGGACAGTATAGTATATTGGCTCACATGGTCAGGATCTGGAGAGACCTGCAGTCAAATGCAAAATCCATGCACCTGGAGCCTGGGCAGTGACCGTGCAAGTGCACATGAAACAATTGAAACCACTGTTTGCCTTTACTTACTGGTAATTAACTGGATCCACTGGAATACAGCCTGGCCATGCTTCACTCTCCGGTCAGACCCAAACTCACAAACCTGTTGTGCTACCCAAACTCTCCATCCTCCAAGAACTCTTGGTAGCCCTCAGCGTCCTGCGACGCGGAAAACACGCGGAGGCGTTGGAGCGTTCCATGTTCTTCGTTTGGAAGAAACGGTGTGAAAGAGAAGCATGGACACAAAATGATTTTCCCAATCGGTGGAATCTCAGAAAAAAAACAAGGTCTGTGAAATTTCAGGTGGCAAAATCTGTGTGAAGTGTCAGTTGGCAAAAGCCAGTGTTACATCAAAATGGTTGTTGGGGTGGTTGAACCCACCCTCAAACCACACATCAGGTATCATTATGTTGTCCTTGTGAACCCGAAGATTGACCCAAAGATGAGACCGCAGTTGCAGGGATGGATTCACGCCACTAACTCATGTCTTGTCATATCTTTTCACGTCTTTTCATGTGTTGTGTTGTCTCTTATATCCTCATGAGGCCTGTGGACTTTTTTTGGCCATCCAACCAGCAGAGGGGTATGCCTGTCCAGCCACCCAAAAGCTAGCCATGGCATTCAAACACCACCCACTCAACATGAAAATATCCAGCCGCAACTTTTTAGTTTAAGTGGAACAAATATGACAAAATGTTGGTTCACAACTTTAGCCAACAGATTTTTGTTTCCCAAATTTTCCTCACCCATTTTTGTTGCCAGTAGACTGTCCTTACTACTTTTCTTCTTGTGGCTATCCAGCCACCACACTGGTATGCATTCAGCCTGCCATATCCAGCCACCGCCCTCATGTTTGTCTCATGTTTCAACCTGCTGCGATCTCCATGGGTCTTTCAACCTGCTTGGCTGTCCAGCTAGATCCATCCTCTAGAGTTCCTCCACCAAGTAGCTCTTGTAGATCCCAGAGCTCTTCTTCTCCAGCTTCAGCATCCAGGAGCTTGGCATCCTCTGCAACCAGGCACACTTCTGAGTATCGGTTGCAGCTTGAGCCAGTTCTCCTGCCAGAACTTGTCTCCAAGCACACCCTCCTTGTACCAGGCGACATCAGTTAACCGGGACTTTACCACGCAGTTGACTGGAAGCATCAGTTGACACCACGGCATCCGGGAGCGCCACTGCTCTTCACATTCTTCTTTCGCTGCTTCAGCTTTCTTTGTGGCAGACTTCCAGGAGCGACGACCGTCCTACCGTCCTCGTAGAACTGCCAGGTCAAGCAATTCGTCGCCAGACGCTGGTGCATCCACTCCTGCTTGGGGCAACTGCCTTCCAGTAGCGGCAACGGATCCTACCCTTTGAGTCAGGACCCGGTGCGTGCGCCCCTTGGAACTGGAAGACTCTGCTCTGTCTAACGCCTTCCTCTCCAGTCTTGGGGTGCAGTCTGTGCCGGAAGTGGCGGGGCAGTCTGGGGTGGAGAGCATGCTGCCCACGCTTGCGCGATGTTGCGCGATGAAAACAAACAGTGCCATCGAAAGTCATTTTCATTTATGATTTGAGCTGCAAGAGATGTCATTCCTGCATCGGAAGCATGGGAAAAGGATCGGTACCAGATTCTGCTGTGCCTTGGCATGCTCGCGCTGTAAGACTGGTGGCAGCCCAGCCTGCGCTGAACCGCCTCCAGTTTCATTGCCAGCGCGCTGGGATCCCCGAGCCATAGACTTACTTGTGCCATTCATTAAAGCCTAGCAGTAGCAGCTCATTCAAACCAAGCGTCCTCACAGTTAACCAAGCAGCGCTCTTGCTGTCTGACTCACTAAAGTCAGCTGGGCGCTTCTTGACAAGGCTTTCCGCTCCAATAGCTTCCAACATTGCAACATGATGTCTAACACACTGACGCGACGGTTTGATTGCCCTCTCTCCAGTGGCCAACGGCTCGTGGAAGGACCTTCCTCCTCTACAATTCATCAGGGTTGACCACTTCCATGCTTATTGCATTGAGGGCACATGCTTCTTAAACTTATGGCTGTTCAACTGAGGTGCCCACCGGCTGGCAAGCTAGGAGCAGTGGACTGTGGACAGTGAGATGGTCTTGACCCACCATCTGGAACTGCGATCATCCAGAGGCTCCCAGCTTGAAAAGATTCACTAGAGAGTGAAGAATCAATCGAAAGTTCAATAGATCAGGTTTTCTGAAGTCAACCGAACACTCAATAGAAATTGTGCTATTTTCAAGTCAAAATCTGCTTTCAATAACCCATTGCAAAAATTCAAAATCAAATTTTGGGCTTACAGATAAAAGCAACCTGCCTTGATGAGATTGCGTCAGGAGCTGTCCCTGAATGACCTCAAGACTAGCGTGCTGAACAACGGCTGCAGCAGGTCTGCAGGGTGTGTCACCTCCGCTTTCAAATACCAATTCGCACTCACTTCTGTCTGCAGCAAGATCTAGGGCAAAGCCGCCAGCAGAAGAATGTTAGCGCCAGTCTGCGTTGAGTCCAATTTGAGTGTGCAAAAAACTGATGGATTGGGGGCTGCTGGTTGCATCTGGGTTGACCTGAGCAGCTGAGTTGAACATGACTTGAGCTAGTAAGCCTTCTCACGGGCTTTTAAACTTCATTGAGTCTTTGTTGGGCAGATGGCTTTCACCCACTTCGAGCTGTTCAGTCTGCCGTCCGTCTGTCTCACTGTGTTCTTCAAATTTTGTTTCCATAACTTTGACGGACAACAAATCGCTGAGACCCTAGCAGCATTTGGACATAATCATACACACATTATGTACAGTAGTAACATATTGTCTGTGTGAGAACTATGCCTGGATTCATATTCATTTCAACATGAAATCATTTTGCAAAATCCCTCCCTCCCTTGCACCAAATAATGGGTAAACAACACATCCAAAGGGCCACTTGCTCAGGAACGAGGGGCCACTTGCAATGAACAGAGATGTAATTAGGTGTTAAACCCAGTCTGCATTCTCTGCTCACTGTGGGGCTTTGATGTGTTGAGGCACCGAGAAACAAGCTTTCCGGCTGTGAACGGAGCGCCCCTCGCTTCACCCCGCCACTTCCAGTTCCCGCCACCCTCGCTCCAGCGACATCCCCAAATCGGACGCATCCAGAAGCTGCTCGAAGGACCTCACAGACTCGACCGCGCGCGAGACGCGAGACGCGAGACGCGGTCCCGCTATACGTCTGAGACGTGCCACCGGTCCGCACGGTTTGGGCGGATGGTGAAGGACACCGGTTGGACAAAGACCCAAAGTAGGGGGGCATCTCTCGAAGTTGGAGGTCCTCCTTCGGGACGCCCCAACATTGGAGGTGTGTGGAGCCTCTGAGTGTGTCAAAAACCGATTGATCCATCATGAACCTCCCAGGAAACGAAGAAAGTGGTCCAAATCCCAGATAAACAAGCCCAATCCCCCTAAGAGAGCAATGAACTTGGAACCGGTTTCTATGATTTGGGGGAGACCCCTGGATTGATGTGTTTTCATTGGTCAACTTTGGGGCCGGACACTTACGTCGTTTTTTTCGAATAGCACCCCGAAAGTCCGTCAATCGAAGTGAAACGGCAAAACTGCTGTCGTTTTGGGATGCTTTTGGTGGGTTTTCTTGGAGACTTCTCAGGACCCCAAAGCTGTGAGGGGGTCCCCGGAAGGAGATTTGGGTGGGCAAGTTGAAGTCGTTGAACAGTATGCCGGAGATGGTTAACCTTCCCAAGTGAAGGCAAGACTCTGCCGTTCGCCCCCGTTTGCTACAGGAGGTTGTGAACGTGATCCTCGTATTTCCTTGGCAAGGGCCGACGTACTTATATATTGGTGAGGACCCAAAACTATTCTCAAGAACCACATCAACCCGGTTTTCAGCAACAACTATATAAGCATTCTTAAAATGGCTTCACACGAATCTGACCTCAAGCTAAGGATTGAACTTCCTCAGCTTGAGACATTTTTCATCATTTTTCGATGGTTTGAGGCCAGCTTGGATACGAACATCGACAGCCTGGGTGGCCTGGGTTCAGCCTGCTTTGGTTCTGAGAAGCTGGGGACGAGTTCAGCCTGTTGGCTTTTTACTGCTTGGAACTGATTTCCAAATTGCGAAGCCGGCGGACAGTCGGCGGACGCTCAAATGAAGTCGAAGTCTGGTTCTCATCGAAGCAGGGAGCCACCCAACCACTGGGCCACTGGGTGAGGTGTTCTTCCTTCCTCCCCAAAAGAGAACTAAAGTAAAAACACACACCAGGACCACAGAAAGGGTGGTTTATGGACACCCCTTGACCTCTAAGTGGCTATTAATGGACACCCGGAATCCGTGGTGTTCAACCTCAAGAGGCCCGGCCGGTCACGTGCCGAAGCATTTGAGTTCGAAACACCAGGAGTCACCGTGCCGAAAGAAGAACCCAACACCTCTGAAGATGAACAACCAACACCTCTCCGCCTCTGGAGGTATCAAGTTCTCCACCTCTCTGCAAATCTCAAGTGATTTCTTCGTGTTCAATCTCTGCAATCAGTTTTTTTGTTTCTTATATTTTTGTATTTTTTCTTTCTCAGATGATGTTCAAAGCATCCGCGACTGAGTACGACGAATATGCGTTCTCATTCCTCGATCAGACACAACATGGACACCCACCCCCCCGCCCTCGGCCATGCTTTAAAGTTTCAGCTCTGCTATTCAACAACCGACTCACCCGACCGTCACTCGCCGGTCGACCGGCGCTGGGCTCCCGGGCTCCGGCATCGCAGTGAAGGAGCAGGGAAGGCAGTTTGAGCGGGCTGCGGCTGAGAGGAAGTCTCGGTTCCAAAAGCGGCCGAAGCAGCCCCAAAAAGAAAACGGCGAGGGCTCAAGTGCCACAGTTTGGCTCAACATCAAACCCTATTTTCAATATCAAAATAGTTTAATTTTTAATATGATTCAAAAGGTTTGCCGCGCTGCCCCAAGCTGCCCGAACCAAAGAAAACTTTGACCGTTGCAATGCAAAGTAAGAAATGTGATATATATTTGTACTTTGCAACTTGTGCTAAAGCAGCACACCATAAGGATACATCCAGGGAATTCTCAAGACGGTCAGGAAGCACATGACGTCGAGTGCCCCCCCTTAAGAACTGATCCGGAGCACTCGGTCTACTTCACGATAAACATGAACCAGGACCTTCAGTTCGTGACCTCTTTGGAGTCTGCAAGTGACCTCTGGACTAAGTGACCTCAAACTGGGATCTCAAGTTCGGTCACTTTGAAGGTCCTGGAACCTGTCTTTTCAATCCGAAAAACACATCTCATCCTCAATCTCCCACTCCACCCACGGGTCAGCTCGAGAAACATGCTTTGCTTGTTGTATTCTCTGCTTGGACAATTGATTCCCTTATATACATACTACTCTCATGAGTTCTCCACTTCCGAATCGTGCTTGGAGAGGGGCTGCTATACAATGCCATCCCAACTGTTTCTGGCACCCATCTCCCGCCATCTACGCTCCTCTCTTTTCGGGCTCAAGGCTGTACAGGACCACCATCCCCCGCACGGTTGCAACCACCGCCCTGGATGGTGCGCGGGGAGACGTCGTTCGCCCACCACGGAGGTCACGCAGAACGCTCGGACGCATGGGAGAAAGAAGGACGAAGTGGACCATGGCACATGGACTTCTGGGCAAATGCTACAAGCAAGCTCAGATGCCTTGTATGGAATCAAGTGGCTTCTAATAACCCTCAAAGTGAAGCAGAATTAACCGCGATCCAGTAAAGAGAAACCTCGATGAAAGAGCTCTTTGAGTCAAAAAATTCACGAGTCACCTCACAGCAAGCTGCTTCTGGGGCGCTTGCTCTGCAACTGATTGGTGGGGGAGGACGGGAGGGTGATGGGAGGTCCGGTCCACCCCATGCACTATCAGTTGAATAAATTTCGGTGTTTCTCCTGTGAGAATGCATTGAATCATTCAACATGAGTGTGTAGCTCGAGTTTAGCTCCTGCAAACAGGAGAGCCGCCCTAGTAAGAAATCCCTGTGGGGGAACCCCAGAAAAACATGTGCAAAATAAACCCATGTCACGTCATGATGCAGCATGCCTGTTCCTATCAGGTTAGTAATATAATGGTTCTTGTAGTATGGTTTAACGTTTGTTGAAACTTGAAAAGCCCTGCCATGCCCTGCCTACTGGTCCTGCCTACTTGCCCCTGCCTGAGATTACCTGGTAATCATCCTTTTGTCCTCATGCCTTGAACTGTTAGAGATGCCTCCATCCAATCATCCAAGGGGGCCCCAATCGACCACCCTATACACTACTTGCGGGCTCTAGTCACTGGGCATCCATTAGATGGTATGGGTTGAAAGTAGTGTTTGCATTCAGGTCATTGATGACCTGATCTCCTCATGCGCATGTGGCCTGCGGCCCCCAAGATACGGCCGTGCAGCCAAATACATCCTCGCAGATCAAGATGGCATGTCCAGCTTGCAACTATGAAGTTCCAGTTGCTTTGACAAGTACCCTTATGTACCCTCTATTAGAGCATTACAAGTTTCAAACGCCGCAGGGCGACGGTGTCAGTGCACGTCGAGTGCCTACTTCCTCAATCCCCTGTGTGCTTACTTCCTCATCGAAAAAGAGAAGGGAAATGGACCTTCCCTTGTCCCTCCCCAAAGCCATCTGCCGACCGTTTCTAGTTCCAAGCTATCAACATCACATTCTCTGCTTGTTCAAACAAGGTGCCACACAAAAATGGCTGGTAATCTGAATCTGCGAGGGAGGAACGCTTCCTCAGGAAAACAAACTCTCCAGGGCTTCCAGGTTAATGCGATTTCCAGCCACCTGGCACTGGATGTGTCTTGGTGTGCCAGAAACATGTTAACTTCTTTTTTGCATCTGCGACTCTGTGACTGACATCCTCTGGTGGATGTTGAGGGGGTTTCCCTGGCTGTGTTTTGGTGAAAGAAGCTGCTCAGTACACACTCCGAACAAAGAAAACAACACCGTTTTGGGACAAAAAGTCGTTGGGCCCAGACTGTCAACAGTGTTTCCCTCTAGCGGTTCTTCATTGTTGCATGAAGGTGATTGACCAAACCATGAAACCCATGAATAACACCAAATAGGGAGGCTTGATGAAGGTCTGGATGTTCCACACCTTTCTCTTGCGAGCGGAGAGAAGAAGAGTCCCGGGCCTGCATCCCCAGGGCCGAGTGTATTGTTTTTGGATGCTTTTGGGCTATGTTACATGTTTGATTCCCCTTTCTTCAAGCACCGATTCAGGAGCCACGCGTCTGCCTTTGAACACCCCCGACCCCCTGCATGCGTCCGAGGATTAGGTCGGTCTCCAGGGTTGCACGGATGGGACTTGGCAGTTCTCTCCATCAGGCGACTCCTTGAAAAGTAATACCTTCCAAGAAGGTGGGACTGGGGTGGGTTCTCGAAATACGAGCCTTGGAGGTGCGACTGGAGCGCCTTAGGGCCTAGATGTGGGTGTTGAGTGTTCATGTGCGTTCAGCTTGTCCGACTCCACGGCGGGACGCCGGTGTTTTACGTGGCTATCCCACGCCTTGCCCTTCTTGGCCAAGCCCATGAGGGCGGACCTGGGGTGTTGCAACACAAGCATGGGATCTTGCAACACCCAAGGCTTGGGGCTAAACATGGCGAAAGTATGCTAAAGTACCACACCAAGACCACCCAGCAATATCAGCCATAGGTTTTTGGAGGGTTTAGTGGTCCTATAGTGTCTAAAATGGTCTAAAAGAATGTCAGGTGGTTTCAACTCACTTGAAACATATCAGTCGGTTCAATGATCCCCAAGTAAAGGTTGAACAATAGAAATATCTGAAACCACCACCCGAATGATGGGCTTTCTACTTCACATCCGTTCAACACCCCGAACTCGCTGCTGACATCAAGTGGTCAAGGAGCGACTGGAGTCGGACTGAGTCGGACATCAGTGGGTCACTATAGCTCAACATGTCGACTCTTCTTGGGGTGGACCATCGTGGACTCCCAAGAAGGTGAGTGCAAACACGCTGGATGGATTCCAAAATGGCCGGTGGCGCCCCCCCAAGATGAGGAGGTCTTTACAAGTTGGCAGCCGGTGTGACCTGTGTGTCCACGGTGGCGTCTTACGCATCCCTGCGGATGGGCGGACGGGATTGATGGAAGAGGTCTTACAATCCTTGTCTGAGAGGGGTTAGTTAAAGGTCTACGCTGGGTTGAGAGTAGATGGCACAACCCCCAAAAGTATCTTGGGGTTTGTGCCATCTACTCTCAACCCACTGTACACTGGCCAGCGGTTCTTCAGTCTCCCCGAGGTGGCTGAACATGATCGGTCAACGCCCCAAACTGGATTGGCATGGCTTGTAAACAAGCGACCACGTCCCTCGGTTCTCCACTGAAAGACTCCAAAGACTGCATGTTCCGATCCCAACGTCCCCGCGTTGGTCGGACACTTGCACCTTCAACGCCTTCGTCTGTGGATCTCAAAGCCTTCAAAGGTACAAAAAGGAAAGCTCTGACCGCGCCCATCCGTCATCCGTCTCAAGGCCCTTTACAACATGTCCCCACCGGTGAACACCGCCGGTCCCACTGTTCTGACACCAGTCCCAAAGAACCCTCGGTCCAGGCACTGGGTGCAACTGGAGACGGAGGTCTTGCGGCGACTGCTGGTGGGCGCCCGCCTGACCACGCAGCATCCGGGGAGCCACCGTCGCGCGGTGGCCGCTTTTGGGTAGAGGCTATTGGAAGATGAACAAATCACAGATTCATGCAATTCTACAAGCCCCGGATGAAGTTTTTCTTGCAATTCTACAAGCTGGGGCCATGTTCCATGAAGCGAACATCCATGCAAATCCTGTGTGCGTGGGTGTCCTGGGTGGTCATCCATATATTTTGCTCCGACCAAGAGTATGTGCGGGTCCATGTGTCATTGGACCAATATAAGTTGGCATTCTGTTGCTGAAGACTGGAACATGCATTCGCCCGAATTCCAATTTAAAGGAACAACCCACGACACCCTTTGTGACGCTCGTAAGCCAATGCACTGATGGCAAGCCGGAAACATGCAAAAACCAAGGCACATCGTCCATCGTCCAAAAGACTCACCTCAATAGCGAGGCATTTGATGGAATTGTCCTGCAACAAATGACGGATCCAAATCACTTCCTATCCCAGACACTCCATGTATGCCATATGGGGTTGTATAGAAACCCCGTATCAATTCGCTACACGCGAAAACATGTTATCGTTTTTTTGCTCTTATCGTTTTACCAGGTTTTGGCGCACAGACACTCAGAGACACTTTTTCTCAGGAGCTGGATACTGAGCTCGAAGAAGAACTCGAAGAGGAACTCGAGGTCTCATGTTCGCATTCCTCGCCCTTCAACGTTTGCAATCTCTGTTCCAGTCTGACTCTGACTTTATCTTTTGCAGCTTTTCGTGCTCGTGCCATTGCTTTGTCGTGAAAAGTCTTGACTGGCTTGAACAATCTCGACTCTTTGTGTTTCTGCGCTTTAAACTTCTTACACAAAATTGTTTCATCACCTGGGTCGGGAGGCTCAAGCTCCCAGGATCTCGGCCCCTCCATGTATGCTCTCTTCCAACGTTCTAGAGTCTCAGTCCGCTCAGTCACAATGTTGTAGAAACAGCTTGGGTTCTGCATAGCGCAATCACTATACACCAGATTGTAGAGTAGAGGATTGTTCCGCCCTGGCTTGATGGCAAGCGCATAGGTTTTTGTGATTTTGAAATCGGAGGATGTCACAGTAGCCTGCTCATTCTTTTTGAACTCTCCATAGTCGATTGCTTTGAAGAACCAGCGAGGCCCCTGAGGGTTGGATTTCATGGCTCCACTGGCCCCTTTCTGCAATGCACACACAAGCTGGCTCAAGTTGAGCACTTCTTCAGCTAAAGACACCTGTCGAAGCCAAGTGGCAATGGTGCCGAAAGCTCCATCTAAAATGTTTTTGCCATGTTGTTCACCAAAGAAATGCACAAAAATTTGTTGCTTTCTCGCTTGAGACAGCTGGAGGTAGTGGTGCACATTCGGCCCACTTCTGTAGTGCGGGCCGCAATCGTAAAACAGGTGCAAACAACCCTCAGTTCCCAAGCGAGCGCCCGATAAGATGCTGTCCAGCATGTTGTTTGCTGCCTCAGCTGTCTGCTCACGGATGTCAGTCAAATTAATATAGTAATCATGTCGAATCTTGGGCGCCCTCGCAGTGCTGCTTGGCTCATGTCTGTAAACAACACACCCGTAGACCGCTATTGCGTACCTCTGTTGCATGTGCCAATAATCTGAGGATTCGGAAGGTCCGACCGGTAATCTGATCTTCTCTTTCCAATCAAAGCAAAGCAAGCAATCTTTGACTGGAAGCTCACCTTTCTCAACCAATCGATCGAAGTTTTGCTTCTGTCGGTTGGCACTGGTCATATGCCACTCATAGGATCTTAGCAGGTCCCTGTGTCCTCGCAAAAGCACTTCCGGTGGCGCTTCTGTGAAACTGTACAGCTGCAAGAGATCGCAGCCACAGGCCATCCGCTCGGCCCTGTGTTGAGCGCTGTGACTGGAAACATAAGCCAATGCATGGTTGGCTTCTTCACAGGCAGTTTCATGCACACGCTCTGTATCAAAATGCTTGAAATAGCCCGGATAGACAGCTGTCAGTTTTTCACGCACCTCGTTCCATGCCTTTCTGAATCTAGGGATGAGCTTCTGCCAATACGTCTCACAATGTGTGCACACGTCTGTGCGCCTTTGCCCCGGGCGATATTCAGCAAAATGATTCTTGAGCACCTCGTAGAACTTTGAGCGGCACATCTTCGTCCGCAATTGTGGGTTTTCTTCCCACATACGAGCAGGAGTTTTCAGCAAGCTTTGTGATTCGACCATAACCTCGTTCTCTCGCGACCCACGGCGTTTGGCAGAGCTTCGGGCACCACTGGCATGCTGGTGCACATGAGCAACCTTGGAGCCCGGCTTGCTATTGCAATCTAGAATCTGCTTTGTCACCTCCAAGACGTCCTTTGTGATTTTGGAGGGGGCCCCTCCCTTCTTGGAAGCTTCCCACTTGCGGCGGGATGCGCTTGCCTGAGCACCCTCTAGCTTCATGGGTCTCCAAGCCCTCTTCCCAATGCTATAGCCCTGAGATTGCACAAACTCCCTGCTCCAGGCCCCTTCATGAGACATCCGATAGTCAAGTGCAGTAATAGCTATGCTCTGAAAACCTTCGCTGGTAGCTTGTGTACGGAGCTGACCGAGACTTCTGAGGAGGAGATTGTCCACAACCGGCTCATCTTTCAGCAGGCTCTGCTTGAGCCCTGGAACCGACTTTTCCATCTTGTCTGCCACACGGTGCAAAGTTTGTAAACACCAGCACTGGTCCCACCAGCCAAATGAAGTAAACGATCCGCCTCAGATTCGGGATGCTCGAGGCAAGCAGGCAACATGCTTTTTCTACGCCATGGACATTCAGAAAAAATTATGCTCTCTAGAATTACTCTTTGTAGTCTAGGCACTATGGTTTTGACGGAAATTTTTCGTTCCAAGACCACGTGCTTCACGCTTTCGCTTGCGAAGACTCTTGGCAGATACAGCTGGCTGCTTTGGCTTTTTTCTGTAGGCAGGTTCTTCGTGCTTTCGGGCACTTTGCTTGCCATGTGCTCTCATCGCGCAAATGGAAAAAGAGAATACATTCTATATCTTCAGCAACACATGTTCCCTTCTAACAATACGTTTTGACTTGGAAATGGACAGGTGCTCACATGAGATGCTTTCCTACCAAAAGGTTATCGTTTTTGTTATCGTTTTGTTATCGTTTTGGTCACTGACTATGTCCACAGAAATTTGGGCCTTAGTTGTGTTGCACACTGACCATGTCCCACAGCAATGAAAACAGCGCACAACTTCACAAAGAATGCAATACATATCTCAGATCTCTATGCATTTTTCACTGGCGCTGCGATAAAGCTTCAACAAGCCACATGGGTCTCCATGTGTTTCCCCACAAAAGCGTACAAACGCTTTGAGATTGCCTTTAGCATCAGTCCCTCCACTCGCAGCTGGTACAGCTGCAAACATCGCCACCGTACTGCAACAGCTTGGCACGTTCCAAAGTGGAACGTTTTCTCCAAACAGCCAAAGCTCCAGGCACGGATTGAAAAACCTCATATGACCTGCAAGAGAGGCCAAAAGTCAAGGAAGCTCGAATGCACGAGTAGCATAGTCCACCGCGAGGCTTTGTGTCTCCGTGGCCTTCCAGCTCCTGCACTGGCAGTGAAATCAGAAGAAAGTTCTGGCTTCCAAGCACCTCCTTCCCTCCTTCGTGACATCAGCTTTGGCTTTCTCGACCAAAGTGTGCGTGGCAACAAGCTCCTGCACTGGCAGTGAAGCTCAAAAAGTTCTCACCTACAAGGACCTGGATCTACAAACCCTCCTTGGTGACATCGGCTTTGGCTTCCCCAACCAAAGTGTCAGTGGCAACAGGC